>SJYA01002787.1:555592-586556 GCA_006410615.1 Neotragus moschatus
TTTTTTTTTTTTTTTTTTTTTTTTTAGTCTCCACAATTTCAAAGCAGCCATTTGGACAGAAACTTATCCATGAGTTAGGTTTCTGCTGCTTCATTTGAGCACAGGAGATAATTTAGATGTTTTAATGGAGACTCTTAACATTCAAGTCTCCACCTTTCAGACGTCATAGAAACTGGGGGGTTAAGATTTTCTGAGTGATGGGCGTCTAGGTTGCTTCCGTGTTCTGGCTGTTGTAAATAGTGCTGCAGTGAACATTAGGGAACATGTATCATTTTCAGGGTGGCATATGCCCAGTAGTGGGATTGCTGGGTCAGATGGCAGTTTTATTCCTAGTTTTTAAAGCAATCTCCATAGTGTTCTGCATAGTGACTGTATCAATTTACATTCCCACTAATAGTGCAAGAGGGTTCCCCTTTCTCCACGTCCTCTCTAGCATTTGTTGTTTGTAGACTTTTTGATAATGGCCGTTGTGACTGGGGTGAGATATTAGTTCACTGTAGTTTTGAAGGAATGGAAATGCAGACAGACGTAAAGGTTTTGTAGCTATAGTAGGGGTGGGTGGAAAGAGAGGATGCGATGAGTTGAGAAAGTAGCATTGACATATATATGTTACCATGTGTAAAATAGCTAGCTAGTGTGAAGCTGCTGTATAACGCAGGGAGCTCAGCCTGGGACTCTGTGATGACCTAGAGGGGTGAGTTGGGGGTGGTGGTGGTGGGAGGGAGTCTCAGGAGAGAGGGGAGATATTTATGGTTATAACTGATTCACACTGTTGTATGGCAGAAACCAACACAACATTGTAGAGCAATTATCTTCCAATTAAAAAGTTTGAAAAAAATTTAAAAATATTTCAAGTGAAGGGATAGGATTTGGATTGAGAACTAGATCTGTTGAAAGTGGAAAGTTGAGATTTGCTGTAGCCAGCCTGCTGAACTTGCCTAGGGTGTGAGTGGCTTAAGGCGTTATAGGTATAAACTTGGGTGGAACTCACTTGGGGATTATTAAGAGCCAATGTGGTTGAGAGTAAGAATGTGAGCTTAGAAACAGAAATCTGGGTTTCAGATTCAGACTCTTACTACAGGGCTATATTGCTTGATCTTCCAGAGCCTCTATTTCCTATATCCCTCTTACTGTGAGCTAATTGGAACTCATGTCTTATTCATCTCCATTCAGTGCTTATCAAAGTACGTGGCTCATAGTAGCTACTCAGTAAAAGCTGGTTTAATCAGTAGATGTCAAATGACTTGTTGAATGAATGAATGGACACAGCAATGTAAGTCATTTGCAAGTTATTGAGATGAGTAAATTATATATATATATATATAATATATATAATTTATAAATATATATAAATTATTATATATAGTGATGATGCTCAGTTGTGTCCGATTCTGTGACTCCACAGACTATAGCCAGCCAGGCTCCTCCGTCCATGGGATTTTCCAGGCAAGAGTACTGGAGTGGGTTGCCATTTCCTCCTTCAGGGAAACTTCCTGGGATTGAAGCCGTATTTCTTGCTTCTGCATTGGCAGGCAGATTCTTTACCTCTTTGCCACCTGGGAAGCCCAAATAATTTATATGGAAGTTCTAACACAATGTCTAACGTACTACAGGCATTTCACAACTGTCAGCTGTTATTGTCACCCTCACAACCAGATTAGCAAAGAGGCTGAGAAGTGAACAAATGGGGGAGCATGAATTATGGAAACTGTATCAGCTAAACAGGGGGGTGTCTGAGATCAGTGATGATGGAAGTACGGATGGTGACCCCCAGGGAGTGAGTGAGCAGACAGCTGTGATGGGAGACCTGGGAACAGAAGCCTCTCATTTGCTGTTTGCAGGGATGGGGACCGTTTGCAGGGCTGAGCCAACAGAGATTGCAGGTGTGCGAGGGGAGCCATTCGAGGAATGAGAAGTAGATTAGTCCAGGGATTGTGGGATCAGAGAGAACAATGCTTTGCTACCAAGTCAGTTTTCCTGGCTCATTCAGACATTCACCTAAGCCTGTGATTTTCAAAATGGGGCACAAGAGAGCTCTGAGGAAGTTGTGGACATCCCTCTTTTGGAAGTTTTCTGAAATCACTAGTATCAGGCAACTGGAGCTGCTGTTCTGTCTTTACTCCTCCCGGGCAGCATCTCCTTTTTAAATGCCTTAGGTGTTTAGGAAAGAAAACACACACGTAATTATTTCTGTCTTGGCCAGACAAAGCATGTAAGTGCTTGTGTGCTTTTTTGGTTGCCCTGTGATGGTCGGATGTGGAAGACAGGAGTTGAGGATTATTGCTTTTTCTGCTTTTCTAATAACAGATTTAAACACAAAAATGTATATATTTTTAATGTTTAGTATTTAAAAATGAGAAATACTCTTTGGAATATCTTTCTGCAAGTTCTCAAAGAGATTAGCAGTTTTTCCATGTTTGTTATCCAAAGTTGAAAAGAAATGATACTTTGCCTTTGATGGCTATTGCAATATGTAATCTTGAAACATTTTCTAATACTTGGTTTATTTGAGGCACAGGGAAGCATTACACCTTCTTCAGCTTTTTTAAAACACAAAGTGTAAAAAGAAGGGACTTCTTAAGTTATGTGAATTCCCTGGGTTATTAAAATTGCTTCTCACACAACAGAAGTCTCCTGTGCTTACTGTCCCACAGGAAAAATGGGACTTAGATGCTTTATGCTGATCTTATGAAGTCTGTTAGCAGTCACTATTCCAAATTTAAGTAGAAGGATAGAGAGTTTTTTGTTTGTTTGTTTTTGAAGATATGCCAAATATGCAATTAGAATCAAGGTTCTGGACTCATAAAATCGCAGAAGAATTGGGATTTTGCTCAACTCTCTTTTTTATCATTTAGGCAAGTCAGTGAGCATCAGTAGGTCTTTTAAAATCTTATGTGCTTGGACCAGATACGATATGTGGTTCCTCTCAGTTTCAAACTTCCATATTTGTTTTATTTTGGACTAGTTCATTTGTTATTTTATAGTGAATTCTCTAGTTTTCATGCTATACGTTTGATTTTAAAATAAATATAAGCTCCTTGAGAGTTATCATATTAACTTGTTAAAAAAAAACACTTTTCCTTAAATCTGTAATCAAAGTGCTGAACATGCAATAGACATTTGGGGAAGACTACTGTAATGGTAACATTTTCTTGGTGTCCAAGTTTGTGTGTGTATCTCTTTAAAATATCCATCCATGTATATTCTTTGGTGTAGCAAATAACACTTTTATGTAGTTGGCTTTAATAAAAGGTAGCAAATTAATGTAATCATGAATGACTCGTCATACCTTTCCCCTACTGGCATGTTGAAAGTTGGACACACTTTTCCTATATTTTAATAAATTTTAATTACAGTAATAATTTCCAATGAGTAGATGAAAGCCTTGCTTCACAACTCAGCTTTGGTAAATTACTTTTCTGGATGCTCTCAGGTAGCCCTAGAAAGGTGATGGTACTATGGATTATTTCTGGAAATTAGAATAATCTTCACAAAAACATATCTGAGTAATCACCTTTTATCATAACACAGAATAAGATCAGTTCCTCTAGTTGTATATTGTAAAGCGAAGAATGGTACTAATAAGGGGTCAGCATTTTGAAAATCATCACCATCAGCATAATATAAATTGCAGGCATTGGATCACTTGGAATTAATTTTCCTCTCCCCTCATCAATCTGTGGGTCACATTAGAAACCCAGGAATAGTATGAAGGCAACATTATAAACCCAGAGGAATCAAGCAGGATACGAGAATTATAAAAGCTTTAAATTTTGTGCCTCTTGGTGGTTTTCCAAGTTGTTTTTCTAAAGGCTACTTGACTGGGGAATTTGTGCTACATTTTATACTTTTCCAATAACGGTTAATCCAGTTGGATATTTATGATCTCATAAAGAATTATAATATTTTATGTACTATTTTAAGAAAAGAAACTGCTCTGTTGTATGGTTTACCACACAAAATGATTTCTCTCTTTTAATAACATAAAAGATTTAAAGAGACCTTAAGTTATGATGACATTTAAAAATCACTTTTCAATGTCTGAATAAAGTCAGGAGCTACCTTAAGTTAGTTTTGGAATAAGGCAGGATATAAATAAATATATAGCCTCAACAGGTAAAAATTTAAAAGAAAAAGTTATGCACAGTTCTACCAGGGCACAACTCTTCATTTCTCATAGTCCCCTCAAGAGTTTTTGGCTGCATATATTAGCCATTTCAATTGTTATAATCTTCATTAAACACTTTATTTTAATTATGCGTATTCATTTAACATTATATCCTAAGCACCTGAAATATTTTGAAAGATGTGAGTTTATGACTACATAATTTTTTTAAAACATGAGGTTCATTAACATGAGATGATTATTAGTCTTTTTTATTCCTTTCTTTGGTTTAGAGATTACTTAGTAGCAGCATTGTATCACCTAACCTTTATCAAGTGGTTATTCAGCCTCTCTTTTATTAAAGTACATGATATCTTTAAATGTTATCTATAAAAAGAGAATAATGATAACTAACAGCTTTATAATGAAACACACAGAGAGGGCTTAGCTCAGGGCCTGGCACATGCCAAGGACTCAGTAAGTAGAGCTTCATATCAGCCTCACCACCGTCGTCACTACCTCTCAGTCTTTGGTTCTTTATTTTGGGCGTCACTTTCTTGGGGATTTCTTTTGGTTTTCCCAGGATTGCATGAAATCTGTGTGCCTATAGCACTGCCAGAATGCCTGTTTTCCTGCCATAATCGTGTATTTCCTTCTTGTCTGATTGCCTTCTGGGTGGTATCACTCCCGAAGTCAGGGACTTTGTCCTTTATGTTGTCGTGCTTCCTGAATCTTCCTCAGCAGGATGTGTAGGAGTAGTTGCCAGCTCATGGGCTGTGGATTGAATGAATGATTTATTTAAAGCTTTGTAGCTGCAAGGATTTATGATGGTGAAGGGAGGTCGTATTCCGACTTACGACATGGTCAAAGAATATTTTCTGTTACAGTCCACTGATGTCTGTGAACAGATCTTGAGGGTGGTGAGCAGGTCCAATCGACTGGAAGAATTGGTGTTGGAAAATGCTGGACTTAGAACGTGAGTATTTTCCTGAATATGTGAATGTGTAGCTTTAAAACATTTTGCCCTTTCTTCTAAAATTAATATATGGTTTTGAGAAAAATGTTAATGATATCACCTGTATAGTGTTTTCTCATCTTAAAAAAAAAGTCCCTGTGATCCCCATCGTTATTACAAAGGTCAAGGATTTTATCTTCTTTTGTGGTGTGTCACATGGTATCTTTGAGGGTATAAAGGATAATACTTAAGAGGATGGACCCTTGGGTCAGATGCCTCATGTCTTTGGGCAAGTTGGTTCAGTTCTGTGTACCTCAGTCTCTTCATTTTTAAGTTGGTGATAATAGCGCTTACTTTATAGAATTACGGTTGTAAGGATAAATGAATTAATACATGGAAAGTGTTGAGAAAAGTTTCAAAATCTTTCATATTAGAGATGCTATGTGTTAGCTTTTACTAGTACCATTAATCATAAATGGTAGTCATAGTAATGGCACATTTCATAGGATGTTATTGTTCGGCTTTGATCTGTTTCAGCCATTTCTCTCCCTTTGCAAATTCACACTTAAATAATCCTCATCTAGTATGGGTCAGTAACAATACCCAAGCCTTACTAGGGGCATGTGACTTCGAACCCACTGGAGTAAAGATGTCACTGCTACTAAGTGAGGAGGCTTGGCAGTTTCATCGTCATAGCAGTTAATGCATTATTTTAAGTTAAGCACACCTAAAATAGTGCTTTTGACTATGAGGTGATTGGATGGCATCACTGACTTGTTGGACATGAGTTTGAGCAAACTCTGGGAGTTGGTGATGGACAGGGAAGCCTGATATGCTGCAGTCCATGGAGTTGCAAAGAGTCGGACATGACTGAACAACTGAACTGAACTGAAAATATAGTCCTAGCAACTGTAGCCTTCAAATTCAACAATTAGGGCAGTCACTTCTGCCTTCATGAGTATTGCATGAAATTAAAACTGATATAGGGAATAGCCTATTGCAATTTTCATGAGAAGCAATTCAATTCAGGATTTGTTTAAGTCATAGAAGGGCCCAAAGTATTATTAATAGCATCCTTTAATGTGTCTTTAAAGGAGCAATTATACATTTTTCTTTGGAATGAGGTTTGGACTGATCAAGATGAACCATATTCTAGCTATGACTTTATGGATTCTCTAATGAGGATATGTACTCATGAAAATAGATTGATTCTTAACAAATATGATATATAGATTAATATTGTAAAGATTGGTTCTTAACAAATATGATATATAGGTTAATATTGTAAAGGCTCCTCCCTTTCTAAAATTTCACTCTAGCTATTCTAGCATTAAATTTTCTAATTGAGTCATTTTACACATTGTGTCTTAATGTTTGTTTACTTGCAGAGATTTTGCACAAAAGCTGGCCAGTGCTCTAGCGCATAATCCCACTTCAGGGCTGCACACGATTAACCTTGCTGGCAACCCACTGGAGGATCGAGGTACTGTAGCATTTCGCTCTTGTTGGCTTACATTTTTTCCAGCCTCTGGTGAAAATACTCACGCTCCTGTATGATCTTACAGAAGATCCCAGATGAGCTTTTTGTCTGACCCAATATGATTGTATCAGCTGACAGTTTTTGGAAGTGATCCAGGTGGAAAGGAGGATATTATTTTTAAACGATCGTATAGACTTTTTCTTGCTGGTAGGCAAATTAACACAAACATGGCAATTTAAGATTACATAGATTTATTATCACACAGTGTCTTTGGGTCAGTCTGGGTACAGGTTGACTGGTTTCTCTACTCAGTATCATGAGACTGAAGTCAAGTCAGCTGGGGTTTATGTGATCTGGGGTCTTCTCAGGCTCACTGGTTGTTGGCAGAATTAAATTCCTGAGGCTGTAGGACTGGGTCATCATTTTATTGCTCCTTGCCAGGTCAGGGAGCACTTCCCGTGCCTGAAGGCTGTGCTCACGTCCCCACCACGTGGTCCCCTCCTCTCCCAACTTTACCGTCTGCCTCGCATTCCAGGCCAGCAGAAGCACAGCTCTCTGATGCTTTACTTTCTTGTAGACAGGTCACCTGTTTGAGTCAGACTCTTCCAAGACAGTCTCCCTCTTGATTAATCCAGAATGGACTGATTTGTAACCTAATCACAGTGTGATATCCCATCATATTCTTTTTTTTCCCAGTTACTTATTTTGTAATGGGATGTAACTAGTTAACGATGTGATAATTTCAGGTGAACAGCAAAGGGACTTAGGGATACATATACATGTATCCATCCTCCCCCAAACTCCCGTCCCATCCAGCCTATCACATAACATTAAGCAGAATTCCCTGTGCTATATAGTCAGTCCTTGTTGCTTATCCATTTTATTATTTTATTATTTTTTTAATTAAAAATTTTTTAAATTTATTTTAATTGGAGGCTAATTACTTAACAATATTGTAGTGGTTTGTCATACATTATCCATTTTAAATACAGCAGTGTGTACATGTCCATCCCAAACTCCCTAATTGTCTCTTCCTTCTATGCTTCTCCCAGCAACCATAAATTCTTTGTCTATGTCTGAGTCTCTTTGGGTTTTGCAAGTTCACTTGTATCATTTCTTTTTAGATTTGTGATAACCCATCATGTTCTTTGGTCCACCCCACACACTTAAAGAAATTATGTAGGATGTGTTTACCAGGGACAGGAATCTTGAGGACCAGCTTACAATTCTGCCTATCACAGATGTCTTAATTTTTAACGAGATTTGAATGTGAGAATAGAGAGGAGTTGAAGGACTAAATTTCATGAGGAGGCAAAAGAAGGTTTCATTAGAAGATGTTTGCATGAGTACAGGGAAGAGTCAGTAGCTTTAGAAAGTGAAGCCTGAGAGTTTGAATTCTCAGTAGGAGAACACTGATGGATGAGATTTAAGAAGGAGTAGCTTTATCTCGAGGGGATACTTTGTTTTCATTGTGTATTTATTACAGATGTTTTCCAGTGTTGTTGACTAAGGGCCTTTCATCTTGGGATGTTATATATTTGATGAGGGTTAATTATTAAACTGAGCTGAAGATCCTGGTATAGACAGTTCTGTATTTTTGTTCCTGTTACTGACATTGTTCTTCCCTAAAAAAGATACCCATGTGGCATCCAAGGAAACATTTGAAAAGGAACTTCCTAGCATCTGAAATAGTGAATCTAAAGGAAGGTTGAGACTAAATTGGAAAACTAGATCACATGAAAGACACTCTCATAGGTATAAAAGGCAAAGCTAAAAATAATGGAAACGTAACTCTGAAACAGGAGTTACTCTGGGGTTTTAGTATTTTCTTTAGGAAAAACAAGTGTTCTCTCTACTAGTCAAATGTTACCAAGAGGTGACTAAAACCATGTAGATCACCTTTTATAGACAGGAGGACTGTTTTGCTTTTGTTTTTAAGATGAAATGAACTCAAACGTGTTTGTCTTCTGACTGGACAGAATCAATGGTTATTAAGTGCTGGTCGTTAGGAACGTGAAATCCAGAGTGTAGTAAGGGACACTCCTTGGTCAACAAGGAAACGCAAACTCAAACCATACTGAGATACTACCTCATAACCAGTAGATGAGCTATCATCAAAATAAGTGTTGGAAAGGATGTGGAAAACGGAACTTGTACATTACTGGCGTGAATGTACAATGGGGCAGCCTCTTCAGGTGCTGGTTAGCCAGTTGCTTCAAAAGTCAAACACAAATTTACTCTATGACCCAGCAATTTCACTCTTAGGTGGTCCCCAAGAGAGATGAAATGAATGTCTGCTCAAACACTAGTGAATGAGTGTTGACAGAAGTTAATGGTTGCCCCAAAGTGGAAACCCAGATGCTTATCCCTGGTGGGGGGATAAACAGAATGTGGTGTATCTGTACCTTGGAACCCTGCTCCACAGCACAAGAGAACGAGGTGCTGGTCCTGCTGTGACATGGGGGAACCCCAAAAAGTACATTTAGGGAAAGAAGCAAGACCCCAAAGATCTTTCATATTATTAGGGCTTGGGAGGCTGAAAGTGAAGTCACTCCATCGTGTCTGACTCTTTGCAACCCCATGGATTGTAGCCTACCAGGCTTCTCCATCCATGGGATTTTGCAGGCAAGAGTACTGGAGTGGGCTGCCATTTCTTTCTCCAGGGGATCTTCTCGACCCAGGGGTGGAACCCGGGTCTCCTGCTTTGTAGGCAGATGCGTTTAGGGCAAGAATGAGTCTGAGGCTCTTCATCTTTCCTGTGGTGTGCCTCGTATGTCCTGAGGCACAGCCCTCCTGAACAGCCTTATCTATTGACTCCTCACCTTGGGTTTGAACTTCTGAGATAGCAGTTCCTTCATTCTGTGCACTGGAATTAGATATGGATGTCTCTATACCAGCCTTACTTCTCATTCCTCCTCATCCATCATTCTCTTGTAATCTCCTAAGACACAATGCACCTAGCCCAAGACCTTATATGCAATCAATAAATATTTTCTTTAAATTGAATTTCATTTCATAATAGAATTCCTTTTTTTTGTTGTTGTTGTTGCTTTTAAATTCGAATTGAAAACCATGGTGAAGTTTATCAAGATTCTTTTGTGCAGAGTCAGAACTGGTGTGGAGAGATGACGTGTCCCTGCCTTTTCCTCCACTTCCCTACCTGTGTGACCTGATCCTTGGACATCTTTCACCTACCTGCATTCCCGGGTGTGAGAATCAAGAATCATTCCAAGGATGTTTTCCAGAGCTTCACGCGTAGATGCCGACTCTCCANTGCAGAGTCAGAACTGGTGTGGAGAGATGACGTGTCCCTGCCTTTTCCTCCACTTCCCTACCTGTGTGACCTGATCCTTGGACATCTTTCACCTACCTGCATTCCCGGGTGTGAGAATCAAGAATCATTCCAAGGATGTTTTCCAGAGCTTCACGCGTAGATGCCGACTCTCCAGGGTGTTTTCTGCTCACTTACACTCAAGCCTTGACACTCCTGAAAATATTTTCTCAGACTAAGGCTTTCTGTGTTTCTGCCCCTTCTAGATTCCTTTGTTGCTATGTTTGGCCGGAGCTCTTGGACAACTGCCAGCACCTGTATTCCCCACCTTTTTTTCATTCTTTGGACTGAGCCTCCTGAACACAAATTCTTTATAGGCTTTTTTTTTTTTTCCTTCCGTCCAGGCTAAATACCTAAAGATGATTGGTAGCTTTTCTGCTCCTGGATGGGAAGTCCACAAGAAATCCAACTGAGCGTAAAATATTTAGAGAGACTTCAAAATAGGGGAAAATGGTCATGACTTTTGTTTCTGAGCTTTTCACTGAAAAACAATAAAAAAAAAAAAAGCATGAGGGGGAGGAGTGTGCAGTTGAATTGTTTAGTCTGTAAAAGAGGCCAAGCCCGGGAAGATTATTTACAAGGAAACGCAAAGAAACACAAGGCAGTTTGGCAGCCCAGAATGCTGAGGAATTTAAGTACCAAGTAGAACTTGATTTTTGCACCTGAACCATCCTCTCAGGGCCTTATTTGGAAACTCCCAGAGCGGAAGCTTGGCTCCTTGCATTGTGATATGAATGTCGATGCAGCAAAGCCCTGATATTTACAGCCCTGTTTACAGCTCAGCCTCCCCGTCAGGCTCGTGCTCAGAGGACAAGCAGCCTTCCGTTGTTAGGGGGCTGCTGGTGGAGGAGAATGAAGTATGATTTAGTAGGAGGGGGGTCGTGTGTACTGGCGGTGCTTCCCTGCTGGATGCCCTGCTCTTCGTGCTCTGCAGGAGCCCCACAAGGCAGTGAATGGACCACACGCGTTCACGAGCTCTTCTTATCCCATTTGCAGGGCCAGCCAGTTCCCCAGCTTGCTCTTGGCCTCCTAGTCCTGTGTGTTTTCAGACTGTAGGTCAAGACCGGGTAAGCATTTTAATAAAAAGAAGAAATAGAACACAATAGAAAATATCAGAGTGCATTGTTCAGGAAAACTGGGGTTTTCGCTTTTGCTTATATGTCTATGTGCTTATTTTGGTATGAGCTTCCTGCCCCACAGTGTCAAATCTCTTTCTGTGTGCGGGTCATGGTAGGAAAGGCTTGAAACTCCCTCTGCTTACTGCACTTTATTAACTGGCTCTGTGTTGAGTCCTCTGGACTGACCTAGTGTCTGAACCAGGGTGTTCCGGTCATTGCCTCCTGACTAATGCTTTGGATCTGATGACTTTTTGGATTAAAGTGGGGTGTTTTGGGAACAGAGCTTTTCTCTCTCCACTCGTTTCACACACTTTCCTTCCCTAAATGTCACAAGCTCTGTGTTCCAGTCTCCCTGGTTACCGTTCCCAGTTACCCTTGATTTTATGATCTTAGCCTCGTCAGGAATGTCTGTCCTGATTTCCTCCCCTCACTTTATTCTAAATTGGATTATTTTGTTTAAAGATGATTTAGAATCCTGTCTTGAAATGTTTTTCTTTTGGAAATGTTGACCTGACGCACCCAAGTTGTTTTTTTTGCTGACCATCTGGTGGCTCTGATTTGATCTGAATAAGACAAGACAAATGGATTCTAGAAATGCTGCTTACATTTGAGGGTGGGGCAGATCCTTTTATATCAGTGGGTTTTAGAGTCAGAATACATGGGTTCAAATCTGAGCTTCTCCACTTTTCATCTGAGTTTCCTTGGACAAATGACCTAACTTCTCTATACCTCAGATTTCTCGAAAATAATAGCACCTCCCACACAAGGGTGTTTTAAAGATTAAATAGGAATAGCAATGCACTGTGTCACGTACCGTGCACTTAATACCTGTTAACGTTTACTCCCACATTTGAGTCAGAGTAGCCTTGTGAAGTTAAATAGTGCAAATGTTGCTCTCCTTTTATGGATCAGAAAGCTGTGTTTACATAATTTAGAAAAGCTTACAGAGTCATACCTAGTACTGATTGTTCAGACCATTATCTAGAATTTCCTGAGTGATCTCAATCAATCAGTCTCTTACACTGTCTTTCGGATTTTCTGATTTGGCTCTCTCACTTTCCTATGGAAGCAGAAGGAAATCTTTGTGTATGAGATTTGGAAAGCATTGGCTTATTCCACAGCACATCGATACATTTTCTTAAGCACTTTGATATTTAAAGATGCCACATTTCTGTGTGACAGCTACAGAACAGAAAATACTTTCTTTAGAGTCATGATTTAGCCATATTTATTGGAAAAGGCTCTGATGCTGGGAGGGATTGGGGACAGGAGGAAAACAGGACGACAGAGGATGAGATGGCTGGATGGCATCACCGGCTCAATGGACATGAGTTTGAGTGAACTCTGGGAGATGGTAATGGACAGGGAGGCCTGGTGTGCTGCTATTCATGGGGTCGCAAAGAGGCGGACACAGTTGAGTGACTGAACTGAATTGAACTGATATCTTTATGTTTACACAGTGTAAAACAATATTTTAAAAACTTCATAGATTTAGCTTTTAGAGCATTCCAAAGTTAAGTATGTTGACTGTTTTTTCCCACTAGTCTTTTATTCCTATATTCCTGGTTCTTCAATCTCTTCCTCTCAACTTTATCTTTGAAATGGAAATACTCCATCATGTTTTATTTATCTTAAAAATATTTTATTATTTATTTTGCTTATTTTTGGCTGTGCAAGGTCTTCTTTGCTGCATGCAGGCTTTCTCTAGCTGTTGAACAGGGGCTACCTTTATTGCGGTGTGCAAGCTTTGCACTGTGGTGGCTTCTCTTGCTTTGGAGCACAGGTTCTGGGTGTGTGGGCTCAGTTGTGACACATGGGTTTAGTTCCTTCATGATATTTGGGATCTTCCTGGACCAGAAATGGAACTTGTGCCCCCTATATTGGCAGGAGGATTCTTAACCACTGAACCCCTAGGGAAGTCTCTTATATTTTATTTAGTTAGTTTTCTTAGTGTTTCTGAACTCTCCAGGGAAGCCATTGAAATTAGTAGAAATCTAAAGATTTTAACTTTCACCTGGGTTCTGACATCTACAGTGTTCAAATCTTTATGCTTTCTAACAGCCAAGAGTCATTTGATTCCCTGATCATGTTGCTAGAACTCCATGGGCAGAATTTTGTTAAATTACCAATACTGTGCTTTCAGTCAACAAGGAGAGGGGGACAACAGAGGATGAGATGGTTGGGTAGCATCACCGACTCAATGGGCATGAGTTTGAATAAACTCCAGGAGTTGGTGATGGACAGGGAGGCCTGGTGTGCTGCAGACCATGAGGTTGCGAAGAGTTGGACACAACTGAGCGACTGAACTGAATCAACAAGGACCAACCTTAAACCATTTTCTCCCTTACCACATGAATCACAGAAATTCTAGGATATCAAAGCTTTAGAGTTTTATATGTAATTGGGTGGCACTAGTGGTAAAGAACCCACCTGCCAATGCAGGAGACCTAAGAGATGCAGGCTTGATCCCTAGGTCAGGAAGATAGATCCCCTGGAGCAGGGCATGGCAACCCACCCCAGTATTCTTGCCTGGAGAAACCCTATGGACAGAGGAGCCTGGTGGGCTACAGTCTACAGGGTTGCAAAGAGTCGGACATGACTGAAGTGACTCAGTACGCATGCATGCATGTTATTGTCTTAGAGTTTTAAGTACATGCATGATTAGTGGGGTAAAACAGCAATGTCAAATTTAATTTCCTGTCTTTGTGAGTTAATAACTTCTGATTCCAAATTAAAATTCTAAACATTTTATAGTTACTTTTTATTAGTCATAAATATTTTGAAGCAGAGGGAGCTATAATGGTTTCCATTTTGAAAGGAGAAATAAAAATTAGACCTTTTTTCCTTCTAAATTTGACACAGACTAAAACAAAAATAAATTACAGGAAGGGTTCTTCATCCAGTAAAGTCTTCAGATGAAAGCTTTTGGTGATAAATTTTGTTTTAATTCATAGCTCTGAAGGCTGTGTGGCTTTATTTGAGGGGCAAGATTAAATAGTTTCTGCCAGAAGTTAAAAAGTCTCTTCTGTCCTTTCTCTGTGGGGGAAATATTTTCTCGATGATCAGCTTCTTCCATGGTGCTGTTTAGTAACTAACTTCAGGAAATACAAGGCAGGTGAATTTTTTTTTGTTTTTCCTGAGATTTTGGCTGCCAACCACTCTCGATTTATTCTTGTTGCTAAGGCTCCATGTCTGAAGCCTGTCAGAGTGGAGGACTTTTTATCAGAAATGAACTCAGTTCTTTTATTTTTGAAAAACTGAACAGTAACTGACCTCATTTATGCCTTTCATTCCATTAGCACTTAGCAAGCATATTTCTTAAAAGAGGAAATAGAATGTGTTATGCCTAGGAAGCTGAAACAAAACATTTTGTTAAGCTAGTAAAACTTAGTCTAGAATTAGAGAAAAAAATACTTTAACCAGACAGTCTTGTGTTTGAGGCTTTAGTCCTCTTTTACCTTTAATCCTGCTTTTTTCATTTAAAATGACTTTACTCACCTTTATTCAAACTTAGGAGCTTCACTTTTTATTGCTTTCATTACTTAGGGTGTGATAGTTCTATTTCTAGAGAAAAGTAGTATTGTGTTATTTATTCCTTTTTGTCTACCTTCCTTTTCAAAGGAAAGTTTCTGATTAAGGATTGAATGGTGGGTGTCCTTGTGTTTGGTTGTAGGCATTTGCAGTTTTATGTGCTGAGTAGAATTCCATGTACTATAAAGTAGATTCTTATTAATTTTTTTTTCATGGGTGATTTTTATAAATTGGAGTATAATTGCTCTGCAGTGTTGTGGTTGTCTCTGCCGTGTATCAGCGTGAATCAGTCAGAATTATATACATTTCCCCTCCCTTTTAAGTCTCCCTCCATCACCACTCCACCCCTCTAGATTATCACAGAATGCCAGGCTGGGCTCCCTGAGTTAAATAGCAGCTTCCTGCTAGTTATCCATTTTACACATGATGGTGTCCTTTCTTTATTTCTCTTATAGTTATCTGTTCTATACAGGGTTGGTCAAAAAGTTTGTTCAGGGTTTTCTGTAAGATGTTATGGAAAAACCCAAAGGGACTTTTTGGTCAGCCCAATATATGGTAGTGTGTATGTGTCAGTCCCAGTCTCTCAATTTATCTTCCCTTTCCCCCTTGCTAAATATACAGAAATTTTAAATTTTAATGAAGTCCAACTAATTGATACCTTTCACAGACTGTGCCTTGAGTGTAGTATCTAACAAGCCATTGCCACCCAGTCATCTAGATTTCCTCCTCTGTTATCTTCTGTACCTAAGTTTTCTGAAGTAACTTGTACTCAGTGAAGTATAATGTACATTCATAAAGGTCTGTAAATTCCAAGTTTAGATCTTCGTGAATTTTTCCAAAGGAAGTGCTGTCACGCAGCCACTATGAAGGTCAAGAAATAGGACATTATGAAAATGCACGCACTTGTCTGTGTATTCTGCCTTCTGTTAGATTAGCTTTATTTGTTCTGGAGCTTCACCACTATAGAATTATACAATGCATACTCTTATACTTGGCTTCTTTTGCTTTTCGTTGTGGAGAGGTTTTTAATAATAGATTTTATTATTTTCTTAGATAGGGGATGTTATTTCTTAAGTAAGTTTTGCTAAGTTGTATTTTTCATAAGGATTTCTCCTACAGTGATACATTTTTTGATCTGTAGATTTTTTTTTTTCTTAAACCCTTCTGTTCCGTTTGTAGTGTCTGTAGGATCTCTTCTGGGGTTCTGTTTTCATTTCTGATTTTAATACTTTGATCCTTCTCTTTCTCTTAAAGCCTTGCTGGGATTTCTCAATTTTACTTTTTAAGAACATACTTTGTTAAATTTATTTTATGACTACTTTCTCTTTAATTGAGGTCTTCTCTTTGTTATTTCTTTCCTTCTGTTTATGGAGATGAAATGTGGATTAATTTATTGTTGCTTTTTAGACATTGTGAGGTGGATACTTAAATTATTAGTTTACAGCTCTTCTTTATTCACTTCTGTATTTAGGACTATCGACTTCACTCTAAGCATGGCTTGAATTGTATACCCAAATTTTGATGTCTTAATTTAAAATATTTAAATCAATTCATTTTACAAGAATGTATTGACGAAATATCAGACCTCTCCCCTCTTTGCAGTTAACACTATGGTTTAGCATATTCAAATCTCTAGACATACTTTTAATTAAAAAACCTTTTTAACAGTACTTAATCCAGTGATTGTCAGACTTGTTTGGGAAATGCTGTGGGAGACAGGCAGGGTTTCCCAGTACCTACCATCCTTGGGGAAACACCCATCTAGAGGCTTAATCAAGCTGAATGACATTTAGTTTATTTCTAGAGTAGTACTTATTACTTGATAACATTTATATTTATATTTGGGGTTTTGTGATAGGGAGCAGCTAGCACAGTAGTTCCTTACCGTGGGAAAGGAGAGAACTGGGGTCTGAGAACCAGTCTGAGAACTGTAAGGTCTATGGGACCTTACAGTTCGTACTGTTTTAGGATGTTTCTCAAAACATGCCCCTGAGGAGGTCATAACTCAGGTGAAGCAAGGGGTTGGTTGAAGGCCCTGTAGGACATACATTGATTGTTTATCTGTTACTTACTTCCTCCCAGAAAAGAGTCTACACTCATTGTAATCCTTAGGTGAGTGAGGGAGTTTTCACAGTCTCACACTCTGATCATTAAATTTAGAGACCACTTGATTTTTGATACTGTAAATTCCTTGGGAGTTATTTTATGTTTCCAAACCTACCTTCAAGAAGGTAGGTTAAAACTTGCTCTGGTGCTTTGTCTAAGGTTGTTAGCTGTAAGCCAATTCAATACTGAAATTCATCTGCTTAAAGTGAAGCTGTTATCTGAATAATGGCACATTGTTTTTCTTGACAATAATTAAATAGTATGCATCCGCTCACCCAGAAGAGTGATCAACTCATTAAGACAGAGGTTAAAAAGAAAAGGAGGGGAAATGACATCACTCTTTCCAAGACCATTTGCATTTGAAATAGCACTCTGAAGAGAGGATAACCCTTTGTCCAAAGAAANTTTAAAATATTTAAATCAATTCATTTTACAAGAATGTATTGACGAAATATCAGACCTCTCCCCTCTTTGCAGTTAACACTATGGTTTAGCATATTCAAATCTCTAGACATACTTTTAATTAAAAAATCTTTTTAACAGTACTTAATCCAGTGATTGTCAGACTTGTTTGGGAAATGCTGTGGGAGACAGGCAGGGTTTCCCAGTACCTACCATCCTTGGGGAAACACCCATCTAGAGGCTTAATCAAGCTGAATGACATTTAGTTTATTTCTAGAGTAGTACTTATTACTTGATAACATTTATATTTATATTTGGGGTTTTGTGATAGGGAGCAGCTAGCACAGTAGTTCCTTACCGTGGGAAAGGAGAGAACTGGGGTCTGAGAACCAGTCTGAGAACTGTAAGGTCTATGGGACCTTACAGTTCGTACTGTTTTAGGATGTTTCTCAAAACATGCCCCTGAGGAGGTCATAACTCAGGTGAAGCAAGGGGTTGGTTGAAGGCCCTGTAGGATATACATTGATTGTTTATCTGTTACTTACTTCCTCCCAGAAAAGAGTCTACACTCATTGTAATCCTTAGGTGAGTGAGGGAGTTTTCACAGTCTCACACTCTGATNCTGAGGAGGTCATAACTCAGGTGAAGCAAGGGGTTGGTTGAAGGCCCTGTAGGATATACATTGATTGTTTATCTGTTACTTACTTCCTCCCAGAAAAGAGTCTACACTCATTGTAATCCTTAGGTGAGTGAGGGAGTTTTCACAGTCTCACACTCTGATCATTAAATTTAGAGACCACTTGATTTTTGATACTGTAAATTCCTTGGGAGTTATTTTATGTTTCCAAAACCTACTTTCAAGAAGGTAGGTTAAAACTTGCTCTGGTGCTTTGTCTAAGGTTGTTAGCTGTAAGCCAATTCAATACTGAAATTCATCTGCTTAAAGTGAAGCTGTTATCTGAATAATGGCACATTGTTTTTCTTGACAATAATTAAATAGTATGCATCCGCTCACCCAGAAGAGTGATCAACTCATTAAGACAGAGGTTAAAAAGAAAAGGAGGGGAAATGACATCACTCTTTCCAAGACCATTTGCATTTGAAATAGCACTCTGAAGAGAGGATAACCCTTTGTCCAAAGAAAAGCATCTCTAATGGTAAAGTTTTGATAATTATTATGCCTTTCTCTTACCCTAGCTAGGAGAGAAAGTAAAGGAGGCGTGATAATAGATGACTAGAAAACAACTAAGACTAGGAAAAGCAGGCACTTAAACTGGAATCAAACTTAATTTTCAGGCATTGTAAAACAAATGCAATCCTGACAACTTAAAAATGCTAACGATCCCTTTCTTTCCTTTCTTTCTCAGGTGTGTCCTCTTTAAGCATTCAATTTGCCAAACTCCCAAAGGGATTAAAGCATTTAAATTTGTCTAAAACCTCACTGTCACCTAAAGGTACAGTATATCTTACTTACTTAACTTTGTATCGATAATGTATTTACTGCCTGATGCTTCCTTATACATGGTTAGAATTATTACTCAGTTATGTATCTGCCTTTTATAATGTAGTTGATCCTTGAACAATGTGGTTTGAACTGCCGGATCCACTTACATGTGGTTATTTTTCAATAGGAAATGCTACAGTACTGCGTGATCCACAGTTAGTTCAATCTGTAGAAGTGGAGGAACTGTGGATACAGAGAGCTGGCAATTAGTTATGCACAGTTTAACCCTCATGTTGTTCAGGGGTCAACTGTATGTGTATTGTAATACTCTGGCAGTTTTAAAGTAGAGAAATTATCTGATTGAAATTTTGGTGTTCTAAAGTGAAATGCTTTCATAGTGGAGAATAACCTGAATGTCCACATGCAGTCTTCAACCTCTTAAACTATGATTCGCAGTCCTGCCTCCTGTTCCTAAAGGCAGCGGTTGTGTTGTGTTGTTGTTTTGTTTTTGATTTAGCAATATAGTTGACTTACAACACTCTGTTAGTTCCAAGAGCATAAGATAGTGGTTTGATATTTCTGTATATTCAGTTCAGTTCAGTTGCTCATTTGTGTCCAACTTTTTGCACCCCCATGGACTGCAGCACACCAGGCTTCCCTGTCCATCACCAACTCCCAGAGCTTGCTCAAACTGATGTCCATCGAGTCGGTGATACCCTCCAACTATCTCATCCTCTGTTGTCCCCTTCTCCTCCCTCCTTCAATCTTTCCCAGCCTCAGGTCTTTTCCTGTGAGTCAGTTCTTTGCATCAGGTGGCCAAAGTATTGGAGCTTCAGCATCAGTCCTTCCAATGAATATTCAGGACTGATTTCCCTTAGGATGGACTGGTTTGATCTCCTTGCAGTCCAAGAGACTCTCAAGAGTCTTCTCCAACACCACAGTTCAAAAGCATTAATTCTTTGGTGCTAATGACTACTAGAAAAACCATAGCTTTGACTAGATGGACCTTTGTCGGCAAAGTAATGTGTCTGCTTTTTAATATGTTGTCTATGTTGGTAATAGCTTTTCTTCCAAGGAGCAATCATCGTTTAATTTCAATGGCTACAGTTACCATCTGCAGTGATTTTGGAGCCCAAGAAAATAAAGTCTGTCACTGTTTCCATTGTTTCCCCATCTATTTGCCATGAAGTGATGGGACCGGCTGCCATGATAATCGTTTTTTGAATGTTGAGTTTTAAGCCAACTTTTTCACTCTCCTCTTTCACTTTCATAAAGAGGCTTTTGAGTTCCTCTTCACTTTCTGCCATAAGGGTGGTGTCATCTGCATATCTGAGGTTATTAATATTTCTCCCAGCAATCTTGATTCCAACTTGTGCTTCATCCAGCCTGGCCTTTAGCATGATGTACTCTGCATATAAGTTAAATAAGCAGGGTGACAATATACAGCTTTGATATACTCCTTTCTCGATTTGGAACCAGTCTGTTGTTTGTTCCATGTCTGGTTCTAACTGTTGCTTCTTGACCTGCATACAGATTTCTCAGGAGGCACCTAAGGTGGTCTGGTGTTCCCATCTCTTGAAGAATTTTCCACAGTTTGTTGTGATCTACACATTCAAAGGCTTTGGCATAATTGATAAAGCAGAAGTTTTTCTGGAATTCTCTTGCTTTTTCTATGATTCAGCGGATGTTGGCAGTTTGATCTCTGGTTCCTCTGCCTTTGCTAAATCCAGCTTGAACATCTGGAAGCACATGGTTCATGTTCTGTTGAAACCTGGCTTGGAGAATTTTGAGCATTACTTTACTAGTGTGTGAGATGAGTGCAGTTGTACAGTAGTTTGAACATTCTTTGGCATTGCGTTTCTTTGGGATTGGAATGAAAACTGACCTTTTCCAGTCCTGTGGCCACTGCTGAGTTTTCCAAATTTGCTGGCATACCGAGTGCAGCACTTTCATAGCATCATCTTTTAGGATTTGAAATAGCTCAACTGGAATTCTATCACCTCCTCTAGCTTTGTTCCTAGTGATGCTTCCTAAGGCCCACTTGACTTCGCTTTCCAGGATGTCTGGCTCTGGGTGAGTGGTCACACCATCATTATTATCTGGGTCATGAAGATCTTTTTTGTATAGTTCTTCTGTGTGTTCTTGCCACCTCTTCTTAACATCCTCTGCTTCTGTTAGGTCCATACTGTTTCTGTCCTTTATTGTGCCCATCTTTGCATGAAATGTTCCCTTGGTATCTCTAATTTTCTTGAAGAGATCTCTAGTCTTTCCCCTTCTATTCTTTTCCTCTATTTCTTTGCATTGATTCTGTATCTTACCAAATGATTACTACTGGTTGTGTTTTTCTTGGTTCATCCTTGGAAAGATATCTTTGCTATCACACTCCCCTTGCCCCCACATACACATAAAGTTGTCTGTTGTACAGAAAATGGTTGGGCCTAACTGCAGTTACAGTCATCACTCTTGCTGTACCCAATCTATTTCCTGTCTTGGAAGTTGCCTTTCTTCCCCCAGGTTCTTTCCTGACTCCACTCACCATCCTCCCATTTTTTTCTGTTCTGTTCTTATTTTGCTACGTCATCACCTTTATAATACTACTAACAATAATGGAAATCTTCCTGCATACATCACACCTTTGTACATGCTTTAAAAGTTTTTCTTTCATCTTGTATCGGGAAAATCTCCATTCTTCCTTCTGTGTTTCTCTGTATGTCTCCTTTACTACTCACACAAAACATGCCACTTCTGATATTTCTGGTCGCCAGATATATGGACGTTTCCTCCCCACACCAGGCAGTTCTCTGCAACACCAGCCGGGTATCCTATAATTCAGCTCAGTATCTACCTGGAGATGATGTCAGATCCCACAAGTTAAGGGCTCAGTCCCACAAGACTGTTATACCCCCAACACCCTCCTCTCCCGCCATGCCCTTTACATGCCTAGTGATAAGCCTAGGTTATCAGAGGTTCTGAAGTCCCTCTCCTTGAATTTGATTAATTTGCTAGAGTAGTTCACAGAACTCAGGGAAATGCTTATTACACTTACTACTTTATTAATGGTAAAGGATCCAGTTGATGAATAGCCAGAAGAAGACATCCACAAGGTGAGGACTGGGAGGGTGCCAAACGCAGGAGCTTCTGTTCCTATGGATTTGAGGCATGTCACCCTCCATGTGTGGATGTGTTCATCAACCTGGAAGCTCTCAGAAGCTCTCCAGAACCCATGGTGTGTTTATGGAGGCTTTATCACATGGGCATAATCGATTATTAACTGCATTTCCAGGCTCTCTCCCCTTTGTGCAGAAGTGTTTGTAGGTGGGAGTGGGGATGGAATTCCAAGCTTCTCATTGTGGCTTGGTCTTTCTGATGACCCGTCTCCATCCAGGAGCCCATGCAGAGTTGCTGCATTAGAACAAAAGATGCTCCTACTGCTCTTATCACTTAAGAATTTATAGGAGTTTTGGGAACCCTGAGTCAGGGTCAAAGACACATATCAGAACAAGGGATGTTTCTAGTGTTCTTATTGCCCAGGAAATTACAAAGGTTTGAGGAGCTCTGTGCCAGGAACTGGCGAGGGGGGCAGAGACCAATACATATTTTCTTCTATGTCACACATCTCCAGATATTTTTAGAGAGCTTCAGTATATTTTATAAAGCCCTCATCTGTGATCATCTCTTCTGACACGTCTTCCCTATTCCTGAGGTTTCAACAGAACCACTTATTCTTTCCTTTTCACTTCTAGATCATATCTAACATTATTGTATGAACTTCGTGTTTCCCCTACGAGAAGCGGGCTCTTTTTGCCACATGTGTGTGTTTCTTGTCTCCATCTCTCCAACACCTGACATGGTAGAGCTACCCACCCAGTGTGGGTGTTAAATGAAAGTTTCTTGAGTAATTTGCCCCTCCTTTACATATGACTGTCTTTTGAGGACAATATGTGTAGTGATCGCCAGTTCTCCAGCAGATTGTCTAGGCTTGAGTCCTAACATTTTTACTTAGCTACAAATACATTAATACATCTCAGTCCCTTGATTGCTTAGCAACCTCATTTATAATAGGGAAATTTGAGTCTCTACTTCATCAGAGGTGGTGGGATTAAATGGGTTGATATGCATAGTGTCATTTCTGGCACAGAGTGCCATGTGGTCCCTGCCACCATCATCTTCCTCCTTCCTCCTTTCCGTCATATAGTGTTTTTCCATCGTGTATTTTTATATGTTCCTATTTTGCCCAGGATAACCTCCGTGTCCCCACCCACCAATCTGGTGAATTAATGCTCCTCCTGGAAGATTCAGCTTCTATCTCCTTTTCTCTTTGAAGTCCTTCTCAGACAACCTCCTCTCACCACCCCCTGCAGAACTAGATGCCCCTTTCTCTGCATTCCATAGCACTTTGTAAATCCCTCAACTTGAGTGCATTTCTCACTGTATTTGGTTGTGTCCTAGCCTGGAAGGTTTTGGCTGGCAAGGGTGTTGTGTCCTTCATTGCCGAGTCCCTGGCACCTGGCACTGCATGTTCTCACTGTGTCATGGGTGAGTGGGTAAAGCAAAGTGGTCCTGGAATGGTTTTCTATCCATCCATTCCTACTTTATTCTGACCGTGCAGTCACAATGAGTGATTTGCAATTGGGGTTAGTTCCATTCGTGCCATGATTGTATCCACATGTTTAGGATGAAGGGACAGAAGAAACTTTCCAAAGGGAAACAATTCACCAGGAGCCAATGTTTTCTGTCCGGATGCCTAAAGCCATCTACAGATCTGAAAGCTAAGGTGTAGTCCCTTTCTGTTAGCAGTGTTCTACATCAGCAAATCAGCTTTATAAAAACTCTTTTCCTGATGATTATTAGTGCATTACATATTATGGTAAAGACTTTGAAGATTCTGAGAAGTATAACTAAGAAAGCAAAAACTACTTGCAATACTAGTACCAAGTCAATACAAGATTGTCACTGTTGACACTTTGGTACTTGTTCTGCACTGTTCTGTATCTGTAAACAGTTTTTTTTTAATATAAAGATCTACACACACACACACATGTATATATGTGATTATACTATTGTATAATATGTGATTACTGTCTCGTAAACTTCTTCCCCTATCCCCCTAGTAAATTGTGATCATTTGTGTCAGTAAACACTTGGTCACTTTCAACGCTGTGTGGTAGCCCAGTGCATGCAAAATGTCCCCTCACTTATGTACGTAATCTAATATTGTACATTTAGTGAAAGTGAAGTCGCTCGGTTGTGTCTGACTCTTTGCGACCCCATGGACTGTAGCCTGCCAGGCTCCTCTGTCCGTGGGATTCTCCAGGCAATAGTACTGGAGTGGATTGCCATTTCCTACTCCAGGGGATCTTCCCGACCCAGGGATTGAACCTGGGTCTCCCTCATTGTAGACAGACGCTTTACCGTCTGAGCCACCATTTAGACCATTTTAAATTCTTCAATAGTGCAAAACACCCTAATATGATCTCTGTATCTAATCACCAGTCATGAGTTAATTTCTTCTTTAGGATAAAATTCTTGTAAGTAGAATTGTGAGGTCAGAGTTTGTATAATTTTTAAAAAGCCGTTTCTGATACGTATTGTCAAGTTTGTCCTCCAAATATTTTGTACAATCCTCTTTATACTCTCACCGTCAGCAGATATTATTCTTTCTTTTTTATTGTTTATCAAGCATATTGAACAAAAGCGTTCTGCTATTTTAAGGTTAGTTTCTTCAATTATTGCTTAGTTGGCTTTTCCCCTTGTTCCTTAGTCACTTACATTTCTTTTGGAGGAAGTTGCTAGGTCCCCTCCTTTGTTACTCTTCTATTCAAAGTGTAAATTTTTTCTTTTGAAATCATGTATCATGTGCTTCATAAGTCCAACTCTTTTTTAAGGTAAAGTTTTTTTTTTAACTTGATATTTAATATATTTGTTCATTATTGTTAATATAAAACAGATAGAGGGATGTAACAATCTTTGATCCTTCTGGGGGCAAGCTTGGGTCCTGAGGTACCTGAGTGATGCCCTGTCCCTCCCAGTGATGGGAGTGGGCAAGTTCTTCAGCTTCCTCTGAATCAAGACAGCCCCACGTGCCCTCCACCCTTTACAAATGAAGATCCCACACCTTTATCTCTTTTCGGCAATAAAATATGTTTGAGAATTAATATTGTTTTATAACGTGACCCAAAGAATTGTAAGTCATCCTTCCTAGGGTGTATATCTTGAAATGTTGCCTTTTTAAAAATTGATTTCTTAAAGGTTTTCAGTATTCTTGCAGACTGTCACAAAGGATCTGAAAGGTCTGTGGATTTAAAATAACTCAGATTAAATTGTACTTTTAAACTTTTGCTGAATTTGACTAACATATTTTATTTCTGTGAAAACATTTATATTCATGGCTCCATAATTCAAGACAGATTTTTTTATTTTTAATCTCCCCATGACATCCACACTGTGTCCAAATATCCTTTCTCTCCCTCAGATGTGAGCTAAGTGATAGTTTTCTGGATTTCTAGTAAGTGTCCTGCTGGTTGCCAGATTATGTCAGTGCAGGGCCATCTGGTACCACCTTTTTCCAGCTGTAAACACTCCAATAATAAATATGAAGAATGGTCAAAATCACTAGATAGCCAGAATTGAGAATAGCATGAAAATCTGTGTGTAGTTTGGGTTGGAAGAGCCCAGATTCTTTCCATCCTATATTTTTGTAACTTCCTACCATTACTGTGCTTATTAACCCAGGCCTCACATGGAATGGGCTCAAGAGGTAGGGGAGGAAATCCTTCATTCTGTCTCAGTAGCTTGAAGCTGAGCTGATAACACAATTCTCTCCCAATTCTAATCAGACATTGGCCAACTGCCAAGCACCCATATCTGTCAAGGAGTGTTTTGTTGTCAAGACTAATTTCAGCTTCTAATTTCAGAATTTATGTATTGAGTTTTGTTATACCTCACTAAGGACATAATTTTAAAAGTGATTTTCTTGATGAAAGTCTGATGTTTTCCAAATATTTTGTACTCAATTATGCCATTACAAAATACATTGATACTACCAGTGGCAGACAAATTTAAGGAAGTTGGTCATTTGAATAATCATAGAAGTTGCCTCCCAAAATCAACCTTTTCCAGAGGCTATCGCGAGTTCCTTTTGTCTAACATTATCAAATCTTCACCTCGTTCACTGCCAAACTCTTTGCTCTTACTTCTTCGATAGTATTCAGTTCAGTTCAGTCGCTCAGTCATGTCTGACTCTTTGCAACCACGTGGACTGCAGCACACCAGGCCTCCCTATCCATTACCAGTTCCGAGTTTGCTCAAACTCATGTCCATTGAGTTGGTGATGTCCTCCAACCATCTCATCCTCTGTGGTCCCCTTCTCCTGCCTTCAGTCTTTCCCAGCGTCAGGGTCTTTTCCATTGAGTCAGTTCTTTGCATCAGGTGGCCAAAGTATTGGAGCTTCAGCATCAGTCCTTCCAATGAATATTCAGGACTGATTTCCTTTAGGATTGACTGGTTTGATCTCCTTGCAGTCCCAGGGACTCTCAAAAGTCTTCTCCAACACTATAGTTCAAAAGCATCAATTCTTCAGTGCTCAGCTTTTTTAGGATCCAACTCTCATATCCATACATGACTACCAGAAAAAAACATAGCTTTGACTAGACAGACCTTTGTTGGCAAAGTAAATGTCTCTGCTTTTTAATATGCTCTCTAGGTTGGTCATTTTTTTTCCCAAGGAGCAAGCATCTTTTAATTTCATAGCTGCAGTCACCATCTGCAGTGANCTTTTTTAGGATCCAACTCTCATATCCATACATGACTACCAGAAAAAAACATAGCTTTGACTAGACAGACCTTTGTTGGCAAAGTAAATGTCTCTGCTTTTTAATATGCTCTCTAGGTTGGTCATTTTTTTTCCCAAGGAGCAAGCATCTTTTAATTTCATAGCTGCAGTCACCATCTGCAGTGATTTTGGAGCCCAAGAAAATAAAGTCTGTCACTGTTTCCACTGTTTTCCCATCTATTTCCCATGAAGTGATGGGACCGGATGCCATGATAATTGTTTTTTGAATGTTGAACTTTAAGCCAGCTGTTTCAGTCTCCTCTTTCACTTTCATCAAGAGGTTTTTTGGTTCCTCTTTGCTTCCTGCCATAAAGGGCCGTAAGGGTGGTGTCATCTGCATATCTGAGGTTATTGCTGTTTCTCCCGGCAGTCTTGATTCCAGCTTGTGCTTCATCCAGCCCAGCATTTCACATGATGTACTATGTATATAAGTTAAATAAAATAAGCAGGGCGACAATATACAGCCTTGATAGTACTGACCTCACTAAATTGTGATTATTCAACTGTCTTTGTTTCCTACCGTATGGCCTTTGAGAGGGTAAAATATTATTCTCTGGGTCTCAAAAGCCCATGCTATACAATAGCCTTTAAATAAAGATTTGTTGATTGAATAAATCCTTGCCTAGCACTGGCTTTTCATCCTGGAATTTATTTAGCTTCTTTTCTGGTGGTCTTTGAGTTTTCTGAGGGCAAAGAACGGGTCTTATTTACACATACCTCCCAATCCCCAGCATTTTATAAACATGTTATGAGCACTTAATAAATGCTGAGTTGATGGGCCAAGAAATTCTTCCATGTACTTAAGTAAACTATTTTCCCCTCTGTGTCTTGAAGTCTTCTCTATACAAACCCAGATGCACACTCACCATCAAGAAATGGCTCAGTAGCCTTTATCAGACACACAGTGGAGTTGGTTCTTTGTACCTCTCCAAAGCTGAAGGATAAGATAATAACCTCTTCATCAGTGCTACACGTTCTAAACTTGGAACAGAGAACCGCTCTCACGTGAGGCTGTACTGGTAATGCTCAGCTTTTTTCTTTTTTTTCTTGAAGTGCCTCTTGGGGTTCTGCAGTCATGAGCAATTTTGGCCTGACCCTTGCTCCTTATCTGATGAAGAAATTATCCATATCTGGACAAAAATCCCATCCCCGATTTTAGGTGGCTAAGACAGCCTGGGATTTTCAAGAAGTATTTTAGTGAGAAAGAAAAACAAAATGATTTATAATAGTATACCCAATTTAGAAATAGTTTTGTTTCCAAAATACACGATTTAGAACAATGGACTTTCAGTAGAAACAGAAAAAGCATTGCAATATCCCCCAGGCCTGTTATCTAAAGAATAATCATCAGTGATGATTGTGTGTATTGACCTCTTTAAATCTCAGGGAGGGACCAGTCCTTTCTGGGCTTGCATTTTGAAGTGTCCTGATGAAAATCTACCTACCACAAGGTGCTAACAGACCTGTTTCAGTTCCTATTAACCAGAGATAGTAGACCCTACCTCTCTCTTTGCAGAGCAACCTTGCCGCCTCATATATTCATTCTTTTTTTTTTTTTTTTTTTGAGGTGCTATTAGCTTGAACCATTTATGTTAGAGTTGACTTGAATCATTTATGTTATATTATATAAATAATGTGTAGAGTGATAATTATCAGTTTTTCCTTTTGATTGCTTGTTCCATTGTGTACAGAGTATTTTCTCTTTGTAAAGTCTGTTTCAATCTAAATTTTGCCTTGAGTATAATGCATTAGGCAGAGCAGTACATTCCTGGATTAACTTCTACGTTTCAGTGATCTAAAGTATCTGACTCTGAATCTCCATCCTTTTGATACTGTCCATTAAGGCAAGAATCACCTGGCAGGATTGAGAAAGGGATAAGAATGTTCAATTAAATTGTTGGCATCATTCTAAGACTTCAAAGTAAAATCTTCTTCCTCCACACCGTTAGAAGTGGACCAGAATGAAGCTGCTTCCGTTTCATTCTCCTCCTCAGAGGGTCGGTTGTCTGTGACTGACTGACCTGTTCTTCTTGAGAAGATGGCAGAAGACCATCCTCGAGCTGCCTTTGGGAATGGTGCTTCTGGTTAACCTCAGTCCTGCATGTTGATGGGGCTGTTGGACCCTTTAAAGAAAATCACAGAACTCACTTTTGTTCCTGGAATAGAAACTAAGCTTTGTCTTGTCATCATTGCAGGGGTGAATAGCCTTTCTCAGTCACTGAGTGCCAACCCTTTGACCGCCACCACCCTTGTCCACCTGGACCTCTCAGGGAACGTCCTTCGCGGAGATGACCTCTCGGTAGGTTTTCTTTCCCTTCCTGCCGTCTTCCATGAAACTGTACTTAATAAGCTTGGAATAATTTCTCAACAGGGCTTTGTAATGTGTTTTCCCACATCTCCTTTTATCATGACATCTTAAAATCATTTAGTTATGAGCTTATAAGTGTTTTAGAGAAATATTCAGAGCCTGCCCTCATTAAATGTAATCTATCTCGTAGATTTTTTTTCCTTCTTTCACTTAAGCTTGTTGAAGTTTAAATTCTTTCTGTAAATACTTAGTCTGAAGACATTTTTTCTACATTTCAAAGCATTGTTGCACCTGTTAAAATTGCCTGATAAGAAAGATTAGAGGTGTAATGTGAATTAACTTATCACTTAATATAAAGACCAGTGGCTTTTAAAAACATAGTTTGTGATGGCAGTATTGTAAAATAAAGGAAAAACAAAAAACAAAAAAAAACATAGTTTGTGATGGAAAAGGATATTGGGAACCCTGAATACAATAAAGAAGGGGAGGGTTAGGAGTCAAACTGGGGCTACTCTTGAAAGTTTGAGTGTGAAGGGAAAAGTTTCCTTTCAATGATAACAAGGTTTTTCATGCCGTTGAATCAGTAATATCAGTGTTTGGCAGATCTTGTTGATAGAGTGAATTGGGAATCATCTCATTGTCAGATGGGATGAATGGTCCCCTTCCCTCTGGACACCAGGGTAGAATTTAGAATAAATGCTCCTTTATCAAGGGGGCCTATATTACCTGGACCTCTTCAAAGGACTTTCATTTGCATCTCATTGCTTTATGGGAGTGAAAAATATTGTGACCTGTATTCCCATTTCTCTTCTGTTTTACTTTCCTTGTAAGACAGGGAATGTTGCCATAGTCCTTTTTTTGTAGTTATTTGCTCTCCCTTACACTTGCACTCACTTGCATAGTTCTTGCTTCTTGGTGTGCCATGACTTTTTCAATGTGCTGTCCAACCTGAGTTGTGCCTTTCCCTGACGATTCATAAATCTGCTCCCTCCAAACATGAAACCAGGGGTCTGATGTGAAACCACCAAAACATTACGGTGCCACACTAGCAGAATCGAGAGAAAAATTAAAGTGGAACCTGAAGATGAAACAAGAAGGTTGCTAACATAGGGGCATTCATAGTCACCTAAGACAGCCAAGTAGCTGGCCGGGAGTCCTATCGCAGCTGGGCTTCTGGGAAGGGCAAGTGGAATGATGAGGCCTGAGTGGCAGTGGGCTTCTAGCCCCCCTACATGCTGAGGTTCTGAGAGCCATTCAGCTGGTGCTTCGGGGGATAACCCAGCCTAGCAGGGCCTTCTGGAGGTGTTGGCCAAGTAGGGTCTTGTCACCACTTGAGGGTGATTAGAGCTCCCCCAGCTGGTGACCAGGAGTAAAATCACAGTGTCAGGCAAAGAGAATCGGATCTTGGTTAAGTCAGGAAAAAAAAAAAGATTTTTCTGAATCAGAATTTTCTCTGTGTCTGATTATTCTAAAATACTTATAGTCCAGCCTGTTGCTCTTCTGAATTCCTTAGTAGAGAGGAATTTTCTNTCTTTTGCATTGCCTTTCTTTGGAATTGGAATGAAAACTGACCTTTTCCAGTCCTGTGGCCACTCCTGAAAGATGACGCTGTGAAAAAGAGAATATATATTCTGAAACTACCACCCTTTGTTTCAAATTCAAAGTAGTGGTTCCTTGAACATTTTCAAAAGTCATTAGTATTTTGATAGGGTGACTGCAATTCAGGTGGTATTTTATTCTCAACAGTTAAAATTAATTAGCATGGTCCCAAAATAATATAACAAAAATAGGGCTAATCAGAAAAACTAAGTCATATGTAGCAAAAAGGGGGTTTCGTAGCCAAGACTCCATTTGGCCTTTTTTTTTTTTTTAACTTAAATATAATTTAAAATATTCTTTGGATTTTTGCTCTCAGAGAAGGTAACAGAATGACAGAAAATTCTGCTGATCCTCTTGGGAAGAGTGAAGAATGAGCCTGGGTGGTTTGGGAGCAACTTTATTTAAAATATTAACTTGCGCCAATTATACAGAGTGAAGTAAGCCAGAAAGAAAAGCAGCAATACAGTATACTAACTCATATATGGAATCTAGAAACATGGTGATGATAACCCTGTATATGAGACAGCAAAAGAGACACAGATGCATGGAATGGACTTTTGGACTTTGAGGGAGAGGGAGAGGGGGGGAAGGTTTGGGAAAATGGCACTGAAACATGTGTGCTGTCGTGTGGGAAACGAATCGTTGGTCTATATTCGGTTCAGGATACAGGATGCTTGGGACTGGTGCACGGGGATGATCTAGAGAGTTGATGTGGAGTGGGAGGTGGGAGGGGGTTCAAGATTGGGAACTCATG
>SJYA01002787.1:594001-880629 GCA_006410615.1 Neotragus moschatus
TTCCAAAAAAACTCAAATTAAAAAAAAAAAAAAAAAAAAAAAGGCAGTATCTGTGAAGTGCATTATGTTGAGGTATGCCTATGGTCTCTTCAGGTCTGTGTTTTACCCTGTAAAATTTTTAACATGAGGAAAAGGCTGCTGGCTGAAGATTCTATAGACAAAATTTCATATGTGCATTTAATGTGAAACTATAATTTGAAAAGAGGTGCTTGGGTGTACCTGTGAGAGGGTGAGGATGGAAGGGAACTTGCAAAACACTGCCCTAAGCTGGACGCAGAGCTGGGTGCACCTCCACAAACTGGCACCTGCCGTGTTGACAGCAGCCATGGGCAGGTGTCATGATCCCTATTTTACAGCTGAGGAAATCGAAGCTCAGAGAAGCCAAGTCCTTTGTCAAACTCACTGTCACAGGTTGGGTTTTGGGGGAAGCAGAGTTAGAGATGAAAATTCACCTGTAGGATTTTATTAGGCAGTGATTTTGGAATGCCACCTGTGAGGCATGGGGTGGGCGGGAAGGAGGTGGGTTGGGACAGAGGGGAAGTTGACCTGGGGCTGCCATAGGGAAGCCCTCAGCCAGCCTGATGGGAGCTCTGTTGCTGAAATGACCCTTAGCTGGGTGAGGGGGCTAGGCCTTTATACCCCTGTGTTGATCAGTCCCTTGGATACAAGCTGCTCTTGGAAGCAGATGTGACCTTGAGTGAGACACTTTTCTGCAGCTGAGGCAGCTCGCACAGAGGACGGATGGTTGAGGGGGCTCTGGGGAGGAACACTGCAGAGTCCACTACTCCAAGGAAGAACACAACTGTGAAAAAAGCAGTTACTCTCTTGGAGCAACCACTGGCTCAGGCCTGTTCCTAAACCACGTTGCATCCCTGTGTACCGGGTGGGTATAGGGGGTGGTGGAGGAGACCCTCATTTCTTACAGGATGGGGAATTCGTAGGCATAAGAAAGGTAAAGTAAGGCCCCTTCTCTTGAGAGTGACACTTTAAAGTTTGGACATGTCCATATTTTATAGAACTGCCCCACTTAACAGATCTTTCCCACTTTGACAGATCTGTCAAAAGCGATACAAAGAGAGTAATTGCTTTTTTCACAGCTGTGTTTTTCCTTGGAGGTTGTTTTCCATCCACATTAAAGTATTTTGAGGGGTTTTAAAGAAGAGGATGACACTGTTCCCTTAGTGTTTCCTAAACTCTCCGGAACAGAGTGGCTCCTGTGTGTCCCAAGCCTGCTCCCTGCTCTAGTATCACTTAGGGAGGCATGTGGCCCCATTTACTGCTTATACTTCTTTCACACCGTCTGCCTTGTCCCTTCTTCCCTGTACCACCCTCCCTCCCTCCCTGCCACGTGGTCCCCCTTCTGCCAACCCCATAGCCCTGGCCACGTATTCTTAATAGAGCCATTCAAATGGAGGGATGTGCTACTCCGAAATTATAACTAGTATCACATATCCAGAGCTGTGGAGATGAAATACCAATTCTTCTCTTAACCAGTTTTGTACTAATAACCGAAGATCAGAGGATCAAACCACAAAGACAGTTTACCCTGGGTTAAAAGCAACAACACGCCTTGTGATGAGAGTTTTCCCCAGTGCCTGCTAAGCTTTGCTGTAGTTGCTCTCTTTTGCTTCATCTTACTAGGGACAGTTTCTGTGGGTTATTTCTTTTCACTTGTCTCCTGAGTCGTTACCTCTTAATCCGTGGCCTTCCATAGTTAAGTATGTGTAAAGGACACCATGTATTTTCTTGGCCTCAACCCACATGTCAGAAACAGGGAGAATGTTCCCTCCATCTCAACGTTATAATAATACAGGGTTAAAATACGCGGCTAAGTCCTAGAAACTTAAAACTTAGAAATGGAGGGACCTCTTTGGGACTGACCTCTCTCTCCCGTTTGCTGATGAGAACCCGAGACACAGAAAGGAAAAGCAGTGTCCTTCGGGCCACCTTAGTGATCGGGTCGAGGCCCGAGGACTGGCCTTTTGGTTTCTAGTGTCTCGATACTGCCCCCAAGAACGGGAGAGAAGGTCCTTCTGAGGAAAAGAGAAACACTTGAAGAAGTGATTGAACAGAGAGGCATGCCCACAGATGAGATGTGCCCAGCCCTTTTTCACGGGACAGTGTTTGAGAAGAAGGGCCAGAGAACTGGATTAAAGGAATAAAGAGGCACACACTCCCTTCGGCCTTCTTACCCACGGGGGCTGTTTTCATAGCTGGAAGTAGCCAAGTTCTTGGGCTCTGCCCACCTCGGGAACTTTGTCTCAGAGGATGAGGCCAGAGAATCACTAAAGGGAAAAATCTCAGATACTGTCACGTGAGATCATCTCCTACCTTCTCACCTCCTCCTCCCCTGGGGTGTTTTCGAGTCACTGGAACACTGATAACGGTAGTCATCACCCCCAGGTGGCAGTCGCCTTGCTTCTGCCCTCTAGTCACCCCCAGGTGGCAAGTGCTCTCTAGCATTGACGACTGTCCACCTTGCGTTATGGCCATTCACACACACATTTGTTTCCTTTGCTTGAGAGTGGAACTCCTCTCGTACTCATCTTTCAGCTCTTCACCAGGCCTCATTGAGGGTCTCTCCTGCTTCTGGTGTAATTAATGGAAGTGGGTGCGTGTGTGAAATTTTTCTGTCAAGCCTATTCAGTGATGTTGGGTTTTATTGAACTGACTTGTGAAAGTGGAATCAATTCATCTCCTTACTTACGAGATCCACAGGATATGTCCAATCTCCTCCATAAGCAAATAAGAAACTTCTTGGGATTTATCCTGTGACCAGCTAGTAGAATCCACAGGATCCTGTTCTCAAACTCAGGGCTTGTGCCTTACCTCCCATGCCTTTACCCCTTACCATCCCACTTCTGTGTGTCCTTTCGTCAACCCATCCAGTATGATTTCATATCCGGAATACTGTAGAGCCTGCCTTCTCCATTAACATAACACTTAGGGAAACCGAGCTTCACTTTGCTATTCTAATAACAACTACCTACGAATATTCTAAACATAATTAAAGGTGTTCTCAAGCAGATGTGGGGGGGAATTTATCTGTGATGAACACAATTTAATTTCAATGTGCAATTAGGAGCACTGTTGGTTTATTTGCATAGGAATGAACCCCCTGTCGGTTTTTGCTCCATGTCAGATGGAAGAGTGTGACTGTCATTTTTAGCAGGGCTGTCAGTGGCCATGCAGTTGGCATTTTGAAAAGTGAGATGGTGCTTGGTGCTTGACCCATTATGATTCAGAAAAGTCCTTCTTTCTCTGGGCTTAGTTCAGTGGGCTTACAGATTTTTAGGGCAGTGTGTGGAATTTTTGTCTAATGTGTGTGTGTTTCCTCCTCCCAGAGCGCTGTTATTGGGCCTGGCTTCTAATCATAACTTGAAGGGAGTTTCTCTTGATCTCAGCAACTGTGAGGTAAGAGCACCTTTAGACTATGTACTGGAATAGATAATAGTCTGTAAATTGCTTTGTCTTTTTCTTGGAAAAAGTGTAATTCTGTGACTCCAGAGGGTATATATGAAACAGGAAAATACACTTTATAGAAGTTTCTGACATTCTGTGTTTTGTGAGTTTTATCTACAAATAGTTATGGAACACTATTCAGAAAGCACTCAAATGTGCTTTTAATGACCTTTTATCCCTCCCCTTCTTCTTGCCAGTTGTTTAAGTATTTTGTGATGACGCTTTGAGTTAACAAGCATTAAACTAGCTTTACCATCAAGAGAAGTAGGCCGTGAAGCATTCCTCACGGAGGCCAGATGGGTATAGCCTAACTTGGACTTGGAGAACGTGAAAGGGAAGGTTTTTGGTCATTAATTTTGCTTTTTAATGTCTTGATTTTAAAACAGGAAAATTAAGGTGCTTATCAAAATTATAACAACTCCAAACACGTTTCCTATCCAAGTATACACAGAGGAGAATTGAGGCTAAAAGCTTCTTACATTTTTAGAGTGTACCTGAACTTTGCACTGTCTTGAAACTTTTCGTTTGTGTGGAAGTTAGCAAGAAAATACCTCAGGACAGACTGTCCAGCCTCTTCAGAGCCACACTTTACCTACCATGTCGAACTTGGTGTCTTTTCTCAGGACTAGAGATGGAAGGCTCTTCATTCCTCTCCTTGGGTTTTTATGCCCACTCTTCTCTCTTCCCAGCACATTCCTGCCATGTCCCTCTTCTTCCCCAAGACTCCTCTTTCTTTGAGGATCTAGCTCAGGTCCAGCCTCCTCTGTACCTGCATCAGATGCGTGCTCTTCAGTCCTCGTTTGGCCATAACTAGCTATGCAGTCCTGAGTGAATTAGTTGAGAGCACTACCTCTCAATTTCTGTGTCTGAAATGAAGACAATATTTGTACCTCTCTTAGTAGGTTGTTAGGAGGTTTAAAGAGCTCTTTGAAATATGCTCCTTAGAACGTCTAGTACCTATGAAGGTTGCTCGCTATTGTTGCTTATCTATCTGTAAATTTCTTCCCTGACTGCTTCAGCATTTTGGGGTCTTATTTTTTTCCTAATTGTCTAGTACTTAATGATGGTGACATGCATTTGGACGCTGAGCAACATAGTGCCTTGTACAGTTATAAAACTAGCTCCTATATGCTTTCCCAGCTAGGTGGTGACTTTCTAGATGGCAATATTTGTATCTTACTTTGTTTTGTGTTTCTCTTAGCTGCTAACAAAATGCTGAGCACCAAGCCAACTCCACATTGAAGATTAATGCTTTCCCTCTCTGAAAATTCTAGAAAGTGACAAGTCTGAAATCAGCCATATTAATTGTTAGTGCAGGATTTTTTTTTTTAAACAATTTTGAGCTGGGGTGAATGCCAACTGTGTGTGATTTACTAGTCTTTTTGTCTGTTGGGGTGAAAAGAAAAAAATCTTAAAAACCTAACTTGGTATTGTGGAATTTTCATGTGTAAGTCTGTGTACTCTTTTGTTTTAAAGACAGACCATAAAACAGAAACCATCTCTGGTAGTATGAATTAATTATTTCCCAGCACTTTATTAAGGCATGCCAATAATAAAATTTTTTATGAAGGAAGGAATGAGAACAATGGGGATGGAAAGGGTTATTCTATCAAATTAAAAACAACTTGTATAATGTTGCATGCTCTGTTAGGTTAAAATACTGAATTGGCAATGACCCATATGCTTTACTATCCTGATTAAAGTTCATGATTGCTACCAATACAGCATCATTCATTTAATTCTATGATTAAAACTGAAAAGGACATAAGTGATCATCTGATTCCCATGCTTATAAGATGAGGAAACTGAGGTCTAAAGAAGCTGAAATAATCCAGCTAATGGTAGAGTCCTAATGAAAGTATGCTTTCCTGATTATTGTTAATACTAGTAATTATTAGAATATTATGTGCTTAGGCATTTCTTCTCAAGTTGATAGGTACCATACGAATGAAGAACACTGTGTTAGATTGTTACACAGCTTGTTGTTTAAACTTCTTTGTGATCCTATTAGAAATAACTTTCAAAGACAGCTGTATTTGGTGAACCGTGTAAAACTGATTTTTGTAAGTCAAAATGGCAAACTCTTGGCAGTTTCATATGGATTGACCAAATGGCTAGTAACCTTTTTTCCTTTATATACTTTTCTTATTAAGGCAAGAATCAGATACTGATGGTAGAATTGGCTATTATTTTGATGATAATTCTACTTTCATTTTGGCCATTCATTTATGAATTATGTGGTAAAATTGTTGTAGCCACGCGTTCCGGGAAACAAACTCACTCAGATGGACAATGCAGATAGTGGAGTGCAGTTTATTATAGCGGCGGGCCCAAGGCAGAGTCTCCTCTTAGCCAAGGACCCCAACCAGTTTTTGCGAAAACCTTATATACTCTAAGTGTACGTGCCCAAACCCACCTCCCCGAATTCCCTGAAACTAGTCTGAACAAAGGAAAAGAAAGATACAGTCAAAGTTAACCCATGATTCATATGCCTTAAGCCTAGGTAGTTGCTGCTGCTGCTAAGTCGCTTCAGTCGTGTTCGACTCTTTGTGACCCCAGAGACAGCAGCCCATGAGGCTCCCCTGTCCCTGGGATTCTCCAGGCAAGAACACCGGAGTGGGTTGCCATTTCCTTCTCCAATGCATGAAAGTGAAAAGTGAAAGTAAAGTCGCTCAGTCGAATTATCAATAGGCCTGTGGTCATATCCTAATAAGCATCGTAGAATTTATGATTCTGTTCGGTTACACAGATAATTAGGGTATCCTTTTAGGTGATGGAGAGTCTAGGTAGGAGCCCTTGGGCTCTTCCATTTGGGGGGTCTGGTTTTCCAGTTGGTGTGTCATTTCCATAGATACTGGGCATAGCTCAAAGTCCACAGTCCAGCCCAAGATGGAGTCCTGCTTTCAAGATGGAGCCTGTTCTGTCTGTTTCCTCCTTCAAAATGATGCTACTGACATGAGGACCCATTAATACTGCCTGAGTGTCATGTTCTTCCACTGTCTTACAGCTTGAATCACAGTACTGGTGACTGTGTTTGTCAAGTCACACGTTATGTTGCTTCTTACAGTAGTTAATGAAACACAAAATTATAATTGACATTTAAAGAACATGGGTTTGAACTGCCTGGGTTCACTTATACATGACTTTTTTCCACTGAATACCTATTATAGTACTACATAATGGTTGGTTGAATCTGCACATGGGGAAGGAAACTTGGATATTGAGGGTCATCTGTAAAGTTTGTACTTGATGTTTTGATTGTGTGGAGGGTTAAGTCCCTTAAGTCCCCTCATCCCCCAAGTTGTTCAAGAGTCAATTGTATATATCTCTCTTGAAAGTGAAAGTCGCTCCATCATATCTGATTCTATGACCCCATGGACTTCTCCAGGGAATTCTCCAGGCCAGAATACTGGAGTGGGTAGCTGTTCCCTTCTTCCCAACCCTGGGATTGAACCCAGGTCTCCTGCACTGAAGGCGGATTCTTTATCCGTTGAACTACCAGGGAAGCCCTTGTATATTTCTCTTAGGTTATATCTCTGAAACGGTAATTTATATATCCCTAGGTTCTAAATTACCCTTTGGCATCGCACCCTGCCAGCAAGGATATATTGAACTGATCATATCAAACCACATTTTGTCCTTGGAGAATCCTGCAGTATTCAGTTTTATGTGAGGAAATTTCCCAGGATTGAAGTTATTTTTTCATTAAAAATAAAACCCCTGGAGAAGAAAAGTGACAAATAACAGGGGGGTGGTATTTTACATTTAAATCTGTAATATTCACCACCTCTTTTTAAATGGCAAGTGTTCTTGAGGAAGGAATATGAATTATTAAAAGTTCTCTAGATTTTAGTTTACCTTGCTTCTGTCCCCATTGTGAATGTTTTTGTGTAAGAACTATTCACTTAGAACTATGAGTAACAGCTGAAATATTCCTCCTTCCTTGAGACCACACTTCTGTCTTGAAAGAAATGTGATTTTAACATTTTAAAAAGTATTGAGTGATTCAGTTACATTTACTCCTCTTTGATCTTGCATTCTTTTAAACAGTGCTAGTGTGTGGGATCCAAATGAGGGTAATTTTAAAACCAGTTTTACATGCATACTTGCAGACACAGCCTCTAATTATGCAAATTCATTTAAAAGGATTTTCATTTACAGTAATGGAAAAGCTTTTACTGTTTTGGGAAAGCTTTAAGCTTTGGGGGTATTTTAGGCATCTAATAACCTGTGAATTCAATCGAATATTCTTGGCAACTGAAGATCAGTTATTTTCTTATTTAAGTTTTGGATTTTTGTTTTGGGAATATAGTTTAGTTGCCGTGTTTTTTTTCTCACTCTGCTTTTTTCTGTTGTGTGTTGATAGAGACTTCTGCTTCTCTGTTCTTATTCTGCTTACTGCTGATAACATTTTTTTTGTTGTCTTTTTCTCCTTGGGCTTTCCTTAGCTTGGCCACTGTGTAAGTACTTTATGAATCAATAAATTAGGATATGTTGACATTTTAGTACCGAAAAATGTTAGTATTATGGGTTTGTGCTACAAATAGCAGTTAGGAGTATTTGTAAACTAAATAGAGTTGAGCACTGAAATCTCATCCTCATCCTATTTTCACAAATGGAATATTTTTTCTATATATTATAAGAAGTAGAGATTTTCTTGCAGAAGTTTGACTTTTCAACAGAGAAATCATTAACAGCAAATAATGAAATTGTAAAGACTTATGCTTATCTTCTCAAAAGCATAAATTTTTCATGTTCTGAAAAGCAGATTATGTTCCTTTGAAGTGTTTGCCTAAATTGTTTCTTGCTTTAATATCGATATGTTCTACATATAATGCTCACTGCGACTTGAAGCAGTGTTTCTTAAATCTATTTGTGAGGAACCTGGTGGTTGTTGTTTTTTAATTTCCACTCCATCATTAGCCAATACGTTGGCAAAAAATATAATAAAAATAGCCTTAGTTCTACCCACTGGGTTCACAGCCCTTCAGCTGTGGAGTTGGTTGGTCTTGGTTTCCTTGGGGGGTGTATACCAGCCTCCAGGGAGGTTGGCCTCTGTGTGACATTCCCATTCAGAGCTCACATCAGGCATCTCACAGTGATCTCCCGTCACCTGAAAAAATAGAGAAGACTGAAGGTAAACACCCCCGCTAAAATAACTGAATAAAGTGATCCCAAAGATCTGTGCAAAATTCTGCTTATCATATAAGCAGCCAGGGAAATTGGCAGGTTTTGGTCCAGAGTTCCACAGACATATTGCATCTAAAATAGTGAAATAAGGATTCTTTAAATTTTTATATCAAAATGTGAACAAGTAGAAAGTGTTATCAATTTGGTATAGAATCTTAAAATTTCATTTTCTTAAGTGAATAGAGAAACTACCATGTCCTTTGGCCCATAGTAGGTTCCCAATAAATGATAGTTTCTCTTATTAGATCATAAGTTTCCTGAACAGAGGGCCACAGCTTGGAAAACTGCACCCTGCACAATGTTTTAACACGTAGTAAGAACTCAGATAGTTGCTGAATGGGAAACAAAAAGATATTCTGACCTTGGTAAAATGTGCTTTTGGTTTTTGGGAAAAAGATGAAAATGACTTTTTAGGTTTTTCTTGTCTCCTTCAGTTGTTTTGCTGCTACATGATGGAGAGTTATACCTGAAATCTGTAATAATGAGATGATTATTGGTAGTGATTTCTCATGTATAAAGGTATTCGTTAGATTTCCAAAAGTCAGAAATGAGGAACATTCTTATGGGTTGGTGGAGACTGTTTTGCCTGTGGCGATGCAGGGTGATCTCTGTCTTCTGTTTCGTTCTCTGATGATTTTCAGACTTATATGGAATGGGACATAATGACTAGTGGTTGGCCCTTTGCATTGATGATTTTTTTTTTTTTTCAAGTTGATAGGTTTTCTCTTTTGCTTTGGTGCTAAGTTCAAGGCTATCTCTCCTATTTTTAATTTTTTGGTTTCACCCTTCCAGTAGGTGACCACTTTCCCCTGTTTGGTTTGTGTTTCTCTAGCTGAGATCTGGAGGTGCGCAGGTACTAGAAGGCTGCATTGCTGAAATCCACAACATTAGCAGCCTAGACATCTCCGATAATGGTAAGTCAGAAATTAGAGAAGAAAACACATAGAAATATTATTTGAAGGAAGTGAGTAAAGGGAAAATAGTCTAATCCAATCGAGTTGACACCTTAATAAAACTGATATTTCACTCCTTGATTAGAGGACTGTTTTTTCTTTTTCCACGATTTTTATAAATACTTTTTTTTTTCATGATAACTATAGCCATTTATGTTTTAAGAGTATATTTATGGAATAATTTCATGTCAAAGTCTTAAGTTTGTTTCATGGCCAAAAAGTGAAAAGTCTATGCAGTAAAACAATTTAGTTAAAAACAACAACAAACGATCAGCAATATATTGATAACAATCGGAGTATAACCTTTTGTGTTGGACTTGGTACTAATAAAATTGAAGCCTTATTTATTTATATGAAAACCTGTTTCATTAGCTTTATTTCTACTGGTTATAGTAGCATGTGAGTATGAACCTGCATAGACAAGCATGCTGTATGAATTTGCATAGACAACTTTATCTGCAGTCACCTCCCAGTGAACAGTATGTCAGAATCTTCTCTCACAAAGGTGTGGGGAGAGATGAAACTTTCTACTGTCATGTATCACCATTCCTTACTGACTTTATTTAGCCCTTGTTCCTTCCTGACTTTATTTAGCCCCTGGTTGCATAAGAGATTTAGATATGTCTTTGTGGAGAATGAATTTATCCCTGTGAAATAATAGGACATAAAAAGAAGGCAAAAAGTTCCTTTGGTTGGGGTGGTGGTGGGGAGGAGATTAGAATCCCAGGGATTTCAGGACAGTACAGAAAGTCATCCAACTGCCTTGCACCTTTGTTTAATTGTGTTCTCTCTGAGAATTTATTTATCCACATGTGTGTTGATTTTCCATTTACTCTGATTCTTTCCAGGTTTGGAATCTGACCTATCTACCTTAATAGTGTGGCTCAGTAAAAACAGATCAATACAACACCTGGCGTTAGGCAAAAATTTTAATAATATGAAATCCAAGTAAGAGTTTTTTGCATTTTTTATATGACAATGATGAAAATAACCAGCCCCCTGAAAGCTTTTGATTTGATTCCACTGTCCACATCTTTAAAATCTCTTTAGAAATCTGACACCTGTGTTGGACAACTTAGTACAGATGATTCAAGATGAAGAATCAGTAAGTATTATTTTCAACACTTTTGCCTAAAACCTTTCTTTCTGTTGCTGTTCTTACTAATTTTGTCCAGTGGGTTAGTGCTGATATGCTTTCAGATAATTTTATCTCTGCCTACATTTTCTATTATTTTTTAAATGTAGTAAATATTTCATGTTTTAGCACAGTTATAGAGTATACTTAAATTTACTTACTTTTCACTTTATTCAACTAATCACTAATTAAAGGAAGATTGAAACTAATAGGTGAAAAGAAATATACATTTACTCCTAAGCCCATCTTTCAATAAGCCGTATTACTTACTAGCTTCAGCTAATACACTGATCTGCAGGTATGAATTTTTACTCTCTAGTTGACTTTATGACTTAATCTCATGCTGAGAAACATCATATTGCTAATTTGAATTTCATCCAGTAATTATGTGGAATTATAAGAGACTAAGAAAGTTNTGTATAAGAGACAGGTATTGGATTATTGGGTTGATTAAATGAGTAAACACATGTAAAAAGCTTAAACAGTCATTAATCATGGTAAACATTCAATGAATGTCAGCTATTATTGATCCTGGCTGGATTTTATTTTACATTTACTACTACTAGTAATTTAGTACCAGTATTCCTCTATTGGGCTTCCCAGGTGACGCTAGTGGTAAAGGATCTGCCTGCCAGTGCAGGAGACATAAGAGATGTGGGTTTGATCCCCCGTTTGGGTAGATCTCTCGGAGGCGGGCATGGCAACTCACTCCAGTATTCTTGCCTGGAGAGTGCCGTGGACTGAAGAGCCTGGTGGGCTACAGTCCACAGGATTGGAAAGAGTCAGACACGACTGAAGTGACTTAGCACGCATGCATCATTCTTCTACTAGTATTTTAAGATGCCGCTTTACCTTGTCTAGAAATGGATCCAAAAGGAAGTGTTGCCATCCTGAAGCACAGACATTTTTGTGCAGTATTTTTATTTCTCCCCATCCTCCACTTCAGAAGAGCTGGCATCTGCCACTCTGGGTATCTTTCCCCAGCTTCCCTTAGAGGACAGGTGGGTGATATTCAGCACTGACACAAGCTCTTCATGTTTGACTCCCAAGGTTCAGAACCCTTGGATCCCATTCACTAGTGCCTTTTAGCTCGAAGTTTGCGAAGTTTCCGCCTTGTGCTTGTGCACACCCCTGGTGGTTTTCCATGAAGCAGGTCCCCTGAGCAGTGGCGGCCCTGATGTGACCGTGTGAGTGCTATCTGGTGTTGCCTCCACAGCCTCTGCAGTCCTTGTCCCTGGCCGACTCGAAACTCAAGACCGGGGTCACCATCATCATCAACGCCCTGGGTAGCAACACCTCCCTGACCAAAGTGGACATCAGTGGGAATGGCATGGGGGACATGGGGGCGAAGATGCTGGCCAAAGCACTGCAGATCAACACCAAGCTCAGGTACGCAGGCCGGGCCCTCGGCCCCGATGGGTGATGCTGGTTCTCAGCAAGGCCTGGAGGGGAGTCTGGCCCACAGGCACTGGACCTGCTGTGTCCGTGTGAGCCCGGGTTTCCAAGGAGACCAGCTGGGGAGCAGAGACGACGGCTTCAGGTCTTCTGTCATAACATAGAGGAGAGCATTCCCAAATTTAGACACAGTCATTCCTTCACGCTGCTCTCTTCAAGATTTCCACTGTGAGGTGAACCCGACTGAGAACCATTGGAGTTTCCTGTTTCACAGCAGCGTTGACAGCTGACAGATGTGAGGGGAAAGGAGGGGCTTGGGGACAATGCGGAACATGCAGAGCTGGGAGACCGGAGGAATTACAGGAGGGGCTTCCTTGTACTGGTTGTGAGCCCAGTGTCTTATCTTCCCTTCCCGCTCCTGCCGACATAAAGACCTAAAACTCAAGGGATCCAGGAAGTCCACTGGGTCAAAGGCAGATTCATCCTGGAAGCCAACTCCTCTGCTCATTGGCTTTCATTTGTAGTCCTTCCCAAGCCTGGCTTTTCTTAAGGATAAGCCATGTGGTAGCCACTTCTCTTAGGACCAGTAATGTGGTAACCGCATTACCATCCATCATTTGGAGATTTGGTTGCTACCTAGCCCAGAAGTCTGGTGAAAGAAGAGTGAATAATTCATGCTGTTCCTCAAGGGCTCTTTCTTGCTGTTTCCCTGGCTCAGAGCCTGTACCTTCTGTCTAAATTGAAGGCAAAAGCCCCAAACTGCAGTAGTTTCTTTGAAGGCCAGTGTGTATGTGAGGAAGGTCATTGAGGTTAGGAAGAGAAAGCAATTAAAGGCTGTGAGTCTGGGAGCATTCAGACAAATAAAAGGCCATTTCATGTGTCAGGTGAATTGACAAAGCCTAAAATACTTCTGAAGTATTCACATTCTGAAAGGAAAGTAATACTTTTCTTCCAAAATAGATTTTGTGTTTAAAAAGTAAACAACCTCCTTAGAGTACCCGAGGTTCTGCCAGCAGAGTGAACTCGGTTGCTGGGACTGTTGGTCACACCACATCAGGGCAGTGATGAACATCAGAAAATAACCAGATGGTCTTTCTACCTGTTTACAATAGAAAAAAAATCTCAGTATCTGAAATTCTTTATGTTGGACAAGAGACTGTGTAGCCTCTTATATAAACAGCTTCAGCCTCAGACTTCAGTACTAGGATGGTATTTGGAGAATATGTTGGGAGAATATCAAGGAAGTCAGGATTTAGGGTTTTCTGGCTGGTTAGGCATTAGGTGATATAATGATAAGTTAACGTGTATGCTGTTGCTTTTAAGTTTTTTTTTTCCATCCTCCTTGAGCAGAGAATGGCTTTGGAATCTAATATTGGGGAAAATGCTCATCCTTGCTTTGTTTGAAACAACGCTGAATGTTATTCCCAGTTCACTGTGCTAAGCTACCTAGACAGTGTTGCCTATGAGAGATGTATCTGCAGTGGGAGAATCGTTTCCTCCATTCCTAACTATTTGATCATCTTTGTGATTTGGTTTCCAAACAGGACTGTTATATGGGACAAGAACAACATTACTGCACAAGGCTTTCAAGATATAGCTGTTGCTATGGAAAAGTAAGTTTTACATAGGACTTTTTTCTAGAAAAATAGAAAAGAACCAGTGGTGTTTGTGTTATCAATGGGGTAATATAAGTAATGATAGATTAACTCAGACCCAGACTGTCTGATTCTCAGTCTACTCCTCACCAGCCATGACACCTGGGAATACATTGACTTTCTTCTGGTGTGAGTTTCTTCATCCATAAAATGAGGGGATAGATGCTCATTCTGCCAAAGTCACAGATATCATGGTGGAGGCCCACACGGTGCTCACCTTGCTTCTTTCTCCTTGTGGTTTCAAGCCTGTTTCCACAGGGTCTTGCTTTCTTGCCCAGATGACAAGTCTGAATCCAGGGGTGAGAAAAAAAGCTGGGCTCCAGAAAATAAAGTTAAAGTGAAAGTCACTCAGTTGTGTCTGACTCTTTGAGACCCTATGGACTATACAGTGCATGGAATTCTCCAGAATACTCTAGTAGGTAACCGTTCCCTTCTCCAGGGGATTTTCCCAACCCAGGGATTGAACCCAGGTCTCCTGCATTGCAGGCAGATTCTTTACCAGCTGAGCCAGCAGGAAAATAAAAGCGAACTTGAAGAAGTGGCAAGGGCAGGACTTGCTTCTCTCATTTCTCTTAAAGGCTTTCTTTATTACCTTTGTAACTAAAGTCTGCAATTATTATTTATTGTCAAATTTGCTATCCCGGTAAATTGAATGTGGAAAGAAGAATACAAACGTGGCCGAAAAAAAAATGCTAGGAAAAATAAAAGCTCTTTCTGAGCTTTTCAGCCTTCATATTATATTCAAATGGCAGAAATGATCAAAGCAGATGTATAGGATTAAAAACGAGAGGTTGCAAAATGTGGGATGAAAATTAGGGGCCAGGGATATAGGAGTTGGTGCCCTGGAGAAGGGAAGAGAATACATTTTCTCAGATTTCCCTCCATGCATGGACCCTTATTTGGAGCTCTCATGCCCAATATGATGACCTGGATAAAACCCTAGGCCTGGAATTAGGAGTTCTCTATTCAGTCCCTCATTCTGTCATCAACAAGCCTATGATCTTGAACAAAGCATTTCACCTCACCGATTTTTTTTTTTTTGTAAAGTGAGAATTCAGAGTAAATTGTCTTTAAGTACCTTCCAATTCTAAATCCTGTGGTTCTCCTTTAGCCAGAAGGTCAAAGTTGCTGCCACCTCCGGCCATCACTAAACAAGGATGAGGCAGCTTGTACCATCAGTCACCATGGCCACCCTTCCTGGGAGCCTTCTGCAACTGCACAACCTCCTATAATTGCACCTATTGCACCACAAAACGTTTGAAAGGAAACAGTTATTTACCAGTCATTGCATTTGGGTGCTAACAGCACAGCTGCCACCCTAATGATGCTGCAGACTGCCAGCCAAGACAGGTCTGTGAGAAGCCAAGAGTAGGGCTCCCTGGATTACAGTCTCATATATTCTGTGGTCCAAGATGCCAATGGTGTGAAACCACATTTGGTTTAAGTAAACCATGCTGGTCTGAAGCATGATGCAAAGTGGATGAGGGAAAAGAAAATCTTCAAGTGTGCTCCCCTGCCCCCCCCAAAAAAGACGTATTGTCCCTTAGTTTCAGTTGTCTGGCTCCTCTTAAGTCAAACAAAAGCAATTTTGCTCAAGCAAAGTTGAGGTAAAAATGAAAGTTACAGAAATAATAGCCTTGTCTTTGCTGGTTATTTAAAGTCACCCTGTAAGTTGGGCTGGATGAAGAACAGTTTGTTTTTTTTCCCCATTAGGTAACCATCCAGATGACTGCTATTATTAAGATGACTGTTTATTTTCTTTATTATTGCTTCATTATTCATACTTGTTTTAGGAGTTGTTAATTTATTCTTCCGGTAGAAGCCATCTAACTAACCATAAGAATCACATGTCAAGTGCTGCTTCTTGTTTAGAGACCTGCAATAAGCCAGCTGTGTGAAGCCTATGCCTCAGCTGCTAACATGTGGCCTACAAGGTCAATTCTGAGTGTGTTGTTGTGAAACACATGCATTTGGGGTGGGAAAGAAAAGGTGCCCCCAGGGCTTGAGTTTGTGGAAGGGGAACAGGTGTGGACACTCATCCTGACCCATAGCACTTTGCAAGGTCAGGAGCAGAGGCCAGGGTACAGGGTTAAGTGTTCTCATACAAAAATGACTCACCCTTGCATTCCTGTGTCAACCGGTCAGCAGCCCTGAGGTAATAAATAGACCCAGAGTTGCTTTACCTGGTGTCAGGAGCCTGGGGTTCTCGGGGTGGGGTGCAGACTGCCAGGCCCTCAGAGGTCAGGGTGTTGAGCCAGGCAGGAAGGTTTTCTAAAGACAGTCACTGGTCTTGGACTCGCTTATTTAAAGGAGCCCAGAGCCTGAACAGACTGTTATTGTGGATGCTCATGTCCTTGGCTTGGCAAGCAAATGTTTTGGTTCTATTTTGGTTTTTTTGTCTACTGTTCGGGGCCTGTCATCCATTATCAGGGGTGATCAAGGTACCTTCAGATCTGTTGGTGATTGAAATCCAAGTGAGTGAGTTGATCTAGACATTTCCCGCTAGCCTTTCTCTCAGTCCATCTCTGCAGTTTCAGTTTGAAAGTCCTGTCTTTGCTATAATTGAAAACCAAAAGCAAAACAGCAAAACCAATTTCCTTCAGATTCTGTCAGTTTTGCAGACAGCGTGTTGAGGTCACCCGTGGTGTCACACACTTGGATAGAAAAGAAGACTGACCCTATGATCATGGGGCCTAAAATGTTCCAGTAGTTTAGAATTTTCTAAGACACTTTGGCAATTCTCTTTTCAGATTTTTCAAAGAAGAATGTGGAATTAAAGTAATAGGAAGTTATTTTTAATAAACATACCATTTTCTCCTTTTTTCTAGAAACTACACGTTGAGATTTATGCCAATCCCTATGTACGATGCTTCTCAGGCCTTAAAAACAAACCCTGAAAAGACAGAAGAGGCTCTCCAGAAGGTACTGAAGGATCAATAGCTTACTCATAATAAATTCACATTTGAATGGAATTATGTGAATAATAATTCTGAATGTATGAACAGTGCTTTGTATTTTACAAAGCTATTTTCATATTAGTTTGTATTCTTGTGATTATGACTGGATAATGCATGACTGGGGGAGGAATAAGATAAGAAAGATTAAAACTTGAGAACATTAGGTGGAGTGAAATAACATTCTTATAACATCCCCATGCCAGAGCTCAGGCATGGGTAACTTCCTGTTTATCCTTTGGAGAATGTGTAGAAATCCACGTCAGCCAGCACATCCTTCATCCTCAACAGCCTGAACCTTCCCTTCCTTCTTCATCGAGAAACAGGGTATTGTTGAGGTCTCTCTTTGTCATCTTTTTCTATAAATGTGTCTGAATCCACTCCCATTCCCGCTTCCTTTCTGGCAACCCCAGAGGAGGGTGGGCACTTTCCCTTAGAAGCCCAGCCATCCATGATGCCTTTGACCCCAACATCTCTGCCCTTTGCTGGTAACTTGCCCTGTCAGTCATTCTTTCACTCTTTCCTATCTTCATCCTTCTCTTTCTATGGTTATGGCTACCTTTATATCTACTTTTAGATATGCTCAAATATTTCCCATCTGACTCCACATTTATTATGCTATTATTTGGGAAATCTCTGAAATCTTTCTTCCCTCTTTGTGCTTTCATCTGGTGGTGCCACCCTCTGTCCAGTCTCCTAAATTTGACTTCTTTTTCCCTGTATTGTCTGCAGCTAATCCATCACCAAGTTTACTAACTGTGTAGCATAAATCTCTTCATTTACTCTCCTTCTCTCTATTCCTATAACAGATGCTTTTGTTCCAGCCTCATCCTCTCTCACCAGGATAGTTACATCCCTTTCTTTGTTTTCTACGCCACAGTCAAAAATAGCCATCCTTCCTCTTGGTGAATTTGATCAGACTAAAACCTTCAATCCAATCCTCCCCAGAGGCTTTTAGGATAAAGCCTAATCTCCTTAGCTTGGCAAGAATTTCTACCCAGGATCAGTCTTGTATTTACTGTCAATTTCATGTCTTAATCACCCCATGGTCTTTGTTTTTCTCTACTTCAGGGAACTTGATAGAAATGCAGATTCTTGGGCCTCAGAAACTGAGGCAGGACTTGGCCATCTGTGTTTTTCTGAGCTTTCTTGATGCATTGTAACATTTGAGAATCACTGCTTGAGTCTAGATGATACTCATGCTTACCCCACTACTGTACATGTCTGTTGAGACTGAAATCCAGGGTCAACCTAGCCAGGAAGACTTCTCAGAGTCCCTTTCCCCTAGTAGGTAGGTGGTTCTTCCACTGGCCTTGTGACATTGTTTTAAGTTACCTGCCTCCTTTTTTTTTTTTCCCTCCCAGTGACTGAGCTCTTTGAAGGCAGAGCCTGTGTTTTTCATCTTGTTTTATTCTCAGAAGCTAGTGCAGTACCTGGTATACATATTTAGATGTTCTTTAGATGTTCAGTGAATAAGGAAGTAAGGTTGGGAGTGGAGGAAGAGGAAAGTGTGGGGTTGCAAAAGAAACCATCTAAGATTTGTGTTCAAAAGATCCAAGTCAGACGCTTCCCAACTTTGTAAGTTCTGTAAGTACTTAGTGTTCCTGAACTTTGGTTTCTTCATCTATATAAAAAATAAAGCTACACTATAACAGTGTTTAGCTGATGCTTAGGATATAGTTCATGCTGGGTGCCTGACACTATATTAAATGATTTACATAAATTAATACCTGTCAACTTTAAATCCATGAGTTTTGTTCTATTATATCCTCATTTTATGGTTAAGAAAACTGAAAGTGTGTCTAATTTGCCTAAGGTCTCCATAAGGATCAAATGAGGTGGTGTACATGAAAAGCAATTTGTCGACCATAAAGCAAAATACAAATGTTACATATCTTTATGCTTTCCTAAAGGATATTAGTCAGCTTATAACAGAAGACATATTCTATAGAGATGAGGTTTCTGATTTCAGATTAGACATGCAGAGTTTGCAGGTCATCATTCCGATTCTCACAACAAGTAAAAAGCTTAACAAACAGAAAATGAGTGACTTCTCTTAGGTCTGCCAGAGAATTGAGGTGACACGGCAAACTGTCACCCTGGAAACGGTAATACAGAAAATCAAAGCTGGGATCAGCTTACCAGGAGCAGAAGTTAGTGGAGCCAGTAACTCAGAGGAATGCTTCAACAGCAATTGATGAATTGTTGCAGGCTTAGTGTGGACTAATTTGAGAGCTAAAAACTCTTAGAGGCTCAGTCTTAGGTAGGCTCTGACCCTTGCCTGAGTTTAGTTATAAGAACTCCAACATGTTATCACAGTGAAGATTGGAGGATAATTCCCTCATCTTTCTGGCGGAGGGACAGGAAAAGGTAACCGTTTTGCAATACACTCAGAACATGCTATCCTTTGTAACAAAAGCCAACCCTCAAGAGAAGCTATTCTATGAGAGCCTTACCTGACCTAGTGGAAGGCAGACCACTGTATCCCCTTCCAGCCTTTTGTTTCACATAAGGGAGGGGGGAAAAAAGAGGGCCAAGAAACACTTCTAAAGGTTATAGTCCAGGGACTCAGACCTAGTTTTTTTTTTTTTTAAGCCTAAATTTAATCTTAAGATTATAGAATGTTTCCCTTCCCTATTACATCACATCACACATCAACTGTAATAACAGTGAATTACACTGAGCAAAGCTGTAAGACACTATTTAAGAAGGCATTTCTAGGGAAGCCCCAGAATAGCAGGAGAGTCATAAACAGGTTGATAGAAGAACTTAAAGCCCCTGACATACACAGTTACAGCAGACATTCAACACAACCCAGTTTCTAGCTGAATGAACCTAAAAACTTCACATTAAAAGACGGATGACCTCAGTGCCTATTACTAGATATATCATATCTGGCTTTCAACAAAAAATGACAAGGCATGCTAAAAAACAAGAAAAACCACAGTGTGAGGAGCCAAAGCAAATATCAGAACCAGACTCAGATATGACAGAGTTTGGGATTATCAGACAGGTCATTAAAACAATTATAATCAAATATGTTAAGGGCTTTAATGGAAAAAGTAAAAAAAAAAAAAAAATGCAAGAACAGTTAGGTACTAAAAGCAGAGAGAGAGGAACTAAGAAAAAAAGTCAAAAGGAAGTGTTAGAAGACAGAAATGCTATAACAAACAAAAAATGCCTTTTATTAGCTCATCAGTGGGCTGGAGACAGTGGAGGGAAGCATCACTGAGTTTGAGGATATGTCAGTAGAAACTTCCCTGAAAAAACTTTGACACTCAAACATATTTTTTTCTAAAATATTCCCTCCAGATTGAAATGCAAAGAGGAAAAATAGAATAGGACGAAAAAAGTTTCCTAGAACTGTGGGAAAAATGACAAAACATTGAATAGCCTTGTAATGGGAATATAAGAAGGAGAAAAAAGAGAAAGGAACAGAAGAAGTAATAACTGAGAATTTTCTGAAATTAATGACAGAAATCAAACCACAGATCCAGGGAACTCAGAGAACACCAAGCAAGATAAATACCTACCCCCCCCCACCAAAAAAAATCAATATGTAAGCACATCATATTCAAACTGCTGAAAATCAAATCAAGGAGAAAATGTTGAAGGAGGACGGAGAAAATACATCTTGCATATTGAGGAATGAGGACAAGAATTATATCAGACTTTGAGTCAGAAATCATGCAAACAAGAAGGAAATAGAGTGAAATACTAAAGTATTTGGAAGGAAGAAAAACAGACTGGAATTCAGCATCTAGCAAAATTTTTCCTCAAAAATAAGAAAGACAGACTTTCTAAGTGGTGTTACAAGGGATGAAAGCGAGAAATTGGCAATACTGTCATTAATGTACCTGTACTACTTGTGAAATGGACAGCATTGGAGTTAATCTGAGTATAACTTACAATTGGCCTACCTTGTCTACACTATGGGCTCAACCAACCATGGAGCATGTAATGCCATAGTATTTACTATTGAAAAATATCTGCTTACAAGCACACCTGTGCAGTTCAAACCCATGTTGTTCAAGTGGCAATTCTAGTGTTATTTGAAAGAGTTGAATGTAAATGTACTTTGCAGACACTAGGGCAACCACTGAAATATTTACAATTCTCTAAGAAAGGAGAAAAAAGTGAATCATATATAATGCTTAAAATCAGAGAAAGCAGAAAAGGAGAGGATAAACAAAGAACAGAGTATGCAAATATGTTAATTATAAAATTTGTGTTTTTTAAATGAAAATTGTTGACTTTAAAGCTCATATTTATTGTTCTCTTTTCCTGTAGTACTTACTATGCTTTCATATATTCCATTTTTCATTGTCACAGAATCCAGTCCTCTTGCCCTTTTACTCTACTGAAGAGCAGTATTGTGATTCTGTATTAAATCTTTATTACTTTAAAATATAAGAGTCCTTTATTAAAACACATTGTTTTTTGCCTGTGTGCTGCTGCTATTTTCAGCAGTGAGACTGAAGATGTCTAACGGACTCTAGACTGTCTCCCAGGCCACTGCTGCCCAGGGGTATTGGCAATGTGATAACGACCCTCTTGGCTCTTCCCCTTTCCATTTGACCTGAGTCAAGCCCCTGTCTTGTCCTGGTTTTATGCCTTGGCACCTAAAGGTACATAGAAGGAAAATTTACCCTGTTAATTCAAGATGCAAATACTTTTCAGTGGTGATGTGTACATGACTGTTTTTAAAGACACTTAGTATTGTCTTTCTTCTCTCCCTGTAGTAGCTTTTAGAAATGAGCTTTGAATATTAATTTTTTTTCTAAAACATTGCCTCCAAGCTCAGTCTGTGAAGCACGGTTGGTGCCCCTGGGGCAGTCCTGGAAGTGCGTGGGCCTGCCTTGGGTGCACTGCCTATATGAGCCAAGCCTCCTGAGTAAACAAACTGCTCTCAGAACTGGCCCATGGCCAGGGCTTAGTGAGGCCAAATGCAGAACAAATAACAAAGCAAAAGCACCCCAAACTAGGGGGCAATGTGTGTCTTTCAATTTCAGGCAAGGATCTTTTTTTAGCAAAGATATTCTACCTGATGGTAATGTCACCTTGGAAAGAGATGGCTTCTTGGGAAGCAGCAAGAGAAAATTAACGTAATAAAATGTCGTGGTATTAACGTGTCACTTTAATGATGCTCCATTTCAGGGATCTTTCTGTTTTTATAATTTCTTCATTTATGTTTAGTAAAATGGTACATTTTGCTCTGCTTTGTAGTTTCCAGGGATGATAGTAATTATAGTCTGTGTTAATTGTTCCTAATTGGTATTAAGTAGTAGTCATTTTAGCATATGCAAAATGAAAATGAAAATGTAATAATGTTGAAAGCCTCATAGTTATTAGAAGTTCTTAGGGAACTATAGTGACAGATTAGAAGCCAAATGGTTAAGTTGCAGTAATAAGACAAAAGCAACAACTTAAAAAAATACATGGCCTACTTAGTCATCTCAGATCATTCTTTAAAAAAACACCTTAATAGGTATTCATTATCCCCAATAGTTTATACTACATTTTTTTTGCCCAGTGTGTATATTGTTCTTCTTAAATACTTTATTCCAATCTAGTTATCATTTGTATTTTTGAGTTTTTCATAAAACATTGTCTATGTATAAAAATATAGATTGTCAAGTAACTTTTAGGGAACTATAGTGACAAGACTTTGTCTATATCGTCTATATTGTCTACTCTGTCTATATTGGAACTATATTGTCAAGACTTCATTTTCTGTAGGAATCCATTTTCTAATTTTTGATAATTTTCCTAAAATCATTCCTGTTGTTAAAAATACATGTAAGCCTGGTAGATTAAGGAAATTAGTAGATAGCTTGAGATGGACCAGCCTGTATCCTTCCAATTTTGTACCTGTTTTCTCCTTTAAAGAATTTTCTGAATGGTGGTGGATTCTACCCCTGGAATAAGGCCATGAGGTTCAGAAAGGACCATCCATACTCTGTAGGGGTACTTATTTAGCTTCTGAACTGTTTATTGGTTAAAAATTTATGAGAGAGAAAAATTATAATCATGTGCTAGAAAGTGATGAAAAAGCAGTAAAAGAGGTGTCTGACCCTGCAGGCAATTAAACATTTGCTCTTCGTTGTTAACTACTGAGTCACATAAAAGTCACCCCTGTTACCTGCAAGTGAAATTCCTAACTAAGAACACCTATAATGCATCTGATAGTCCATTTCCCCGTCTCGTACATTCTGTGGGGTTAGGACCCTGGCAGGATGTGTAAATTAGTTGCTTGGGTCTTCACTTCAGCAGCTGACTGTTTCACTGATGACTTTACTCTCTGCTGAGTTGACATGTGTTCTTGAGAGAGACCTGTGCTTAATTTCCAGATAGAAAACTATCTGCTCCGGAATCACGAGACTAGAAAATACCTCCAAGAGCAGGCCTATCGCCTCCAGCAGGGCATTGTCACCAGCACCACGCAGCAGGTAAGAGGGTACCAGTCTTCTCCCAGTGCCAGTGCTTCCTCCTGCTTATGCTGAACTGACTCTTGTAAGAGCCAGAGACTAGGGATTTCTATCGTTTGAATCATTTCCCATGGGACAGTAAGAACCCATTTCTGAAAATGACAACAAATGTAGAGTAGAGTTTGGGGGAAAATGTAGAGGGAGGAAAACGTAGGTTAATTCTTATACTAAATATACAGTTTTCATTGCTGACGATTTTGTGCGTTTTAAGACTGTCAGTAAGGTGCTGTTCAGTTGCTAAGTTATGGACATAATGACTCTGTGACCCATGGACTGCAGCATGCCAGGCTCCTCTGTCCTCCATGATCTTCCAGAGTTTGCTCATATTTGTGTCCGCTGAGTCGGTGATGCTATCTAACCATCCCATCTTCTGCCATCTCCTTCTTCTTCTGCCTTTAATCTTTCCCAGCATCAAGGTATTTTCCAGTGAGTCAAGTTTTTGCATCAGGTGGCAAAAGTATTGAAGCTTAACTTCAGCTATAGTCCTTCCAGTGAATATTCAGAGTTCATTTCCTTTAGGATTGACTGGTTTGATCTCCTTGCAGTAAGATGTGATTTAGATTTATATATGACTATTAGGAACCCTAGATTATAGATGATAAAATCTGAAGATAATCAGATTTAATACTTTGGAGACCTTCTGTTCCATTTCTTCTACTCCATTTCACTTCCCTTGAGTAGGAAACAAATTCCCAAATTCTTCTGAATAATTAAGAATTTGTTGAATGTTAATTAACACAAGTGCTGAAGAGAAACTAAAGTATTCTTTTCTTTTAGTTCATTCCTTTTCTCTCTACTCAACTTTTAAAAAGTGTGAAACATTTTCCTCCAAAAACATAGCCAAACCCTCGATCATAAAATATTCGAGGAAAATCTATAGGATGTCAAAGAAAGAAGATACAGCAAAAAACTGAGCTCAGATGGTTCAAAGTAGAGCAGAAAACTTAAAAAAAATTTTTTTAATTTAATAAGTTCAGTGGAATTTGAGAGAATATTATATGCATAAAATAGAAATTAGCTGCTAAGAAAAGGAGTAATCGGAGGACAGGAAAGAATGCTTAGCAATTGAAAAATACGGAAACTGTCATATAGAATTAAGTTAACTGACAGGGCACAAATTAAGCTACTTCTTTGGTAGAAAACAGGGAAAATCTTTATAACATGCAGTAAGACAGATGAAAAGTATGAGAGAAAAGTAAGTTAAAATAGTGAATAGATTAAAAATGACCAATAGCCTTCTAATAGGAACTCCAGAGGTGAAAAAGAAACGTCATAGGAAAAGTTAAGAGAGTAAAATAATAGAAAAGCATGTCGTGTGAATGTTGGAGTTGCTGTAACCTATTGAAACTGATCTAGAGGGATGAGTAAAGGACCATACTTGGTCAGAACACTTAGAATAAAGGAAAAAACAAAAACAAAAACACCATCTTAAAGAGTTCCAGAGAGAATACGCAGGTCATCTTACAATGGAACTATCCTAGAAACAAATGAGGTTCAACCATTTTATCAGAGTAGGGCAGAGTAAAATTATATTTGGACAGGGAATCAGAAAATTTACCCCCAATATTCCATATGAAAAACTGATTTTTTGAGGAAATTCTCCAGCAAAACAGAAGAAAGTATCAGTTCAGTTCAATCACTTAGTCGTGTCCATCTCCTTGTGACCCCATGGACTGTAGCACACCAGGCTTCCCTGTCCATCACCAACTCCCAGAGCTTGCTCAAACTCATGTCCATCAAGTTGATGATGCCATTCAACCTTCTCATCTTCTGTCATCCCCTTCTCCCAACTTCAATCTTTCCCAGCATCAGGGTCTTTTCAAATGAGTCAGTTTTTTGCTTCAGGTGGCCAAAGTATTGGAATTTCAGCATCAGTTCTTCCAGTGAATATTCAAGACTGATTTCCTTTAGGATGAACTGGTTTGATCTCCTGGCAGTCCAAGGGACTCTCAAAGAGTCTTCTTCAACACCATAATTCAAAACCATCAATTCTTCAGTGCTCAGCTTTCTTTATAATCCAACTTTCACATCTGTACACGATTACTGGAAAAACCATAGCTTTGACTAGATGGACCTTTGTTGGCAAAGTAATGTCTCTGCTTTTTAATATGCTCTCTAGGTTGGTCAAAGCTTTTCTTCCAAGGAGCAAGCATCTTTTAATTTCATGGCTACAGTGACCATCTACAGTGATTTTGGAGCAAGAAAAGAAAGTCTGTCACTGTTTCCATTGCTTCCTCATCTATTTGCCATGAAATGATAGGACTAGATGCCATGATAATCGTTTTTTGAATATTGAGTTTTAAGCCAGATGTTTCACTCTCCTCTTTCACTTTCATCAAGAGGCTCATCACTTTCTACCATAGGGTGGTATCATCTGCGTATTTGAGGTTATTGATATTTCTCCCAGCAGTCTTAATTCCAGCTTGTGCTTCGCTGAGCCCAGCATTTTTCATGATGTACTCTGCATATAAGTTAAATAAGCAAGGTGATAATATACAGCCTTGAGATACTCCTTTTCCAATTTGAAACCAGTCCATTGTTCCATGTCTGGTTCTAGCTGTTGCTTCTTTTTTTATATATATGTGAATTTATTTATCTTAATTGGAGGTTAATTACTTTACAATATTGTATTGGTTTTGCCATACATCAACATGAATCTGCCACAGGTATACATGTGTTCCCCATCCTGAACCCCCCTCCTTCCTCCCTCCCTGTACCATCCCTCTGGGTCGATCCAGTATCATGCATCAAACCTGGAGTGGTGATTCATTTCATATATGATATTATACATGTTTCAGTGCTTCTTGACCTGCATACAGATTTCTCAGGAGGCAGGTAAGGTGGTCTGTTATTCCCATCTCTTGAAGAATTTTCCACAGTTTGTTGTGATCTACACAGTCAAAGCCTTTGGTATAATCGATAAAGCAGAAGTAGATGTTTTTCTGGAATTCTCTTGCTTTTTCTATGATCCAATACATGTTGGCAATTTGATTTCTGGTTCCCCTGCCTTTTCTAAATTCATCTTGAACATCTAGAAGTTCATGGTGCATGGACTGTTGAAGCCTGGCTTGGAGAATTTTTAGCATTACTTTGCAAATGTTTGAGATGAGTGCAATTGTGTAGTAGTTTGAACATTCTTTGGCATTGTCCTTCTTTGGGATTGGAATGAAAACTGACCTTTTCCAGTCCTATGGCCACTGCTGAGTTTTCCAAATTTGCTGGCATATTGAATGCAGTGCTTTCATCCTAAAAGCATCATCTTTTAGGATTTGAAATAGCTCAACTAGAATTCCATCACTTCCACTAACTTTGTTCATAGTGATGCTTCCTAAGGCCCACTTGTTTTTGCAATCCAGGATGTCTGGCTCTAGTTAAGTGATGATAACCGCCATCATGGTTATCTGGGTCATTAAGATCTTTTTGGAAAAGAAAGTATACAATATGAGATATAAATAAGTATCTGTGCCAGAAATGAAATCATCGAAGTTATAAAAGCTGAAAGAAACCTTTAAAAAATTGCCACTTTGGGGCAGTCTGCTTTGAGCTGTGGAATTAAAAGATATACTATTACATTTATTCCTCTATGAATTCCATAATCATAATTCTGTACTGTGCATTTTAGTGGATTTAAAATTTTAATATCAACTTAGACAAGAAGGGAACACCTAATTATTATACTAAAAAATATGTAAATACTGGAAATCTTAATGTAAAAAGAATGAAACTAAAGTTAGGTGTTGAAGAGGGAGAAAGATGAGTATAAGTATAGTAAAGTTTTTGTTTTACTTTTTATTTATAAGTATACTAAAGTTTTACTTTTAGGATAAACCTCTCTAATTCATCAAAAGTCAAATATACAGATGTAAATCTGCTGTTTGAAATGGAGGTCACCAAAATAATTTAAAAGCAGAGGGTTTTAAAAATCATTTATTTCAAAAATATTCATTTCAGTAGATTGAGAGGAACCAACTGGTAGGAAAAGTTTTATTACTTGAAACTACTTTTTATGGTTTATTCTATTTTCTTACCTGTACAGATATCATTTTAATTTTTACAGTGTCTTTGGTTTTGGCATCAGGGTAATACTAGTCTCAGAGAATGACTTTGGAAGTGTTTTTCCTCAACTCTTGGAAATACTTTAAGAAGGATAAGAGTTCTGTCTTCTCTCAGTGTTTGGTAGAATTCACATGTAAAGCCGTCTGCTCCTGGACTTTGGTTTGTTGGGAGGTTTTGGTTTTTTAATTGCTCGTTTAATTTCAGGACTGGTAATTGGTCTGTTCATATTTTTTATTTCTTACTGATGCAGTCTTGGGAGAGTGTATGTTTCTAAAAATTCATCTAGATTGTCCATTTTATTTGTGTATATTTGTTTGTTATTGTTTAGTTAAGTCATGTCTTTGCAACCCCCCATGGGTTATAGTCCACTAGGCTCCTCTGTTCATGGAATTTCCCAGACAAGAATACTGAAGTGGGCTGCCATTTCCTTCTCCAGAGATCTTCCTGACCCAAGGTTCAAAGCTGTGTCTCCTGCACTGGCAGCTGGATTCTTTACACTGAATCACTTGGGAAGCCTGTATTTGTTTGTTGTAATCTCCCATGACCCTTTGTATTTCTGTGATGTTACTTGTAACTTCTCTTTATTTCTGATTTATTTATTTGAGCCCTCTTTTTTTTTTTTTTATTAGTCTGACTAAAGATTTATCAGTTTTGTTGATATTTTCAAGACAGACCACAAAGATATCTTTTCAACAAAGTTATTTTCAAAGAACTGCTCTTAGTTTCATTAATCTTTTCTACTTTTTTTTTTTGGTCTCTATTGCACTTATTTCTGTTCTGACCTTTAGGTTTCTTTCCGTATATCGTGTTGGCCAATACTAGCTTTGGTTTTGTTATTTCTCCTTTTTCTACTTTTTTTATGTGTAAAGTTAGGTAATTTACTTGACATTGTTCTTGTTTCCCAGGTTAGGCTTGTATGGCTATAAACTTCCTTTAAGAACTGTTTTTCCTGTGTCCACAGATTTTGGGTCATTGTGTTCCCATTTTCATTTGTTTGCCGTTGTTTTNTTTTTCTACTTTTTTTATGTGTAAAGTTAGGTAATTTACTTGACATTGTTCTTGTTTCCCAGGTTAGGCTTGTATGGCTATAAACTTCCTTTAAGAACTGTTTTTCCTGTGTCCACAGATTTTGGGTCATTGTGTTCCCATTTTCATTTGTTTGCCGTTGTTTTTCTTTTTAATTTCCTCTTTGACTTCTTCAGCCTTCCATTTGTTGTTTAGTTGCATATTGTTTAACCTCTGCATGTTTGTGGCTTTTTGTAGTGTTTTTTTTTTTTTTCCCTTATAGCTGATTTCTAGTCTCCTTGCTGTTGTGGTCAGAGAAGATGCTTGATATGATTTCAGCCTTCTTAAATATATTGAGAATTCTTCTGTGGCCCAGCCTGTGATCTATCCTGGAGAATGTTCCATGTACCCTTGAAAAGAATTTGTATTCTACTGCTGTGGATAGAAAGCCATTTTAATTTTTTGTTATTCCTTTTTCTTGAAAGAGAATGAAAGAAAGGTGTCCATTTAAATTTGTCATGTATGATCTTTCAAGTAGGTAAAATTATATGGATACGTACTTTGTATACATAGAGATTCAGGAGTGTTCACCAAAATGTAAATACTGGTTATCTCAGGCGCTGTGATTAGGTTGAGTTCTATTGTCTTCACAGTTTTGTTTGAATGCTTTATAGTAGGCATGTATTATTTATATAAGAAAAGTACAGCAATGTCTGTTAAGAAAAACATTAATTATGAATATTAGTGAAGTAACAGGGAGTTTGGGGAAGGAAAATATTATTTTCGACCTTACCAATGCCTTAAACAGCTAAATTTTTTCCTATAAGGGACTGATATTAGCTTTTAGTACTTTATGGTTTGCTATTATTTCCTGGTTTTAGTGTTTAACATTAAAAGCAGCCAGAGAGTGAAAATCTTACACTGAACCTTTGCCTTTGGTTCCTTTATGAGCTACCGTAACATTCAATATCCTTTTAACTTCTTCCCTCATTCACAGGGGTTTTGTTGCTCATCCCAAAAAATTACTGCCGCAACCTTTAATGCTAATTTTTAAAAGTAAGTTTCATCTTCTCGGTCGAGAGGAAGTTATCCACAGGGGGCATATACAGATGTTTAATTCTGTAGGGGTGACATCGCTCTGAATTATTCAAGTCATTATGTAGGAGGCATATTGCCACCTTTTCACTTTGGGGATTTCTTAGGACATGATGATTAGCAGTTTTCAGACTTTAATTGTTTCAGTCGCCTTAGGAGAGATTTATCTCCTCCTTATTGAAACTTCTTATTGAAGTTTCCAGAAATAGGAACACAGAAAGAATAGGCCCTCTGTGACTACTCCTGCTAACCGCATAGGCAGTCATCATTCCTGGGTGACACTGAAGGGATTAAAATGTGTTTTAATGAAACGTTGAAGTCTCATAAAGGTTCATATATTTGTTTTTGTCTCTAGTCTTTGTTTAGGAAAGGCCTTCACAAGGCTCAACACTGAACCTATGCTTTTGATCTCTTATTTTCATCTTATAAATGCTCTTAATCAAGAGCCAGCAAACTTCTATAAGACAACCAAATAGTAGTTAGCCTTTACAGTCCATATGGTCTCTGTTGCAACTGCTCAGCTGTGCTGTGATAGAGTGAAAGCAGCCAGACAGTATCTGCACACATGAGTGTGGCTGAGCCAATAAAACTTTATTTATAAAAACAGGCTCCAAATTGCCTACAGTTTGCCAGCCTCTGCTATGTCTTCTCATTATTTTTTTTTAAGACAGTTTTATTGCTTAGAGCTATTTACTCAACACATTTTCTTTCCTTCCTTTCATGTACAAGTTTTTATACTTGCTTTCATGGCTTCTTGCTACCCATTCACTTTACAACGTTTTGGAATGTGCCATCTGTCCCTATCTGTCTGCTGAGATGAGACTCAACGGACCTGGTCACCAAGTCAGAGGCCTTTCTCCCTCTTATCTTTTGATGAAAGGAGGCTGTATGTGTAGTGGTCTGACTTGGGGTCNTGGCTATGTTTTGTGGGCTTCCCTGATAAGCTCAGCTGGTGAAAATCCACCTGCAATGCAAGAGACTCTGGTTCATGGAAGATCCCCTGGAGATGGGATAAACTGCCCACTCCAGTATTCTTGGGCATCCCTGGTAGCTCAGACACTAAAGAATCCACCTGCAATGCAGGAGACCTGGGTTTGATCCCTGGGGTGGGAAGATCTCCTGGAGGAGGGCATGCAACCCACTTTAATATTCTTTCCTGGAGAATTCCATGGACAGAGGAACCTGGTGGGCTACAGTCCATGGAGTCACAAAGAGTCAGACACGACTGAGAGACTAAGCACAGCACAGCAAGTACACTGGCCAGTGCTGTGTGTCTGCCACATTGAACGGGAGTAGCTTCTATTCAGTAGCAGCCAATTGTTGCCAGCTTGAAATTTGGGCCCAGCATTACCAGCTCATTTGATTACTAGAGAGACACTAGAAACATAAATATTTATGTGAAACCAGCCAGTTTTTAAGAGTTGGCAACTAGTCAATTTTTAAAGGTTGGACTGCCAACTTTGTAAGCATGGGGATGGAGAACACTGTATTCTGTTTAGGTGAAAAATGCTAGTTAATGAACTTACAAATACCAGACTTATAGTCAAAGATGGCAGGCTCTCTGAGAATTAGAGCATCCTACAACACATTTAAGGCTGGCTCCAGGGTTGATTCAGAAGGCACTTTGTGGCTTAGGCATGTCTAGGCTCCCCATTTTTGACATCAATCGTCATTAGGGAAAACCAAGAAGAGCTTTCTGGGAATGGGAACCCTCTGCTTGTTGTATTCTGGAAATAATGGCAGTACTTTTTTTCTGACTACATCTATTTCTGAGATTGTTCTCATGTCTCCTGTACTGAGCAACCACTCTGTTGGCTTCTGGGCAGGAGCAGAAAAGTCCAAGGCCAGGTCTCCTAGCTTCTAAAACTTTTATAATCTCAGTAGCTTGGCAGAGCTCACACTCAAGGAACTGAGGGCCAGACAGGAAACCCCCATGCTTTCCCAAAGCCCCAGATCTTGGCCCCATTCTTACAGGACTTAATTATGTATTGAATACCTAAGCTAGTCTTTTCACAAGCTTTCTCACAGCAATCCTGTAAAGTAGATGATTGGATTAACCAGGAGAAGCTAATGGCTATACCAAGACAACCCCTAAAATTCCAGTGGTTGAACATGATGAAAGTTTATGTCTTGCTCACCTGAAAAGGGTTATGTGATTCAGGTTAAGAGTGGGAGCTCTGCTCTGTGCAGTCACTTGCGGACCCAGGATCCTTCCACCTTGTGGGTGGACCCTCCTTTGAGTATCAGGATTCTCTCTATCCAGCTGGAAGATAGGGAAGGAGAACAGGAATTGCACATGGAACAGTTTTATCAATCAGTCCTGGAAGGGCTCACATCGTCTCCACTTATATTCTAAGGACTAGAACTCAACATGTGGCTGAATCTAATTTCAAGTACAGCCAGGTTGTATGCTCAGGAAGGAGCAGAAGCAGATATTGGTAAATTCTAGCAGCCTCTGCCATAGTAGTCATTCCTATTTCCAGAGGGAGGAAAAATGAGGCTCATCACTTTTCTAAGATCACTAAGTGATCTTCGTGGGCCTCCAATTTAGGCTGGTCTGGCACTGACATCTGCTTTTATTCACTGCCCTAGTTGACTTTTTGGCATCTACTATTTCATCTTGTATTGCAGGCATTAATGAATTTGATATACCAACTCACATAAGACCACCTGCATCTAGTGAATATTTTATTGGCATATCCCCACGGAAATTTGCCTAAAGAGGCTCTCAACTCTTAAACCTTTGGACACACATACTGCTTTCTCCTAGGTTAGAAAGAGGAAAGAAAAGATGCAGGACACAAGTGAGGTGCAGCTCACCCATCCACTGAGGTTTATCTGGGACATTCTAAGACTGACGGTGTGCCACTACATATGGTTGGTGAACTTGCATATTGCTTCTCCTACCTCCTGTAGCTAGAGAGCACATCAAATACCATGCTACCTGAAAGCTCCAGAGCTCTGCTATAGACGTGTGCATCAGCAGTATCTATTTGTGTATTTTGGTTGTTCAATTTCTTAGAGTTAAGGTAGCTTACAAAGTGAAAGTGAAAGTCACTCAGTCGTGTCCAACTCTTTGCAACCCCATGGACTGAAGTCCATGGAACTCTCCAGGCCACAATACTGGAGTGAGTAGCCTTTCCATTCTCCAGGGGATCTTCCTGACCCAGGGATTGAACCAGGGTCTCCGGCACTGCAGGTGGATTCTTTACCAACTGAGCTATCAGGGTTCATACAAATGCAACAGTGTTAACTGTCTGAAGGAATTTGAGAATAGGATTAGTTAGCTACAGATAGGAAACCTCAGTGTTACTCTTTCTAGAACTATCTTCACCCCTAGGGGAAAAAAACTACTTGGCTACATGTTCCTGTCACATACACACTTCCAAAACTATGTATTCTAGTATACTTCCTTCATGACATTCATCACATTTATAATTTTAAAAATTGCTATTGTAATAATTGGTTTAATGTCTGCCTCTCCCTCTAGACTGTAAAGCCCATGAAGAAAGAGATCATGATGTCTTTTTGATTCCCCATTTGTTTTTTTGTTCAGTTGCTATGTCATGTCCAGCTTGTATCAGTCAGCTAATGCTGCATAATAAACAATGCCCTAGCTCAATAACTTACAACAATTATTTATTCTCACATATATATCCACAGGTTGACTGGGGTTTGATACATCTAGGCTGGCCTCTACTGAGCTTGACTCCAAGCTAACAGTACTTCTTATTCTTTAGAACCACTGGCGTGTCTTTCTCATGGCAACAATAGAAGCACAAGAGGTAGCGAATGCAAAGAAAGTGTCTTAATGCCTAGTCTTGGGACTGACTGGCACACAGTCACTTCTCTCCACGCTCCATGGGCTAAAGTGAGCCATATGGCCAAGCATGACCTCAATAATGTGAGAAAATCCACTCTGCCTCTTGTAGTGGCAATTGCAAAGTGGCACAGCACAGGGCACAGGTACAGGGGAAGGTAAAGAATTGGGAGCAGTATTGCAGTGCATTACAAGGCCGTGCCTGCAGTAGACAGCCCACTGCACTGCACATGGGATGCTAAATAAATATTGCTTGAATAAATGTATAGGGTATTCTTTGTAAATTAATCTCTCTAGGTTGAAAAAAACCCACTGGTTGGTAAGGATTACCTAACATGGCAGGCTAATATATTAAGAGATTAATTTGTGTTTGTTCTTCCTAAATCTTTCCCTCCCTGCAGTTACAGCAGGGAGCCAGGTGGACTTGTATGCCTGCTTACAGGGTAGAAGAGCTGAAGCAATTGAGCTGAGAGCTCCTCCGATCTTTTGTTGAAGCCTCAGCCATTTGAAGACAAAATGCCAGTCTTCCCTAAAAAGAAGGGAGGGCAGAAAGACTCTGGAGAGAGAATGACCTGCCCAGCCAGGGAGGGGAGCACTGATGTGAATTCTTCATGCACAGAGTCCCACACTTGGCTCTGTGGCCTAGTTTAGAAGATGGAAGAGCTTCAGGGAGGCTGGTTGCTTGGTGTGCCTGAGGTAGGGGAGACCATGGGTCCCTCAGTAAAGAGCCCCAAACTCTATGACTGACCCAGAAGCAGGGACTTCTGGACATCAAGTGTTCCCCCTGAGCTTGGACAGTAAGGACGCATGACCACTTCTGCCTCCCAGGTTCTATTAACTCCTTGAAACATGAAGGCATTCCTGTAAGGTCTGAAATTAAATTTTCCACATCCAGGGGAATAAGGGTCTAGTGTCATAATTAAGGTGATTTAAAGAAGATAAAGAAAATGCTATTTTCTGTACACCCGAGTTAAGGAACATTTATTCGTACCTATTAAAGTATGAAAACTGTAGCCAAGAATTGGCAAATTAAGGCTCTTTGAAAGATTAATGTAATAATAGTATTTAAATATTTTGATTGTAAGTATTTTCACATGAAATCTTATAAATCCATACAAAGGCCTGCCCAGAGCACTAAGAGAAAGATGCCAATAAAAAAATAAAGCCCTTTCCTCCCCACCTTCCAGGGCTGGAGGTATCTTTTGTAAAGCCCACACAATCCTAGATTGTGAAGTTAAATGAGCAGTCATGGCTAAATTATGCAGGCTCCCAGCTGTGCTGTGATGTTTGCACACTTTCTAGGAAGTGACTAATTATAATTAGCGCTTAAATACAAAAGACATACCGTCATTACAAGAAAAGGAGAAAAATAAATCTTACATGGGTAGACCTCGGTCTCCCAGCACTGGCTGCTTGCATTCACTTGTGCTGGGCTGCTAGCTGAGTGACAGGAGGGAAATGAATGTTGGTTTTCGCACTTCATGTGAGAAGATGGATCTAGATGTTCGTAGGTCAAATGAGGACACCAGACACAGAACAGTTCCCTAGACTAAGAATCTGATGTCAGCTGGTCACCTCACTGGGAAGGCAGGGAGGAGGAACAGAAAAAAGGAGCAAGCCATCAGCAGAGCCAGGGCCTCCTCCTGGTCTGTCCATTGTTATTTGTGGAAGGTCATTTAGTGTCCCTGAGTCTCAGTTTCCTGGTCTGCAAAATGGATCAACAATGCCTGCCCTAAATGTTTGATAAGTTTGTGTGTGTGTATGTGTGTTTTCTCCCCTGCAACAATCAAATAACCACTATTATTTGAGTGTTTATGAGGTACCAGGCCCTGGGCTGGGTCCTGTAGATTGGCAGGCAAAGAAGAAACCCAGAACTTCTCCTTTGGCGCTTCCCAAGCCATCCTATGTATCTTTACCATGGTGGCTTCCACACTCATCTCCCTCACTAACCCTTTGCCATCACCAGGGTTCAGGTCTTGCCTGCATCTGCAGCCCTTGTCATTGTGTCTGCGTGTAGTAGACACTTGATAAATATTATTTGGAAGAAGAAAGGGAGACAACTTGACTCAAGTAGCTAGAAAAGAATTTAAATGTTAACCTTGCCTCATCCGCACCATAAAGTCTTTAAAAATAAGGAATGTGTCTGACATTTCTCATGGTATTCACTACAGTGCCCAGCAATTCTGAGCATGTAATTATTCACATGTTCCCATGAATATTTATTGAGCCCCAACTTTGAGGAATGTTCTCCAGCAGGTTCTGAGGGCACAGCACCAACAACTCAGCTGCCCATCCTGCCTCCCGGGACTTAGGCTAGAAAGAATAGTCATGTTGAGGTATGGCAAAACCAATACAATATTGTAAATAATTAGCCTCCAATTAAAATAAATAAATTTATATTTAAAAAAGAATAGTCAGATCATTAACGAATCACCATACCACTAAATACTCAGCCACAAATTGTGAACTGTAATGCAACAAACACTAGTAGCTGCCTATTGAGCTGTTCCTCCTGTCTTTTGCTAACAGAAGCCTACTTTGTTTGGGAGGCTATATGCCCAGTTCTGAGTGACTCAACATAACTTAGTTGAATTGGACTAAACGGTCATGATGCTTCCATTTCTCTCTGCCAGTCACGGGTCTGGAATGGACATGTGACCCAGTTCTGGTGAATAGGCTGTAAGGGAGAGTCACCTGGGGGCGTCTAGGAAATATTCTCAAGGGAAAATCCCTTTTGCCCCTTCCCCCATCCTTCCTGCTTGGGATGCACTCATGTGTTGTGATATTGCAGCTGCGGCAGCTGTGTTGTGACACTAAGGGGACACACTGTTGACAGACAGATGATAGCAGAGTAGGCAGAGTGAACACACCTGGGCTCCTGATGGCATCTGCTGGAGTCTACAGCAGCCTAATGAATAACTCCCTTTTTCCCATTCTGACCTATGAACCAATTGAGAAATTGGATAATGGAGGCAGAAATGAAGGAGAACAATATTACCTTGGTGGCTGATAAATGCTAAGTATGTGGATGTAACTTCATGGAAGAACCACTGGGCCTGACTCCCCAAGTTAGGCAGACTTAGCACTAGTCAGAGATCATACCCAGAGCAGCAGAGACCAAGGAGAGCTTGATTTTAGCCACTCTTCCCCACTAAGAACAGAGAAGATAAAGGGGGAGAAAGAGAACAGGACTTACAGTGACTGTCGTTCACGTGGAAGGAGACTTCAGGAAGGGGCACAAGGCACCCCTCCCTCATTTGACCACATAGTTGAGCCACTGCGCCAGTACTGCTTGGAAACCTCTTATTTCCTAAGACTCATAACTGCTATTAAGTCACTCTTAGTCAGGTGTTGTGTTCACTACAACCTAACTGTTCTAAGAATATCATGATGAAGCATCCTAACTGGTCTGAGCACTATGGAGGAAAAGCAAAGGATAGAGAAAGGAATTGTACCTTTACCACAAAAGGGAATTGAAAGGGGATTTTCATTTTTATTTGGACAGAGGTGAAGGCAGTCAAAGAAAACAACTGCATACCTTGAAAATCTGCACAGGTACAAATCCAGAGGCCACATTTACTGCCCTTTTAACCTGCTCACAAGTTGATTACTTACTGGAACTTGATAAGTTCTGTGAATAAAACCAAAATCATATCTGCCAGGTCTTCCCATCTTTTTACTAAACAGGCTCATTGTCTCCCTTTCTGGCATTTTCCTTGTGTTTTTTTGGTCAAGGCTGAGTCAGCTATTGCCTTCCTTCAGAATTCTCCACCCAGCTTTAGATCCTTGAGTCAGGCCCCAACACATATTCTCTGAGCCCCTATTAGTATGCATTATGTCAGCTTCTCCTCCTACAAAGAACTAGCCTCCCAATGGCTTTTTCTTTTCTGAACCATTACCTCTGTGACAGGAAGGAGCTCTCCGAATTGGGAGGGATGCCTGAGAGGAGAAACACTCAGACACTGGAGACTGGATTCTGTAGTTGGCCTCTAATGAGTGTTTGGAGGTCTCCACAGCTCCCCTCTTTCAACTGATAACTGGTCCTCCCATCTTTTAAGGGACCACCTCTTGATGGAGGACACTAGTCATGTTCCATACTCTGGCCTCTGGGGTTATATATGGTCACACAAGATGGACCAATAACAAGGTCAGTTTCTTTTGGTCACAGTGATTGGTTAAATGATGAGCATGTGACCTCAGCTGAACAAAGCCCCATTCAGCTTCATTCATTCTGGTCGTAGAACCTGGACATGCTGCTGACCTGCTGCCCTGCCCACACAAGGAGAGAAAGCAGAACAAGAAACAAAGAGACATAGTAGCATTTGAGACCCTTGGGGGCAAATAACATGGACACCAGTCCATCCCTCTCCTTAACTACTCAAGGCCAAAAAAAAAAAAAAAATTTATATATCCTTCCTTTACCCCATGTTTTTAAATTTTTCTCTTAAACTCATTTAAATTGAGTTTCTGTTACTTGCAGGGAGATATTCTTGACCAACACAGATTTATTAAGCTTTGACTCCCATATCTACAGCAATATCAGATATTAGAACAGAAAGGGATAGTTGTACTCATTTTTTTCCTATGATCATTAAGTGAATGTCTATCAAGTGCCTACTAGTCTAAGCAAGCATAATAATGATTAAGGGTTTAGTTTAGGAGTTAAAACTGTGGGTTCAAATCCAGACTCCGCCTCTCTGTGACATTGGATAAGTAAACTTGCTGAGCCCTAATTTCCTCACGTCTTCAAACAGAAGTTTAAAATATCTCTACATTATCAGGTTGTACAACTTAACCTATTGTAACATGTTTACCATGTAGCCTACTACAGTCTAGGTGCTTGCAAAATGACAGTTCTAAATGTTTATATTGTGCAGCACAGGAACATAAGATTTTTCTGGTTACTAGTTATCTAAGGACTCAATCTGTCCTTTCTTAGATTTATCAGATTCCCTTAGAGGATCGAAGAGTTTAGGTCTAATTCACAATCCATTATTTTGAAGGGTTGTCATTGATTTAAATTTGGCCAAGTAGAGGGCAGGGTGACCGTGCTTCAAAACTCTCCTTTTAATATCAATTGGTTTACATCAGCTTAAGCAACAGACTCCAAGTTGTGGTAACTTAAGCACATGAGGTTTATTTTTCTCACACAAATGAATGTTGGAAGAAGCTGATTCTGGCTGTGTGGGGACCCTACAATGCCATCAGTGATCCTGAATCTTCCTGTCTGCTCTGCTATCCATGGATGATTAGCTTTTATTCTCAGGGACACAAGATGGCTGCTTTATCTCTAGGCATCACTTCTACATTCCATCCAGGGAGAAGCAGAGGGAAGCAGGAAGATGCAGTTATCTGTATTAGAAATAGAAAAACTTTTCCAGTAGAAGTTTACACATTCTATGTCCAAATACAGCTGCAGGAAATCTAGGAATTCTCTTTATCTGGATGTGTTGCTACCCCAAAGAAAATCAGGATTCTTTAGCAAGGAAGACAGAGAACGAATATTAGACGGNTTTGGTTCCTTTATGAGCTACCGTAACATTCAATATCCTTTTAACTTCTTCCCTCATTCACAGGGGTTTTGTTGCTCATCCCAAAAAATTACTGCCGCAACCTTTAATGCTAATTTTTAAAAGTAAGTTTCATCTTCTCGGTCGAGAGGAAGTTATCCACAGGGGGCATATACAGATGTTTAATTCTGTAGGGGTGACATCGCTCTGAATTATTCAAGTCATTATGTAGGAGGCATATTGCCACCTTTTCACTTTGGGGATTTCTTAGGACATGATGATTAGCAGTTTTCAGACTTTAATTGTTTCAGTCGCCTTAGGAGAGATTTATCTCCTCCTTATTGAAACTTCTTATTGAAGTTTCCAGAAATAGGAACACAGAAAGAATAGGCCCTCTGTGACTACTCCTGCTAACCGCATAGGCAGTCATCATTCCCGGGTGACACCGAAGGGATTAAAATGTGTTTTAATGAAACGTTGAAGTCTCATAAAGGTTCATATATTTGTTTTTGTCTCTAGTCTTTGTTTAGGAAAGGCCTTCACAAGGCTCAACACTGAACCTATGCTTTTGATCTCTTATTTTCATCTTATAAATGCTCTTAATCAAGAGCCAGCAAACTTCTATAAAACAACCAAATAGTAGTTAGCCTTTACAGTCCATATGGTCTCTGTTGCAACTGCTCAGCTGTGCTGTGATAGAGTGAAAGCAGCCAGACAGTATCTGCACACATGAGTGTGGCTGAGCCAATAAAACTTTATTTATAAAAACAGGCTCCGAATTGCCTACAGTTTGCCAGCCTCTGCTATGTCTTCTCATTATTTTTTTTTAAGACAGTTTTATTGCTTAGAGCTATTTACTCAACACATTTTCTTTCCTTCCTTTCATGTACAAGTTTTTATACTTGCTTTCATGGCTTCTTGCTACCCATTCACTTTACAACGTTTTGGAATGTGCCATCTGTCCCTATCTGTCTGCTGAGATGAGACTCAACGGACCTGGTCACCAAGTCAGAGGCCTTTCTCCCTCTTATCTTTTGATGAAAGGAGGCTGTATGTGTAGTGGTCTGACTTGGGGTCTCAAGTCAGATGACCTGATTTTAAGTATAGATTCTGCTGTTCCTTCTTGGTTGGAACTGATGTTAGTCACTAACTAACCTCTTCAAGGCTTGGTTTCATCTGTAAAAATGGGAAAGATGACCCAAAGAAGGTGCTCAGATGATTAAATGGGATAATGTGTGTGGAATACTTGGTTCCTCACCAGTAAACATTGTTAGATGGTATTTTTTTATTATCACAATTGTCATCATTATTATAGACCATCTTATCTTTCTTGAGATATACTTCTTTGTTCACCCGATAGTATGCTGTTCTGAATATCGTTCTGTTGTTGTCTGGCCTCCTTTCTACACAACTCTTTCTCCTTTCATCTTCCAAATGGAATCCTTTTTCAAAGTTTTGTAGATGGGGAAACAGTGGAAACAATGTCAGGCTTTATTTTTTTGGGCTCCCAAATCACTGCAGATGGTGACTGCAGCCATGAAATTAAAAGACACTTACTCCTTGGAAGAGAAGTTATGACCAACCTAGGTAGCATATTGAAAAGCAGAGACATTACTTTGCCAACCAAGGTCCGTCTAGTCAAGGCTATGGTTTTTCCAGTGGTAATGTATGGATGTGAGAGTTGGACTGTGAAGAAAGCTGAGCACTGAAGAATTGATGCTTTTGAACTGTGGTGTTGGAGAAGACTCCTGAGAGTCCCTTGGACTGCAAGGAGATCCAACCAGTCCATTCTGAAGGAGATCGGCCCTGGGTGTTCTTTGGAAGGAGTGATGCTAAAGCTGAAACTCCAGGACTTTGGCCACCTTATGCGAAGAGCTGACTCATTGGAAACGACTCTGATGCTGGGAGAGATTGGGGGCCAGAGGAGAAGGGGATGACAGAGGATAAGATGGCTGGATGGCATCACTGACTCGATAGACGTGAGTTTGAGTGAACTCTGAGAGTTGGTGATGGACAGGGAGGCCTGGCATGCTGTGATTGATTCATGGGGTCACAAAGAGTCAGACACGACTGAGCGACTAAACTGAACTGAATCTGCTTCTACCATTTTGACTCTCTTGTGTGGATGACTCCTGATCTGTCTCCTCAGTCCCTGTTTTCTGTAAACAGAAATTCCTGTTTTTCAGCTGTTTGTTTAGCATTCCCATCCAGATGGCCCTCTGACAGCATGGAACAGCTGATTTCACCATTTCTCTGAGAGACATTGTCATTCACTGAGAATAGAACTCCTGGACTCATCTTGGATGCCTCATTCGCTTTCTTCATTCAGAGTCACTATTCATTGCCCATTTATCTTCAAAGTGTCTTTTACAGCTGTTCTTTCTATTTCTCCTGCCTGACCTTTTGCTAAGACTTTTTATTAACTCCTTCCTGTGTCTTTTACAAGCACTGCAAGAACTAGTTAATCCATCTTCCATGTCTCCTTGCGCTTTTTTTTGTTTGCTGTTGTTTTTTGTGTATCTTTGTGGGTTTCACAGCCCATTTTCTTAGTATCAGGGAAGCTAAGACATTGTGTTAAGGGATTTTTAGATACGCACAGTTGTGGGAGGAGCTGGGGGGATAGATGCTGTATGGTTTGCATGCAGTGGGTGAACTCTGTAGCCTGAGCCTGAGTCTTAAACTATCTTGTCTTAGCTTACCATTCCAATCTGATCTCCCACAATAAAATGCCCCTGTTTCTAATCGGGAAATAGGAATCCCAAGTGTCTGAATGTGCCATTGCTTATGTTCATTCTTTTACTTAAAATGCCCCTTTCTCTGTTTGTAGAACTGTTTCAGGACCTAGTCTAAAAGCTACCTTCAGCCCCAATTAGTTGTAATCTCTCCCTTGACTGAACTCCTTTCATACTTCTCATCACCCATTTATTCATTGAATAAACACTTATAAGTGTTTGTGATGTGGCAGGCACTATTACAAGAGATGGAGCTTTGGCAGTGAACAAAATGTGTCTTTGTGGAGATTACATATGCAAACTTTATATCTTGTTATGGTTAATTGTGAATATTTCTTTCCACGTCCAGGTTTTTATGTTGTTTGGTAGCAAAGGGTGTATCTTATTTAGGACTGTATCTCATTCAGTGCTGGGTGTTGAGTTTATTTCTCTTGAATCAAATAAAGAAATAGACATAGAGGAAGGTAAAATTTTCCACTGAATAAGCTATTTGCTTCCCTGGTAGCCCAGACGGTAAGGAGTCTGCCTGCAATGCAGGAGACCGGGGTTTGATCCCTGGAGGAGGAAGTGACAACCCGCTCCAGTATTCTTGCCTGGAAAACCACATGTACGGAGGACCTGGCAGGCAAAACCCTATGGTGTCATAAAGAGTCAGACACAACTGAGGGACTAACACTCACACAGTAAGCTGTTTGCTGGAACTGAAGACAGTTGTGACGAATTGCAAGCAACCAAAGATGGCATTTTATGGCTAATGGTTCTAAGTTCTGCACTTGGGTTCTATAGCTCACTATATTTGGAAAAGCCTAAGTGGTCACCATCAAGTAAGATACACTGTATGATTTAGTTGCAAAGAAGCCAATTTTGATTTCCACCACATTAATGAAAGTATACTTTGTATAGTAAGAATTTCATTTAAGAAGTCTATTTTATTTACCCTCATGTTGTGTGAGGGTTTTAGATAGAAAATTCAGAGGGGAAGGTGTGAGTCAGGGATCAGTGGTGTCACTTTGGAATGGTAAAAGAAACTGGGACTGTTAAGCCTGAAGAAAAAAGATTAGAGAGGAAAAAGAGAGCTGTGTTCAAACATGAGCAAGATTGTCACATGGAAGAGAGCTTGTAACTGTTCAGAGTGTTCTCAAGGGGGAAGATATGGGACCTGTAGAAGGACATGGGAAGACAGATGAAGACTTAACAAAGACCTAGTCCAAGAATGATTGAGTACATTTCCTTGGAAGGAAGTGAGCTTCTTAAATTATGGCAGTTAGCAACTTTCCTGGGTTGCTTTAGAAAAATGGAACACTTTACTAGGATAAAATAGAGTTTAAAATGAAGAGCTTGAGTGCCGTCATCAACCTTGAAGTCTTTGATGGGACAGCCCAAGAGATGACAGTATTTTAGACTGCAGTCTCCTTTATTTTTCTACATTTGTGTACCGTCGGGACTTGAATATGAACTGAGAATCTGAATCCCTTTTTTCCCGTTTTCAAAATTTTCATTTATACTCTGTGTAATCTTTCTGTGTCATCTTAAATAGTTTTAACTTTTCTGGGCCTTGGTTCTTTAGTTGTAAGGTGTCTGAATGTGATCTGTTGGGCTTTGCCAAACTTTAGCACGTATGTGTTCAGAAGAATCTTGGAGACTTGCGAGATTTTATGTCTTGAGTCAAAGAATGAAATGTTTGTTTGAATGTGGTTTTGAAAGTTCCACTTAAAAGACCATTTTGCTGAATTCATTTAAACCCTCTCTCCTTAGTGAGTGCTTAATGGCACATGTGTCAGGAGTCTCTTTGGTCTCTCATGCTTGTTAAAGATGATTCGTTTAATTATAGTGCCACATCGACATACCTCTCAAATTAGTCTTTTGTGGCCTCAGGTATGTATCAGTTCCCTTCTTTGTGTATCAGAACCCAAAATGCGGTTCATTTTATCTCTCGAAATTAGGTATTATTTCTTAGTGAGATATGAATTATTGATGACCCTTTTTCCTTCAGGAAGCACAGATCAATACAGTAGTTGGAAGAGTTGGAATTTATATCAATTAAGAAGATTTTTGAAAGCATACATTTAATTCTCTACAGGGCAAAGTAAATGCATAAAGTTAAAATGTGAACCCTGCCTACAAGCTTAGATTTTGGCCAGGGAAGATAATTATTCCATGACATACATTATTCATGTTGCTTCTTTTTCCTGTAGGAGTTCCAGATAGTTCACTTATGTAGCCTTAACACATTTTACAGTCATAGGAGCTGTTCTTCATATGTTAGCATTAGTATTACTGACCCTTTGTCAAGAAAATAGGTGCTTTGAGTGGTGGTATTTTACAGGAGTGTCTTCATTGTACACTAGAAAAGAAGATGGGGTAGATGTTAGGAACCTGGTTTGGGAAAGGAAAGCTGGTGATGCTCTAGGAAGCAGACACGAGCTCTGTCATCAGACCATCAGCCTGCTGAGCAGTGTCGTGAATGTTCTATTACTGTGGAATTGGTGGGGGGTGGAGGGTTGATTTTGGCTTCCTATGGTGGTTATTTCAAATAATTCAAAATAAATAGAAAAGTGTGAAGTTAAATAAAAAAGAATATTATTGGATTGTCACCTCTGCCACGTCTGCCCTTCTTGATACGATTAGGGTCTCTGGTGGAGAGATACAACTTAAATTTTTTTGCCTGTTTATCTGTGGCTGGCTGGACCTTCATTGCTGCGTGGCTTTTCTCTAGTTGTGGTGGCTACTCGCTGCAGGAGCTTCTCTCTTTGTGGAGCATAGAGTCTAGGGACATGGGCCTCAGTAGTTACAGCTCCCAGGCTCCAGGGCACAGGCTCAATAGTTGTGGTGGGCTTAGTTGCTCTGTGGCATATGGGATTTTCCCAGATCATGGATCAAACCCCTGTCTCCTGCATTGGCAGGTGGATTCTTTACCACTGAGCCACCAGGGAAGCCCCCAGCCCCTGTTTTTTTTTTTTTTTTTTTTTTTAAGAATAGACAACCTGCAGCTTTGATCAAAATCCTGGAGAAACTTTTAAAACCACACCGTAGTCTTTTTCTTCAGACGTCTTAGCTTTGTTCATGTTTGTCTCTCTGCATACAAATATAGAGCATAATCCTACCCTTCTGTACTAGTTTTTGTCCACAGTACTTAGCTGCCACTTCTCTTTGGGTGTTATGGTTAAATCCATGAAAACAACTGAAAGTGATTCAGATGTAATTAACCTGGGAGAAGGACCTTAAAGTGATAGAAACTAGATGTTATTAACTTTATTATTGCCTATGTTAACATAATTAAACTTCAGCTTATGCTTTTATGGTGGAAAATCATATGATATAATTGAGCTAATTAAAAAAATTAAATTTCCAGGGATGTTCTGATTTCCATAACATTGGGGCCAACTGGCTGTAGGCATCATTTTGTCATCATCTCAGCTGTCTTAGAATTGTACATCTTCTTTTTCTATTTTTTCAATGCTGAAAACCTTGTCTGACTTGTAGAGGGTACTCAATAAGAATTAATAAAGGAGAGTTACTATCAAGCAAAAAGTCACTGAGTAGCTATGAGATTCTGAATCATTAAGAAATATTGAGTTTTGTTTTACATACTGCATTTCCTAAGGCAGGAAAGGGGATCACATTGCCATACACATTTATCCAGAGTTAATGTTGCCAGAGGTTTCTTGTAGAAACAGACAAATTAATAATTGCTATAAGCTGCCTTCTCAAAGGTTCCAGTTAGGAGACGTTTTCATCCTCATTCATTTTGTGTTTCCTTCTGTCTGAATATCGGCTGTGCTGACTTGGGTGCTTGCTGTCATTTTTATGGTGTGGAGCAGATGATTGACAGGATGTGTGTGAAAGTACAAGATCATCTCAACTCCTTACGAAGCTGTGAGGGAGATGCCGTCCAGGAAGATTTAAAATCAGCAGAAAGACTCATGCAGGATGCCAAGAACTCTAAAACGGTGAGTTTCACTTCTGGCTACATGAGAGTCTTCTGTAATGAAAAAGACTTTTAAACTTCAGTTTTAGAAGCTACTTCTAACTTGCTTTACCTTTCTACTCAGTTTCAAGGTTACTAACAAGTGGCAAAGTGAGCTGAGTTAATCTTTACCTCCTTTCTGTACCCCCATACTAGTTACTAACAGACCTTTTGCAGATACCAAAATCTGTGAATGCTCAAGTCCTTTATATGTAAAATGGCATAGCCCAGATGGGCCTCTTTATCCAGGGGTGCTATAGCCTCTGATAGAGACGGCTAGCTGTATCGAATTTACAGCAGGGGGCGCTGTAACTCAAAAACGGTGTAATCAAGTCCTGCGTAACCTCAGGAAGGTGGCAGGAGTTTCAATGAGTAACAGCTCCTTGGCAGTATACTGCCAAGCTGATAGCATGAAACTCCCTTCTGTCACTTGTAGAAGGAAGCTTGTCTCAACTTAGAATTTTTTCCCCAACTGTGACTTCATAGAGAAAGGATTAACTGGGAATCAGAAAGTCTGGGATCTGGTCCAGGCTCTTCTATTTGAACCATACAATCATTGAATTTTATGAGTAGGAAGAAAACTGTGGATTAGTCAGATGCTCTCACACCCCAGATGAAGACATTAAGGCACAAACAGGTAGGGTACTATTCCTTTGCTCTCAAAGCTGGACCTGTTCTGATCTGTGTAAAGGGTCTTACATCAAGACTATCTTAGATTACCCCTTGTATTTCTTCACCCTTTTTACTAACTGCAATGACTTTGGTGCTTATTTAAATCATTATTTAATTATGGAGAGGTTACTTTTATTTTTCTTACAGCTGTTACCAAATTTATACCATGTTGGTGGTGTATCTTGGGCGGGAGCCAGTGGTTTGTTATCCAGTCCAATTCAGGAGACCCTGGAATCAATGGCCGGAGAAGTTACAAGAGTTGTTGATGAACAACTCAAGGTTTGTGTTTCTGTTATTTTGGAAAGTGACATTGTTATGCCGTAAGTGTGCATGATAGCATTTTGTACCGCGCTACCCTATATTTTATAGATGTATGTGTGGTAAAGTTGAATACTGTGTCTTTTCCAGCTTCATTTATAATTTTTGGAGTAACTTTTTTGCATATAAGATCAAGTAAAGCCTGTCACACTCAATTTTGATTTTGATGGTAAATCTCTAACTGTATTTCACATATGACAGGTTGCCACTGATAGAAGAATGATTGATTTCTGCTTAGAAAGAGAAGTCTGATTCATAAAAAAAATATATTCTGTTGTTACGTTTGATTTAGAGACTGGGAGAGATCACAGGTGCTATGCTTATAGCACCAAGTTGCTGCTTGTATGGAAAGGTTACCACTTGGTAACTAGATAATAATCTTTGCAAAGAGCTGCTTGAAAGATTAGGAAAGGGATTTAGAATGAATAACAAGGCACCGGAAGTAGCAGAGACTTGTCCAGAGGCTCAGAGACTGAAAAAACAGCCTCTGAAATTTAAGTGGAGAGAGTAATATAAGGCCAGTTTTTTCTTAAGGGAACTTCAAGAAACAGCTAGAGCAGCAACATTTCATTTTCAAAAAGTTTCATCATTTCCAACCTGCCTGTTCAAGGATGCCATAAAGAGACCTTGTCTAAATTTCTGTGTTTATTTGGTCCATTTTCTTCTGAGAACACAATTGCTATAACTCAGATTTGATATGCAACTTAATCATAACTTTGCAACATGCTAATTACTCCATTTATAAATTAAATTAGCACAGGCGAGAATGTCGTGGATTACTTAGGCATTTAAGTCCCTGTCTTTCTGTGCGCATAATGCAGAGAGACTCTTGAGTGTTATTTTTATTTTCTTTGACGGTGGTTGTTGTGAATGCATTCTGAGCAAAGACAAAAGGGTAGAAAAACAACTGGTTGGATGGTACAGAGTTCTAGCAGGTCAGTTGTTACCTAATAGCACTCGTTTTATCCTCTATGAAGGATCAGATATGTTAAAAGGATACTTTCTTACACATTTAAAATAAAGTCATCTCTGTTACTTAGTTACTTCTGACTGTAAAAAATGAACTATTCATTGTGAAACATTTAAAGAATAAAAATCACTTGAAATCCCAGAGATAGCATTATTCTTAATATTTTGGTGACTTTCCAAACATTCTCTGTCTATACACAGTTTTACATATATGTGATCATACTATACATACTTTATTAATATTTGGTAGAATATTAGGAAGACACTTCCAGATCAGTGAGTACTCATCATTTTAGTGGCTGCATGGTGTCTTACTGCAGAGACGTATCAGTGCCCTGGGAAAGCGGCAAACCTCTGTGTCTTTCCCTTCACGCAGAACCCCTCACATTTGACACCTCTGGTCACCAGATGTGTGGGTGTTTTCCCCAACCCAGCCGGGTGTCCTACTGTTTAACTTCATTCAGACATTATCTACCTAGAGATCCCACTGGTTAAGGGCTCAGACCCTCAAGACTGCCCCCGCCCCACTTCAGATGCCAACTGGGAGTCCAGGTTGTCACCGAACTCCTGACCAATCAGCGATAAGTCCAAGGTCCTTGTAACCTCACCTCCAGGTCCATTAACTTGCTAGAGTGGCTCCCAGAACTCAGGGAAACACCTATTTATGTTTACCAGTTTATTCAAGGATATGATAGAAGATATAGATGAACAGCCAGATGGAAGAAATGCTCAGGGTTAGGTATGTAGGAAGGGACTTGGGGCTTTCGTGTTGTCTTGGGGCGCACCACTCTCCTAGCACCTCCATGTGTTCACCAACACAGAAGCTCTGAACCCATACTCTTAGGGAAGTTTCAGCATGCAGGCATGGTCTGTCATTAACTCTCTTTTTAGCCCTACTCAGAAGTGAGGGTGGGACTGAAAATTCCAAGCTTTTAATCATAACTTGGCCTTTCCAGTAACCAGTCCTCATCCAGGAGCTACCCAGAGTTACCCCAATAGAACAAAACGTATCCCATCACCCGGGGAATTCCAGTGGTGTCAGGAGCCAGGATCAGAGTGCAAATATTAGAACAAAATATTGTTAGTGTTCTTATCACTAGTGTTATAGTTCTTATCCCCTAGTATTCTTATCACTTAGGAAATTACTAGAGTTTCAGGAGCTCTGTGCCAGGAACTGGGGGGTAGAGACTAATATATGTTTTCTATTGCCTCACAGCCAACATAATTTATTTTCTAATTTCTGATTAATCCTATTAGAATAGATTCGTATAGTTGACCCATTCCTAGGTCAAATGGTACGCACGTTTTATACATTTGTGTATATTCACAAACTGTTCTCCACTAGTTTACCCAACTGCTTGTTTTGTCACATGTCACCACTACTAAGTGTGTTAACCTTTTAATATTTGTAATGGGGTAAAAAATATCATTTTGTCTTTTGGATTTCTTTAATAACCAGTAATATATCAAATAATTTTATTATCCGTTTGTATTTCTTCTTTTGTAAGTTACATATTTGTATCTATTGCCTAATTTTTTCCTTTAGAGTACTGGTAAGAACTCCTTATATGCTAAGAATGGGCTGACGTTTAAATCAGCATGAATCACAGCAACTGAAAGTTTCCCATCAAATGGCTTCTAAGGGGCACCAGTTTCAATTGGTCTAAGCCGCGAGTTATCCCTTGAAACCTGGGCCCATTTCCTTCCTAGTGCACTGAATGGTGGGAATTGACTTGCCAGTCATTCTGGGGAGGGAGTAGAAGGCAGAGGTCTAAACTAAAAGACATTTGAATTTTTAAAAGCCTGAAATAATAACATTTTTAAGACTCAAAATATTTTTCTGTAAGTAGAGATTCCCCACATCTTTGAGGCTGACCTTTCTGACCCCTTGCCATCGTCACCAGTGGTCTCCGCTCATCACAGCTTCCTTATTTGCATGTGTCATTGCCTGCTTTCCTCATTCTCAGCTGTCCCCGAGGTCCCAGGCTCCCAAATGCCCTGCTGTTTCTGTTCCCCACTCCCTGGTTTTCTTTACTCCCAGTCGTTTTGAGTTGCAAGTTCCCTCCCCTTCAGGGACTTCTGGCATTAATGGAAGCAAACCCTCATCACAGCATCTTAATTAAATGTTACTCATTAATTTCCTTTTCACTGGGTTCACATTCAATTTTTGATACTTTTAACAGACTGTAGGCAGTGATTTCTTTTTTCCCTTTCAGTGCCCTGAAAGTGAACATCATTTTACAAATCAATAATCCCCTTTGTCTATTGATAAAGCTTCCTAGCACCTTGATTTTCTTAAAACTATGTAGGGAAAATGCATTTTTACTATAATCAATATTCAGCTTCTTAACTATATTCTTATTTCACTAGTAGTACAATATTTTACTTTGTTAAGAAAAGAATCCTTCCTCTGTTTCTGAAATTGAGTAAAATGTTATACTAGCAAAAGCTAAAGTGAATGGGTTATTTTGTAAAAGTATGTTTTTACTATACTGAATTAAAAAAAAAAAAGGGACTAGCAGGTTTGTGACCTGGGTTTGCTACTAGCTGTTTGTTCCAGGCTCGTTGGCACTGAGCTTCCTTGTGCAAGACTGTTTTGGTGTCAACATAATTAGGGAGATTTTATCCTTAATATTCGCTTATCCTGTGTCTTGCCATTCCCTTCTCCAGGGGATCTTCCCAACTCAGGGATCCCACCTGGGTCTCCCACATTGCAGTAGATTCTTTACCATCTGAGCCAGCAGGGAAGCCCTGTATCGTGGCCAGTGGTACACATTTTAGTTCTGAATGAGAATAATTTCAAATAGCTCTTTGAGCCATCTTTCAGAAAAGAATATTAGTTCAGAAAAGCCAAAGAAAGGACCGGAAGAACCAACTTGCTTAGCAAACTTCCTGGAGGAGAAAAAAGGCAGGAAATGGGGAGAAAGTCCTTTGAAAAGAGGTGACATTTTCTCTGAACGGGTCTCTTTTAGGTATTTTTAAATGACAGCCCTCCTCCTGCCCCTCACCCCTTGTTTTTGATCCTAACATTTATTCCCAGAGTAATCTTAGGTGAATAAATAGGATTTGAATGTTTTAACATAAGGAAACTTATTTTTCCCTTCTGGACTTAACTTTTAGAATGCTTGTTTTGGCCTTGAAAATTCTTCATTTCCCCCAGGGTTTCAACTGTGAAATACTTCCCTGGTAAATATCAGGTTTACTGAGGAAATGAGGCCTGAGGGGCGTAGGTTGCACTTTGGCAAGTACTAACTCAGTTTGCTGGGAGAGTTCTCTGAGTTTTCTTCTTTTCCTACAGTTTATGTTTTCCAATGCAAAAGAAAGAGATTCAAGAGCACTTCAGTGTGGAAGTTGTATTTGCTTGTAACGAATGACAGCTAGTCCTTTGCTCACTGCAAGAATATCTGAGTGTAACTGCCATGTAAAGGATGTTAACCCAGTTTATTTTACAGACATTCTAGAGGGTTTCTAAGTACCATTAATTGTTTTCACAGTTAAGAAATATAGACCCTCATCTTGGGACGATACCGGCAAAATAAAATCTTGTGGTTGCATTTCAAATACAGGGTCTGCTCATTGAAGTTATCTGAAGGGAGTACACATTGACTAACAAAATAGAGAATATGTAAGAAAAGTTAAGAAATGTGGAGAAAGTGAGAAGATTTAACATAAGCCTGCATTAGATTTCCACGAGGAAAGAAAAGATAAAGCCATGGATATTGAAGAATATAATTTGGTGTGTAGAGGGCCACAGGACTTGAAAGGAGATGCTGTTTAAGCGCCTAAGCTGGGGGTTGGACACAAAGAAGTGGTCAGTGGCTGCATTACAAATTTGTCCTGTGATCCTTCCCTCTCGCCTCTTTTTAAAGCTTTCTATTTATTTATTTGGCTGTGTTGGGTCTTAAGTGCAGCATATGAGATCTCTGAGTCAGGCCAGATCTTGCATTGCGGTGTGCAGACTCTCTGGCTGTGGCACTGGGGCTCACTTGTTGCAGCCTGTGGGCTCCAGAGCATGTGGACTTTAGTAGTTGCAGCTTGTGGCTCTCTAGTCATGGCACCTGGGCTTAGTCGCTCTGTGGCATGTGGTATCTTAGTTCCCTGACCAGGGATTGAACCCAGGTCTCCTGCAGTGCAAGGCAGATACTTAATCACTGAGCTACTACGGAAGTCCCTCTTTCTCCCCTTTCTACTAGCTTGTCACCAGAAAGTCCACCATGCCTGCCTTTAGGTACCGTTGACTCAAGGGAGCAGGAGATGAAAATTGTAGGTAACAGAGAGGAAGGGACACTCCTGTGGGTAGTGGGCAGGGCATTGGGAAAGGGTGGCTGGAGTAGGACACAAAAGGCTTGAGTCCCCACATCACTTGTTCCTTGAGCAAGTCTCCTCCGAACCCTGATTTTCTTGTCTATAAAATGAGTTTGCTAAAATCTGCCCCCCCCGACACACAGGATTATTATGTGATCAAAGGAAATCATGGATGAAATTACTTTGTAGAGCATAAAGTGCTGCATTATATTGTTGGCCAATGTGGGACTAGAGGTGGTGGTAGGGAACTAACTGCAAAATATGTCGAACTGGACGCCCAGGACAAGATGAAATTCCTCTCTGTAGGGTCAAAGTTATGTGACGGTTGATTTGTAGGGCTCAAAGAGACCTTGGAAATAATTTTGTAGGTGAGAAAACAGAGATCAACAGACTATGCACTTAATGCTACTCCCTCAATATTCCATACAAATTTCATGTCAAGATCTGCATTGGAAGCCAGGCTTCTTCTCTGGAGTTCATTCCACCTGAACAGCATCATCAGGCAGGGGGACCTTTCAGAGAGTCATGGTTGTGTCAATGAACATGATAGAAGGCAAACAGCATATTGATACCAGTGGTGGTTCTTATCAGGAGTGCGGGATTCCATCTGGAACAGAATGTATTAATTTTAATGCCAGTGATGAAAATGATTTGTCTTAAACTGACTCATTTGGCATCACTTGTAGCTGTCTTGGAATAATGTACTAAGTCACTGATTAGTCAGAGTTCTAACAGGGACAGAGCACTGTCAACATACAAGTGGCTTTTGGAAATTTCTCAAGTGGCTGCCTCCCACCTCTCCTCTCCTGCTTTTCACGAGATCTCTATAAACATCCTGCTGCTCCCCTCTCATCGTATGGTGTCACAAGAGATTTTACTGTTGGGATTGTGCTCTGCACGTGAATATATGAGCAGAGAGACTCGGCTTTCCATAATGATGCTCCGTTAGTCCCATTCATACTGGAATAGTAGTGGGATCAAGCTTAACTTTCAAAATCAAGATCTTATCACGAAGCTTAGCATCTCTGAAAATAGATTAATAGCTTTCTCTGTGATACACTGCACTTCTATTGTATGCTAGACATGATGTTGATCCCTTCACATAGGTAATATCATTTAATCCTCAAAAATCCTATGAGATGAGAACTTTTTTCTTTGCCATTTTATAGTTGAGTAGAGTAAAACTGAGAAATCAGTAACTTGGTCCGGTGTCCCTCAGCTAGGATTCAAATTTAGGACTGACGCTAACTCGTGTGCCCTTTCCATACTTACCAGACATTTTATCCATCTCAAGCAAATCGTTTCATTTTTCTTGGCTCACATTCTTCAGCTATAAAATGGTGATCACATGAACAGCTTCTCTACGCATCTTCACAGGTGTTAGAAGGATAAAATGTGCAGAAACATTTTAAAAACTCTGAAGTGGTATTTAAGTAGGTTTTTAAGTGTAATAATTACTAATGTTTATAAAGTGTTCATGAATATTTTTATTATTATTCATTTTTTGATCTTAAAGCAATTATAATTTTACCTAACACTGAAGCTTTTCTTTTAAAAGAGGAAAACTAGCAGTATTTAGAGTGGTTTGCTACTACTGCTCTTTTGATAGAGCTATTAAATGATTCACCCTGATTTGAGGTTTCTGTGATTTGTGAAATTGCACAGGAGTTCAAACTTGATATATTTTCCAGGGACATCTGTACCTTTGTTTGCTAATACCCAGGAGAACAGTCTGGTGTGGGGTGAATTGGTGTGTATGTGTCTTTCTAAATCTTAATTGTGAATGCCTCTGCGTTAAGTAAAGCTAGCACACTATCACATTTCAGATGCCAGCAAGAAGCCTGGGCGGATCTGCCAAGTGTCTGATTTAAAGTGATTGCCTGAGATCAGTGCTCATACAGCAGTCACAAGTCACCCCGGGACAGCTCCAAATCCCGTCTCACCCTGGGACTCTGTTGTGTCCCTGCCCTCCGAGAGCTCGGCGTCATATATAGCCACCTTTCAGTTTTATGGCGGGCCCCTCTGGCTTTGTGTCCTCATCTCTCTCTCTCTCTCTGCTTTATGCTGCATTGCAGGCGTTGCTTGAGTCCATGGTTGATGCTGCCGAGAATCTTTGCCCCAATGTGATGAGAAAAGCCCACATTCGACAAGACTTGATTCATGCCAGCACTGAAAAGATTTCCATCCCACGTACCTTTGTTAAAAATGTCCTGTTGGAGCAATCTGGAATTGATATCCTTAACAAAATTAGGTAGGTTTATAATGTTCATAAACCGAGGTGCTGCAGGGTCTGTGAATGCCATTGAGGCAGCTGTGAAGGGTGTCATTGTTGGCTTTATTCATACAGAATGTATGTAGGCGTGTCGAAGAGGCAGTGACTGTATATAGAGATAGCCAGGCATAAATGTGAGGTTTTATACATTTCCAAAATTAGGTGACTGCAGCTATGCCGGCCTTACTGAGGAATAGAAAGTTACCTACCCTTTTTTAAGAGTTTTATTTTTTTAAGAGAGGGGTGCATGTTTGTAAGCCCTTTTTTTTTTTTTTTCCTGCTTCTGAAGCTTATCTTTCACCTTGATAAATCTAACTTTTGAAGACAGAGATCAGTTTGCTTTCTGCCACCATAATATTATGAATTGTGCACAGCCCATAAATAAAGAGGCCCACTATGACGTCACCATGTTTTCTTTTGGGGGGTCTGTGATACTACGCACGTGCTAGTGGTGCTCTGGAGTGTTTACATAGAGTCCTGGTTGATAACATTTGAAAAACTTGCCAAGGTATAAATATTTAGAAGGTGTGATCGCCAGCAAACTTTCCTGGATTTTTACATAAGAACTGTGAGATGACCAGCAGTATTACATTATACAGCTCAGGTAATTCTCATTATTTTCTAGTTGGAAAATCAGAATGTGAATACATTCGGATGCATTTAACATTTCCCATTTTAATCATGTCTAAATCTTGATAAGAATAATTAGATATAGCAAAAATAACAGCTTCTACCTGGAGAATTGAGAGTGGTGGTGATAGGTAATGTAGCTTGATGGCAGCTGGCAAGAAAAATGAGAGTTAAAAACAAAAAATGCAAAAAAAAAAAAAATCACAAAGTAGATGTTGAAGGCTGCTAACCTTAAAGCTAGACTATAGAACTTTGAGGGTTTTGGAATTCTGCAGTAATTAGACAGTCTCAGGGCTAAGATGCAGCTGTGGCGGGTGTGTGTGTGTCTTTTAAACAAAGACCCTAATGCCTATTCAACTGAATTGTACGACAGTTGGAATGACTGGAGAAATTAAGGCTTTCAGAGGGTTTATAGACTCCATTGATTAGTGATTTTATGAACTCTAGCCCAAGTATGCTTACATATTTCTGTAACCTCTAGTTTCAGAGTTTTTATTGGAGCTCTTTAAATATTGAGAATAAAAAGCTGTTGACCACCATTTTTTCATAATAGTCAACTGAACTACCAATAGATCATATTCAGCATTTCCTGGACTACCAGATTCTGTCAAATATGCTCATTTCCCTTGAAAAATGGGCAAATTCTAAAAGTTGAATAACAGTACAGGACTCCTCACTTCAGTGAACCAGTTGTATGTCCACCAACTCCTTACTCAGCTCTTTATAATGCTTCATGCTGAGCCGTGATAGGAGAAAATACGCCCATGCAGACTAAGTTGCATCATTTCCTTTTAAACATTTTACAAACTGGATTTAAAACATTTAAAACTGGATTTAAACATTTTACAAACTGAATTCAGTCAAGAAAGAAGTAGAACATCCGGTAGCAAAACAATAGAACGGTCCTGAAGCATTAAAAAATAATTGCTTTTTAAAAAAATTTATTTTAGGGGGTGGTGGGAGGGAGGGTCAAGAGGGAGGAGATATATGCATGATTATGGCTGATTTACATTGCTGTACGGCTTAAACAACATTGTAAACCAGTTACCCTCCAATTAAAGTTAAATTAAAATTTTCTTTTATATTGGAGTATATTTGATTAGGGGGCTTCCTGATAGCTCAGTTGGCAAAGAATCCACCTGCAATGCAGGAGACCTTGGTTCAAATTCTGGGTTGGGAATATGCACTGGAGAAGGGATAGGCTACCCAAGCTGATATTCTTGGGCTTCCTTTGTGGCTCAGCTGGTAAAGAATCCACCTGCAATGTGAGAGACCTGGGTTCAATCCCTGGGTCGGGAAGATCCCCTGGAGAAGGGAATGGCTACCCACTCCAGCATTCTGGCTTAGAGAACTCCATGAACTATACAGTCCATGGGGTCACAAAGAATCAGACACGATAGTTGTGTTAGTTTCAGGTGTACAGCAAGGTGATTCAGTTATACATATACGTGTATCTATTGTTTTCATTTTGAGTTGTTTTTTGATGTTGTAATTTGAAATAAATTATCCCTCCCAACGTCTGAGAGGCAAAGGGTAGGAAAGAGAGAGAAACTACCGACTCTGTAGTCTTAGGAGGAAACAAAATTCCCAAATAGGCCTAAAAGCATCAGAGGAAGTGCTTGTTAACATTGAATTCCCAGGCTTTCTGGAGGTTTGGGGTGGGACCGAGTTATCTGTATTTTTAATAAGTGACTTGGGTGAATCTTATCAGTAGACACCTCTGGAGAATAATAGGGTATTCAGTTCAGTCACTCAGTCGTGTCTGACTCTTGCCACTCCATGAATCGCAGCACGCCAGGCCTCCCTGTCCATCACCAACTCCCAGAGTTCACTCAGACTCACGTCCATCGAGTCAGTGATGCCATCCAGCCATCTCATCCTCTATTGTCCCCTTCTCCTCCTGCCCCCAATCCCTCTCAGCATCAGAGTCTTTTCCAATGAGTAAACTCTTCGCGTGAGGCGGCCAAAGTACTGGAGTATTAGATAAACCAAATAGCTAGGGAGACCTTGGTTCAGAAACAGAAATGAAAGAAACATTATTTTTAGCCCAGGACTGTTTTTACTGATGGCATCAAAAAGTTGGTGCTTCCCCTCTGCTCTGCCATCAGAAATGTTTCTAAAGAGACATGTAATGCAAATAATCGCCTTTCAATTAGGAAGGTTTTCCCCTGCTACACAAATATACTTTCAACTTCAGTTTTAAGATTGCTGCTGCTATTGCTGCTAAGTCGCTTCAGTCGTGTCCGACTCTGTGCGACCCCATCGACGGCAGCCCACCAGGCTCCCCTGTCCTTGGGATTCTCCAGGCAAGAACACTGGAGTGCGTGGTCATCTTATTTTGATAACTCTTTTCCTTGATGAAAAATTTTTAGTATTGTTGACTTCAAAAGTAGAGTGAATTATGTGGCAGTGTTGAAACGTGGGTATGTCACTCTCCAGCACATTTACTTTCAATGTATTTGTGCATAAATGCACATTGGTGCATGTGTGCCCAGGTAGGGTTATTTAGACTGAAGACACATGTGGAAGTTGAATTCTTGGGAGTACCAAATAACTAAAATGCTAGCCCTTGGATGGAAACCTCAGTGGCTGAGTTATTTATTAGTAAAAAACTACAAGCTGCTACTTCTTATCTGGGCATCCTTTTAAGGTTAGGCAAGAGGCACTAAAACTAAACATTTTGATAACTTCTGTTCATAAAAGGCAAGGGAACAGTGAATTTGTAACTATTCAAAGTACAGTGGCAAGTCAAAGGAGAAGCATTTCAATAAGGTACCATTTGATTGGTTAAAAAGATGTTTAAAAGGCGGGGGATATACATATGAAAGAAATAACCAAAGCTTCACAACCAGACGATTTTCTTAATTTACTCCAGCCCAAGTTTGTTTTCATTTTGTCAATGGATGAATTGTTCTCACTACATTGTACATATGGTTTCCATTAAGTTTGTCTTTATCCAGGTGTTTTTCATTCCTACCATTAAATCTCGAATTTTGAAACTGCAGAGGCAGGTTGACATTGATAAAGAAAGTCTATTACCTGTGTGTTTATGGCAGTGTTTAAGGCTTATTTTTGGAAATCCTTAGCCCTGTTCACACATTCTTGTATTTTCAAAGATAGAAACAGAATCACATTTGACCTTATCAACATGGCATCAGGGGTGGTGACTTTTTCCCTCTTGCACAAATTAAAATGCCACTCTGTGCTTTTGATTTTCACATAGTGAGGTGAAGCTGACAGTGGCCTCCTTCCTGTCGGATCGCATCGTGGATGAAATTCTGGATGCACTTTCACACTGCCATCACAAATTGGTGAGTGCTGTGGTCATTTGTACGGGACTGCCTGGTTCATTCTGTGGTGATGCAGGGCAGCCTCCAGCGTGGGAATGTGGTCGATTTTCTACCTTTTTTTCCTTTTAGCTTTATGGGTTAAAATCCTAGTTTTCCTTCTTCTTCTTCATTGTTGCCAGCTGTTCTAGAGCATGTTAGAATTTCTCCGGAGGGAATGGCAGGGCAAAGCCGAAGTGATAATATCCAGAATTGTTGTTCATGTATAATAAACACAGGTCAAAAATTTGATGGAAGATGATGTTGGGACTGAAGTCTAAAACTGAGAGCTTCGTTTTAAAGATTATAGTTGACCCTTGAATAACACTGGGAGCTAGGGGCAGAGACCCTCCCTATAATAAAAATCCATGTATAACTTATAGTTGACTCTCCACATCTGAGGATTCCACCAACCCAGATTGTATAGTATTACAGTATTTCTTATTGAAAAAAATTCTCACGTAAGTGGGCCCACATGTGTCAAACCTGTGTTGTTCAGGACTCACCTGTATTTATCTGTGCTTGTTGTTCTCTGATATTATTTGATAACAGAATATCCTTAAAAACATGGCAGAAATGAATTGTCCAAAGAGTGAAAGAATTAAATGGACATATTCTAGTGAATGATAACCATTGAGTGTCTAATAGGCCTTTGGATATAACCAAGGTGAAAAAATAAAATTTTCTTCATCTACAGACTGGTTCCACATCAAGGCAGAAACTCAGTAGAAGTATTTCCGGTATCAGGGCATATGAAAAATGTATCAGAAACTTCCTGTTTCTCAAACTCTGAGGCACAGATGAAGGTTTTATAACTGGCTATGTTTTGTGTCTCAAAAATACTAGTGTTACGATGCAGTAGAAATCTCCCAAATAAGTTATGACAGTGTTTTCTCCAGAGAAAAATTTCAAGTTAATTGTGTAGGCTGAAGATACTCAGTTTTATGGCGATGAATTGTTGAGTGATGGTGGAGAACACTGGAAATAACAGCAGCAACAGCTTCTGAGGAGGAGGCAGACAAAAGGAGTATTTTGAAAAATTCATTTGAGAAGAATATACGACTCTTCTCTAAAATCTAAAAATAAGATAGACATCTCTAGCTATTCGAAGTATTGCCTGTGGACTGGAGCTGGCCCGCTAATGAAGGGTTACTAGTCCATAACAAGGCAAGTTCAGAAACTAAGAGGAAGTGTGAAGAAACTTCTAGAGCAATTTGACGTGGCAATAATATCCAAACACATGTTATTTGAAATTTTTTATTATCAAATGTTTTTTATTATCAACTTTTATCAATATATTGGCTTATGGCAAATTGGAAGTTTAAAACTGATTCATCACTCAGAGATTTTAAGAAGCTCTAGTTTGTAGTTCATGGCATGATAAAGAGCTATAACCTTGTCAAGAGATCACAATTCAAACTTTTTTTTAATAAGCCGAAACAAAATCAATAAAGCATGCTTTATAGAAATAGTTTGTTGATAACCATAGCTCTAGGGATGGCCTCAAAATGCCTACTTGAAGACGCAAATAATAGATGTTGTATCAGCGTGGCTGCACGTGAGAATGACACTGAAAGGTTGAATTTTTTTCACTGTTTTTGCTTTTGTCCTTTGAAGAAGTTGGTAACTCAAGAGTATTGACATTTTCTTTTCATAAGCAAAAACGAATTGTGTGAATGCACTTTTGTTTTGAATTTCTTACTATTGATTTGGATAGTAAGACAAGAGCTTAACTGCTAAGTGAGAGAAATAGTATCTCCAAAATGAAACACCACTTTCAAAGACAGTCCAATAACACTGTTTTCTCCAACTTAAGTTTAAAAAAGTTCCCAAAGGTTCCATGGAATTGTCAACTGGTTCTCATCTTTGCAGAGTTCCTGGTGATGAATCAGCTTAGCACTAGAGCTTATTAATTTCAGCCCAGTTTGTTTCCTCTTACCACTTTTTTTATCTAAACATAGCATTGGTAATTAATGTCACATAAAATATAATAATTATTACATGAAAACAAAGAAAGCTAGTAGTAATGAAAAGTTTGTTAGCAGTTTCTTTCCTTTTGGTCCTTTTACAATAAGGGAGGTTGGAATCATTTTATTTCTCCTCATTATGTACTTTTGAGCACTAAACAGAAATTCTTTCCAAGGAAATAGGAAATAAAAATGAAAAGAACAGTTCCTGTTTTCTTTTATACTAAGTGGTCTCATTTTCCTAGTGTAAGTTATTTTTCTGGTTTAAATTTTTCCTATATTTCCACCAGTAATGTTGATGGCAACAATATTATGCTTCACTTTTTAGTTTACGTTATGCTTATCACAAGAGCAAATTGACTAGACCTGAATCTTCTGTATGCTAGTAACATTGTATCAATAAAGGGAGCTTCGCTATACAGAAGGCTGGAGGGCTTCCTGATGGATATAATTTTATGATTGTATTGAAGATTGAAAGTTGAAAAAAATCACACCAGCCTCCTGCAAATGTTCATAGTATATCTTTCAGAAAAAAAAAATATGTGCCTACTTGGTGCATATCTACATGAACATGGTAAAGATATATGAATTACCTTTCAAGTAAAGTCTCGAAAGATGTTTGGAAGGAGGTTTTGTCATTTCTTGTTTAAAATACTCCACCTTCCAAAGAAAGAGCATAAAAGAGGTAACTTAACTCCAGCATGAATTTATCAAGTTGCTATTAACCAGGTGTAGACATTATTCTTCACAGCGCCCTCTTATGGAAGGTATCTGGAATTCAGTTGGTTGTCTTGACTCTCTAGGCTGACCATTTCAGCAGACGTGGCAAGACCCTTCTTCTGCAGGATTCCTTGGAGATGGAGTTTGCTGAGGAGAAGCCAGTTAAACGCTCCATCGTCACGGTGGAGGAGCTCACGGAGATAGAGCGTTTGGAAGATCTGGATACCTGTATGGTAAGACACAGCCTTTGGCCACAACATTATCTGCTTCACTGGATTTGCCACTGTCTTAAGAAAAAAAAAAAACCTCACCTTTACAAACCAGACCAAATAAAACTTCCCCACAAAGACAATTCTTTCAAGAACTTGTTGCTATACAGGGTCTGCTCTACTAATGAAGCTGANCCCCACTACCTCCTCCCAAAGAAGAAAAATTGTGAAAACTACGGTGCACAGAAAAGTTGATATCTGTCACTGTAGCCATAGTGGGACAAAATTCCTAACTTAGGAGAAATCATTTATTTACCTTTTAAGAGTCATTTGTGACAGGGAAATATCTTTAAATAAATAAGCCTTCAACAAAAATATGGGGAAGGACTTTTTCCCAAATAAAATATGTAGGGCGACTATTTCTTTGTTGGTCTTATAGGTTTTCATTTTTTTTAATGTCCTGCTTCTTCCTGGTTTTTCTTTACCTAATTTTGGGGTACACTCTTACATCTGCCTTTCCTGCTTAGTTCCTATTCTCTGTCGTTGACTTGGTATATTTTAGAAGCTGGAATATGATGCATTTGCTCGGTGCATCCATCTGGCTATAAAGCTAGAGTATTCAGTTTTATGATATCTCATTTTTCTGGGGACAGTTTGATGTCAGTTCCTATGTTATTGTTGTAAAATTTGTGTTTTTAGTGTATTTCTCATTTTACCATTCAAATAGTGGTATATACCTCTGTATTCAGTATTGTTTTCATTCTCCATATTTAGTGTTTTTATGTTTTACTAAAATACTCATTTTTAGTAATTTCTTATAATCCAAGAGGGTGTTGGTGAGACTAGGTTTGGTCTACTTATGTGCCCAAATGTTTCTATATCAGCTTCTGATTTTAGTAATTTTTCAACATAGCCATCGTAAAGGAATCACGTGCATGCTAAGTTGCTTCAGTCATGTTTGACTCTTTGTGGCCCCATGGACTGCAGCTCACAAGACTCCTCTTCTCTGTCCATGGGACCTTCCAGACAATAATTCTCGAGTGGGTTGCCATTTTCTTCTCTAGGGGATCTTCCCGACCCAGAGATAGAACCTGGCTCTTCTGCATTGGCAGGCAAATTCTTTACCAATGAGCCACCTGGGATTCCATATAAACTGTCATTATCATCTTTTAAAATCTGTAAATAAAATAGTTAAATGCCCTCCAGATAAAACCTTATGATATACAAAGAGACTGGCAAAGAAAGCCTAAAATATAGCTTAGATTTCAAGTAACATTCTAGTATAAAGATGATAAATAATTTTCCATTTAACTGTATAAATATATTTAGTCTATGTGGAGGGAATATAAAATGTAAATTTAATAAGTATTTTAAATTTTGTTTCCGTTTTGAGGCAATAGACACTATGTTATAATAGGGTAATTATTCTAGAAAGCTCTTTGCTATTGTTTAGTCATGTCTGACTCTTTTGGAACACCATAGACTGCAGCCTGCCAGGCTTCTCTGTCCATGGGATTTCCTGGCTTAGGCTAACCCTGAAAGAAAAGGAGTAATAGGAAAATATTTGAATTAAAAATTAACTCTACATATCATGTTTCCAGCCAAAATTATCTGGTTCTGTGTGAGTTGGAAAGGGGTATAGGAACCATGAGTTAGTAAAATGTGTTTTGTTGAGTTTAGAAGTTATGCGGTTTTGGATGATGAAGTATTGGTTAAGAAAGACTGGCTTAGCTCCTGTAAGGATGGTTTTAAATTGTATAAGTTTGGTTTTTGTATAAGTTTTGTTTTTGTTTGATTGACTAATTTGCTTTTGTTACTTGAAAGGAAAAGGAGTTGTTCTCCTTAAGTAAAGTGGTTGGGGTGAGGGTAGGGGAATAGGATCATTTTTTAAAATTTAATTTTATTGAGATACAATTGATTTAACATTGTATTAGCTTTAGGCATACAATCTAATGATTCAATATATGTATATATTGTGGGATGATTATCACAGGTTTAGTTGACATCATCTCCACATATAGTTATAATTTTTCTCCTTGTGATGAGAAACTTTTATAATCTATTCTGTTAGCAACTTTCAAATATGCAATTCAGTATTGTTAACCATAGTCACTATGCTCTACTTTATATCACCAGGACTTATAACTGGAAGTTTGTTTGTACTTAAAAAAAAACAAAAACAAAAACACCCCAGATGAATGACCACCATGAGAACCACAGGGCAAGGCATACCCAGCCCTGCTGAGTTGCTTTCATTTTCTAAGAACGGTCTGGTTGCCATTACACAGAAAGAGGCAGGAGCAGATAGAGATCTCTTTGTCCTTCACTCTAAGGATGATCCAAGTCAGAAGGGCGGTATTTTCTTGATTCAGGTGGCTGGGAGGCAAGCAGGTAGGGCTATTCCTGATGTACGCGCCTGTTCAATCCTAGGACCAGAAACAGGGCCTGTGGTGTGGAGTATCTTGTTGAGACAAGGCAGAGTTCTCTATAAAGATAACAAATACTTGGGCAGAATTTTTAAGCCATAAAAATAGCATTTTTTTTCCATCAAGACATAAAAATTATGTCTTTAATCATTGTTTTAACAAGGCTAATGAATTGGTAAGTAGCCAAAAACCAGAGCTAATTTTGGTGTTGCTGAATGAAAAAGAACATTTTTGTGTAGAAAGTGCCAGTCAGTGAGTTTTGTGCTGTAAAGATTTCCTTTCTACTCTCAGCCTAACCTTTGGGTCTAAGCACCCAAAGATACTCCCATTTTCACAGTGGCAATTACCCCAGGTGCAAGGATCAGTATTCTAAGGAAAATCAACTTGCTAAGCGCTGGAATTCTTATTGTGAACCTGTGAGTGGTACAAACTCACAGCTGATTGGAAGAGAGTAGAGCATGAGAATTACCTTTTTAAACTGTTTGCACTTCTATCTTTCATAATCAAAGAAACAAATCATTTTTGTTTCTCATTGACATCCACTACCAAATATTTCAAGCTGTGAATCTTGTGTAGTGTCACTAAAAAAAAAAAAAAAAGAAGCAGCAGCACATAATGTAAAGGTAGAGACACTGAATTGGTGATGCTTTTCTAAATGAGCCTGTACATTTTCTTTGGCAGCATTTAGATAGATCTTAAGTGATCTAGGAAGTTGGGACACAAGAAAAACTGTTGGATAGAAAATTCTCAGAAGCATCTAAATGCAGGCCTACAATCTTCCCCCATGGAATTATCCGTGCCTGGCAGGTAGAAATTGTACCACACACGGAGCTAGGGCACTGTTGAATGTGACTGCTCTGGGAGATGCTGTAACTTTATTACCTAAAATGTTTGTTTGGAGCCCACAGCCCTGAGATATTTCCCCCAGGACATTCCAAAGTAACTGACTCATCACCAGCCTTCTGCTTATAGTTAACAGACTGTTAACAGATCCTGGCATTTTCTGTTTGTGATGTTCGTGATATCTGCTACATCTATTTTTGAACATTTCTTTAACAGACATAGTGGAGATTCTGGGCATCTCTTGCTCTTTTTTTTTTTTTTTTCTTTTTTCCCCTCTTCCTGGGTATCTTTATGTTTTCTTCCATTTCTCCCTGGTCCAAAAGTCAATTCCATTTCAGTGTGTAAGTCTCTTTAAAGAACCAATAGTTATCATCACACTCGGGGAGGTTCAGAGCTGTAAATTAAACGTTGAAATGCATATTATAGTTTAAGGACTGTCTTCTTGGAGATGGAAGCAATGATTGATCTCTTAGAAGGAAGTTCTTCAGTTAGTGAACACCTATTAAACTTACACTTTGAGGGCTGAAATAGGAGAGATTGAATGACTTGATGAGGTCTGTTATCTGTGGGGAGGATGACTGAGAGCTCTTCTAATCAACCTTAACTTCATAAAATTGAAGAAAAAGGCTGTTTAAACAAAATGGCAGCAAGAAGAATCATTTCTTAAAACTCAGTCTCCAAATAATTCATTTTTTTCCTTTCAACTAGAAAGAAATGAAGAAGTAATTTAGTTTACCTGGTGGGGAGGAGGGATGGGTAGACAAGAACTATAGAATAACTTGCAGAATTTTTCAACCTGTGTCCATTCTCATAAGTCCCAGAGATTCTGATAACCCTTTAACTCCAGGGTTGAGAATCACATGGCTTGAAAAATCTTCCTATTTATTTATTTTGCACTTACCTAGCACCTGTGATATGCTAGGCACTGAACTCTTTATTAATGGTAGCCAGCTTAATTCTCATGACAACCTGTGAATGATAGGTGGTGTTAATATCTTCTGTTTAACAGATGAGGAAACTTAGGCATGAAAACATTAACTTGGTCGAGGTGATCTAAGGTCACCCTGAAGCAGGCTGTATGGGATTGCACGTTCAACCAATCTGCTATAATCTATATATTGATTTCATATCTATATTTCTCACAAATCAGAATTAAATTCCAAGCTAGATTTAAATAGACTGCATTGTTTTATGCAAAATATCTGCTTACTGATTCTATATAAACTTAATATGTGAATAGAAACAGAGAAAAATGTGTGTCATTTCACCATAAATGTAAGCTTATAGTTTTTAAACATTACTGGAAACAACTGTGTCAAAAATCTGACTCTCTGTTATCTAGTTGTGAGAACTGAATCTGTGCACTTGTGGCTTACCTTGAACATTCTGTGCCTCTCCGTGTGTAATTTTGTTGGTGACAGTGATTAATTAGTTTTCCTATATGCGCCTTATCATTTCAGCACACACGCCTTGTGTGTTAAGCTGAAATGTGTATTTACTTAGAATCTTTATTGTCCATAGACCATCTGTTCTTTTCCTGCCATCAGGCCCTCTTAGGAAATAACTACTCCCCATCATATCTTTCAGCCGTGTTGCCATTGGCCTTTGGGGGTATTAAGGGATGCAGTTCTCCTTCTACTGATTGGCAATCTCTACATATTTAATTTGTCACTATATGTAGTTTCCTACCTTAAAAAATTGCAGAAGTTTTAGGTTTCAGATGCTGTGCCAAGTGGTGAAGAGCCAGTGTCTTCTCCTTAGGCAGAACTAGCTCACTAATTATTTCAGTTATTTTAATGAGTGTCATACCTGTTTTAAGTCAAAATATATTCATACAGAGGAACACGTAGTCTGCTTACTGCTCTTTCCTGGGAAAACAATTTTAAAAGGCTTGAATTGTCACAGAATACATCTTATGAATCCTTGCTCCAATGACAAAATGGCAATTGTTTTCCCTTCACAAATTCAGCCTCAAATATCCATATGTAATTTTAAGCTTTGTAGCATAGATTAAAATTCAATGAACATCCATTTGTCTTGGTCAACATGCCATTTTGTTTTTAAACAAATCGCCTCATTTTTATGTACCCACGGTTGTTAATTGAACTAATCGATTAGCAGTGTTGCCAAGTACAGACTATTAAGTCAATATCTCATTTAAAATTAGTTGCTCTGATGTTGTGCACAGAAGGTCGTTCAAGTCCTAATTGTTTCCTTTTATAATTTTACTTTACTCTGTAATGTCCTTTTCATAGTGATACCACTTTGGGGAAATGGAGGCTTAGCTTTTTAACCACTAGAAAGCAATGTATAAAAACCTCTTAATTTCCAGACTTTAAATTTCAGCACCGTGATACTATTTGCGGTAGTGGTGGTGGTGGTTTAGTCGCTAAGTTGTGTCTGACTCTTGTGACCGCATGAACTGTAGTCTGCCAGGCTCCCCTGGTCCATGGGATTCTCCAGGCAAGAATGCTGGAGTGGCCGATTATACAGAGTGAAGTAAGCCAGAAAGAAAAGCACCAATACAGTATACTAACACATATATATGGAATTTAGAAACATGGTAATGATAACCCTGTATCCGAGACAGCAAAAGAGACACAGATGTATAGAATGGACTTTTGGACTTTGAGGGAGAGGGAGAGGGTGGGATGGTTTGGGAGAATGGCACTGAAACATGTATACTATCATGTAAGAAATGAATTGCCAGTCTATGTTCGATATAGGATACAGGATGCTTGGGACTGGTGCAAAGGGATGATCCAGAGAGTTGATGTGGGGTGGGAGGTTGCGGGGGTGGTTCAAGATTGGGAACTCATGTACACCTGAGATGGAAAAAAAAAATTAAATTAAAAAAAAAAGAATACTGGAGTGGGTTGCCATTTCCTTCTCCAGGGGATCTTCCTGACCCAGGAATTGAACCTGGGTCTCCTGCATTGCAGACAGATTCTTTCCCAACTGAGCTATCTGTATAATCCAGCTAGAATATACATTCCTTAAAGTTTCTAGTAGTTGTGTGTTGTTGTTTTTTTTTTTTTTTTTTTTGGTGGGGACAACCCTTTGAGGAAATACCAGAAGTACATTCTAGATCTCTTTCCTTTAGGCTTGAGGTCTAGAAGGGGCTGCACAGGGACACAAGTGTGGTGCCTTGGAGCGTCTCTGTAGACTCAGCTCCTTTGTTTCCTGTTGTTTTGGGTCTTACAGCATTGCTTTCACTGTGGTGCTTCCGAATCATGTCAGTGACTTTCATGAAGGGCAGCTTTAATAAATACCCCTATAAAACTCATTACCTTATATGCTCTTTATACCATAAGTGCTCTTTGTACCACTGTTGTGGGCACTGTTCAGTTTCATCCCCTGATACCTTGTTGCACATCTATGCAGAAGAAATTGCAGGTCTTTGTCAAGAGGAGTGGAAGCCCGGAGCCGTTAGTTAGCTATGTTGCATAGACACAATGAATTTTGCTATGACTTGTGCCTGCCTTTTGCTCTGTAAGTTAAGAGGCTCAGGGCCCAGTGTGCATTGACCTATTTAAAAGGGTTCTGAGCCTAAAGAAGTATAGGTTGTTGTATTTAGCTTTAATTCTGGCTTCATTTTCTCCTTTCTTCATCCTAGTTGACTCATTAAAAACATGGAGCCTCCCTGGTGGTCCAGTGACTAAGAATCTGCGCTTCCATCGCAGGGGGCACAGGTTCAATCTCTGGTCGGGGAACTAAGATCCCATATGCTGCTATAGCCAAGAAATAAAAGCAAAACAACTACAAAAAAACAACTTGCTGTTCTGCATGAGCCTCAGCTCCAGTTTGGATTGAGGTGAAGTGAAGTCGCTCAGTTGTGTCTGATTCTTGGTGACCCCATGGACTGTAGCCTACCAGGCTCTTCCATCCATGGGATTTTCCAGGGAAAAGTACTGGAGTGGGTTGCCATTTCCTTCTCCAGGATTGAGGTGGCTTTCCATTAATACAGTGAAATGTGAGATATGGTGGGAGAGGGCTCTGATGGGGATGTGCAGGTTGCTATGGAAGCACAGAAAAGGGGTGCCCCACCCAGCTTGGGGGAGGGGTGTTGTCAAGGAAGGTTTCCAGGAGGAATTTCTAAGCATCATGCTTGGCACGTAATAGGCCCTTAGTAACTGATGATATAATAAGAGATGGTATTTGAAGAAGTTGGCTGGGAGGAAAATAAGTAAGTAAATTTAGCAGAGAGAAGAACACGCACAGAGTCTCGGAGTGAGGAGACAGCGTCATGATTTGAGGAACTATTGTGGGATTATGGTACGATGGGAATAAAGGGTGGCAGAGAGGAGAGGTGAGGCAGCTGGACGCCATATTGTAAAGAGCCTTACGGAGCTTGCTAAGGCTTTACTTGTTTATATTATGTATGTATTTTTAAGGCAATAATGAAAGGGAGACGTGTGGGAGAAATGGCAGATTTTGGCGGAAAAGACATTAGTGAGTTCTGTTTTGATCGTGTTGAGGATGAAGCGTCTGCAAGGCCCTGGCTGAGACGTCCACTAGGGAGTCCTAGAGGCATCTCTGGGCCTCAGTAGCCAGGGCTGAGTCGGTAGGTGAGCCACGCACAGCCTTGGCACAGAGGCACTCACCAGACACTGTCCCTTAGCTGATCGCTGCCCCTTAGCTCTGTAAGCACTTTGCTTTTCCTACATTCATGACATTTACCTCCATTTACCATGAGCTACAGACGTGTATATTCACCTATTGGTCATCTCAGTTGTATGTCCATTGTCTGTCCAAAGCAGAACAAAACCTCTGAGGTTCTGTAAGCGAGAAAGTTATAGGTTGCATCAGCAATCCAAGCTCTCTGAAGACTATGGGAAAACAAGGAGAAAACCATGTACCTGTGCTTTGTCTCAGCAGCCACATCTGGTTAACTGTTTTAACCCATTTTTCAGATGAGAATCTCAGAGCTTAGAGACATTATTACACTTGTCCCATATCATCGTGCTGGTTTAAGGGTAGTCAGAGTGGAGGGCTCAACTTCAAATGGTCCAGTTTGCAAGCCCTCACCCTCTCTGCTGCATCCCCGGTCTTCGGGATAGACCAGGTCACTAGAAGGAAAGGTCCAGGGAGGGTTGTTCGGGGAAGAGCCTTTCCATGGAGGGTTTGCACCAAGAGAGAGATCGGGGTTTGGTGTCTCTGACTGCAGGCTAGTCTGTCCAGGGTTTTACTTTTTCCTCTTAGTGAACTGGGAAGGATTCTAGTGCTGCTGCTAAGTCACTTCAGTCGTGTCTGACTCTGTGCGACCCCAAAGACGGCAGCCCACCAGTCTCCCCCGTCCCTGGGATTCTCCAGGCAAGAACACTGGAGTGGGTTGCCATTTCCTTCCCCAATGCATGAAAGTGAAAAGTGAAAGTGAAGTCGTCCAGTCGTGTCCGACCCTCAGCGACCCCATGGCCTGCAGCCTTCTAGGCTCCTCCGTCCATGGGATTTTCCAGGCAAGAGTACTGGAGTGGGGTGCCATTGCCTTCTCTGAGGGGTTCTAGTGTTTGGTAGTAAATCCACACTTCTTCAAACACTAGGGCAAGCAATGATTAGAGCTGTAGGTGTCTGAAGATGGGAACAAGCAGCAAAAAGAAAAGAGGGCTTCTGCTTCTGGAAGAAGAACACACATACAGAGAACACACATGATCACCATCAGTTCAGTCCCTTCTACTCAGACCATGCTGCTGGCCTTAACCTCCAAGTGGACAGTTTTCCATCTTGACTAGGAAAATTGGAGGGTTAGCCAAATACCTCCTGAAAATCAAGGCTTGCCAAGGCAGGAATGAGTGGGATGGAATGTCTCGGGCTGAAATCTGGGAATGACAGAAGTGACTTAAAATCTAAGGTGGGTATGGAAGGAAAAGGAGCACAGAACTCAGCCTCAGACTTTGGATCATCTAAGTAGAAGTTGGCTAGACTCGAGAGCCTCAGTGACTTAATCTAAATATGTTAATTATTCTAGTGATAGTTTAGAAACACTAATTGGGGTTGGCATGAGTTAATCTTCATTCTTTAGCTCAGGTGTGAAAATTCAGAGAGGAAAGTGAAAAGTGAAAGTCACTCAGTCATGTCCAACTCTTTGCAGCCCCATGAATGGTCCATGGAATTCTCCAGGCCAGAATACTGGAGTAGAGTAGCCTTTCCCTTCTGCAGGGGATCTCCCGACCCAGGGATCAAACCCAGGTCTCTTGCATTGCAGGTGGATTCTTTACCAGCTGAGCCATAGGGAAAGCCCAAAAATACTGGAGTGGGTAACCATTCCCTTCTCCAGCGGATCTTCCTGACCCAGAAATCGAATCTGGGTCTCCTGCATTGCAGGCAAATTCTTTACCAACTGAGCTATCAGGGAAGCCCTATCCAAGTTCTCAGTTTCCCTAAACATGCCTCAGGGGAAACCACCGTCACTGCTGGAATTTGATATGAAAGATTTCTCATCTCAGGACTGAGGGGAAACCTTTATGACAAGCCTATTCTTTAGTGAAATCAAAATATAAAGTATGTGGTTTAAATATATATATATGTGTGTGTGTGTGCTGGAGAAAATCATTCTGCACTTCATATTGAAAATCACACTTGGAAATGAGACCAAAAACTTAACTTCCATGCTCCACATATGACTGGATTTCAAAATAATGGATCTGCAATTTAGAGAGTGTTACTTCGAGAACCCATTCAGAAGGGATGGTAATCAAAGTAGTTAAACTGAGCATATTCCAAGCCAGAACAGATTTTTCAGAGTTTGAGTGGTAGTAAGTCTTCTTCACCTGAAGTTCTATTTAAAATTGAAGGGTTAAGAGTTTCTTCCTTCTACCTCTACCCATCCATCCGTCCATGAGATCCAGTGAGAACCAGACCTGATTACTGACTGATTACTACAGCCCTCCAGTTAGAATCCTCTCAGGGTTTGAGATCCTCCTCTAAAATCACCATCCATTCTTTTTACCTGGTGCTACTGGAGTTTACCTGACTCGGGTTTTTTTAAAGCAGTAAGGCAAATTGTTGTAGGATTTAACCTGGTTTGTGGTGCTTGGACTTGCTGTTAACTATTTTTGTCACCTGCCTGGAGCTGATGTTCTGTGTACAGAGCAAATGCATTACACTAAACATTTTAAGCTTATTTTGATTATTCATCATGATATCACTGAGCTGGTATCTATTCTGAAGGAGAGCATTTTTCTCCTGTCTTCCTCATTCTTCCCTTCCATTATGATGTAGATTTTCCAAAAATCTAAACTTAAAATACCTCTTTTAAGTATAATACTCAGTGGGATTTTCCACCATAGTTTATTCTTTTACAATAAAGATCATTTAAAAATATTATTCAGCTTTTTATGACTATTGGAATAATATTATGGTTAACGTGTGCAATTAAGTACTTCAGGTATTTTCCCACTTTCTCTCTTATAATGCTACAAGGGGCACGCACCAGATGCTTGTGTTAATAAGCACTGTGCTTCTGTGCCCATCAGCACTAACACTTGGTCTCCAGGTAAGAGATTTGCTTCAAATTGGTACCAGGTGGTTTCATTCTTTGGCCTACGCTTAAGAAAAATGTATCAAATTATATCCATTTTCTAAAGAAAACATTCAAGTGTGAAATTTCACTTTCCCATCAGTTGTAAGATTAGTTAAATGAATAAAAAGTGAGGTGGTTTCCTATTTCTGGGAGAAAACATGACAAAAAGATAAAGATTTAATTTTCTTGTATTGAAAAAAGGAAAATTGTGCAGATCTAGAAAATAAGGAAATGAACCATGTTCATTTAAAAATAGTACTTGACTGTCATCTTCACAGCAGTTTTTCATCAGTATAGCTCCCTGAATTGTTTTTAACATCATGAGGCCATTTTAACTTTTATATGAAATGAAATTCGGGATATAAAAGTTAATGAGTATGATGTGAATAGCTGGATTTAATACCACGTTCAGTAGGAAATGTGGCGCCTCAGTAAATCTCTACACATCCTTCCTCCTTTTGTCCATTGATTTATTGCAGTTCTCTCAGAGTTATAGCTTCTGTATACCTACTCTTCCTAGATATTAAAGATTGTTGCTCTCCAGCAGCCATCATATGAAGGATTAGGTATCTCATTTTCTCAGTAAGATTTTATACCCCCTCAAACTTTAACAAGTAGGCATGCATAAAAATTGCTTTTTAAACCACAGACGTGATGATACTGTTTGGTTAGATGTTTGAGGGTATATATTAATAATGACTGAGTTTGGGTTCCCCTGAACATTGACGCATTTGACAATCTGGTAGGAAATACTTAATTATTATAATCTAGTTCATTAAACAGGGATTACCCTTATCCATTTTTAAGGTGCACTGGAAAGCACAGGATGACACTAGGCTATCTTGAATCAAAAAGCAAGAAGTGGCTCTAAACCCAAATCAATGCAAAGGACATAAAATCCAGATCAAAACGGCTTCTGCTGGAATCCTCCCTGCAACAAAAATAATGACAGTAATAGTTTAGGATACTTTGAATTAATTAAAAAAAAAAAGAAAAAGAAAACCCAAATGCTGAGTGTATAGTAATACTAAGAAAAGAAGAAGGGATGGTAGAGAGGATTTAGAAAAGGGAGATTTGATGCTTACAGAGGAATGGTACCTAAAATGTAGGAATAATGTTAAAAGTAGAAAGTGACAATTTTACAGCTCCCTTTGCATTCCTTCATTCAGGCCAGGATTGTCAGTGGGGTTGACAAATGGGCTCATCCGCATAAATTGAAAGTATCACCTTGTAGAATTAATTATCAAGAGACAAAGTACCTTTACAAAATACCAAGGGACAAGGTACCTTGACAGTGGAAGAGTCAGGAGGGTCCCTAACAGCGGAACAACTTGACCTGGGTACCACCTGTTGTCATTCAGTCATTTCCAGGATCATTCATCTGGGACTTGTGTTTAAAAAAAAAATTATCTACCTGAATCTAATTATGGGGAACAACCAGACAAATATTGAATGTGGGAGAGTCTGAGACAATTGGCCTGAATTCTCCCAGAAGGTCAGTGTCATGAAATTGGTTTGCATTTGCTTGTGTCACAGGCGTTTAGATTGTTCCCAGCTTTTGCTGTTAGAAGTGTAGTGCTTAGGTATGCTCCCTCTCCCCTCAGTTTTTCTCCTTGGGAATAGAAGAATGAAAAAATGTTACTGTTACTAACATTCATAATCTCTGCTAGTTATTGAAGCGTGAGGGGGTGGGCATTGACTGGGATTTATATGCCAGGCTATGTGCTAAACACTTTCTATTCATTGTCTTATTTAATCTTCACAACTGTTTATTTCACAAACTAGAAAACTAGGTCTGCGTTTGCCAAAACCTTGGCCAAAGTTCCCCTTTGGCCATCAGAGTTCTATGATTTAAGCTTAGTTCTCGGATGACAGTGCCTTGAGCATGCGATGCACTCTTGGGCAGGGTGACCTCTCAGTACTCACTAGTCTTCCCCTTGCCCTGATGGGGAGACACTGAAGTCAGTAAGGTAAATTAGTTCCAAAAGCTGTGCCGAAGGAGTGGAAAACTGATGATTTTTATTCCTTTGAAAAGCTGACATGTCTGTTGCTATGGTTTCCCTCTTCATAGAAACATTTTTTTGCTTGCCTGTCATTTTAGAAGTTGAACCAATTGAAAGGTTCCTCACCTTCACTTACAATGATCTTTAGGGGCATAATTGGGACAGAGCACTTGTCGTGTTGAGTTAACCTTTCGCACAGAGGAAGTCTAAAATTACCTATGGGGCTTAACCATCAGCTGTAACTCTTGTACGTGTGTATCCAGTGTCACACCTGTTAGGAAGCTCTTGAGGGGATGCATAGTGAAGACACGGAGAAGGCAATGGCACCCCACTCCAGTGCTCCTGCCTGGAAGATCCCATGGACAGAGGAGCCTGGTGGGCTGCAGTCCATGGGGTCGCAAAGAGTTGGACATGACTGAGCGACTTCCCTTTCATGCATTGGAGAAGTAAATGGCAACCCACTCCAGTGTTCTTGCCTGGAGAATCCCAGGGACGGGGGAGCCTGGTGGGCTGCCGTCTCTGGGATCGCACAGAGTTGGACACGACTGAAGCGACTTAGCAGCAGTAGCAACAGCAGCCTAACAAAATATGAAATCAGAAGTCTTGAGCCTTTTTTGGGATCTTGCTGATGGAAGCCTTTCTGATAAATAATACTGATGACGATAATGGTGGTGATGGTTATGGGGAGCTTTTTGTGTACCACCCAACTGTTTGCATTTGCAAGTTCAGGAGTCCTGTATTTTCATCCAGCTGCATGTTGAAAACAACTGACAAACACAGAATAATGAACTTGAAGGAAAAAAGTGAGCCCTAGGTCGATGGACTAGGTGTTTACAGGAAATCTGGAAAAGATTCCTCCTATCTTCATATGTTGTTTTCATAAAGCCTGACATGCTGCAACAGGACTTTTTGGGTTTTGTTACATTTTTAAAAATTCTTTCATAAAATTTCAGAATGCTAAGATGCCCTGATGACTGTTAGTAACGATGACCAATGAGGTTTTAAAATTGTTTGAGAGTTAATGTGAAATGTAAAGTGACCTAAATTCACACTAAGGTGTAAGGTACTGTCAGTGTTAATGACACTTTAGGTAGGTAACTGTGTGAGACCCTGGCATCAGATTCTTGCCTAAAATGCTTTGGTGACTGAGGGGGAGCGAGAACTCAAAGTTGCTGCCTCACAGTGGGCAGGATATAATGATGTAAGGACACCCCCAAGAAGGGAGGTTTTCACATACTTGAGGGCACACTGTCCCCACCTTGTTGCTGGGACCAGCCCTGTGGCTTAAGAACCAAACCCTGCATGGCGTTTGCTAATGTTCATCCAGCATTCTGTCCACCCTATGCCTTTGGAGATACGATGTCTCCATTTCCCAAATGGAATTAATACCTTACAGCGTTGGTAGATGGCATTTTGCACGCACTTAGCAAGAGGTAATATCTCTAAGACTTTTCTGCAGTTTTCAAGCTGTAATTATGTTATGAAGAGCTTATGAAAAGCTATGCTTATGAAAAGCTAGCCTTACGCTAATGATAGTTTGGCTTCATTCTTGCCTCATTCCTCTCCTATGAAGGCTTTTTATGTAGCTTTTCTGTTTGTGTTTGGTGTCTCTCCCTCCCCCTTGTAACGCTGCTGCTTTATCTCTCTTCCATTCATATTTTTTTCCCTTTCTTTTTGCTGCATGGAGACTCTCTGCTGTACAAGTGTAAGTATTTTTCGGTGGCTCTGCAGGTTCTGGCTGTATTAGTTTACATTCTTGCGCTCCATTTGCTTCTGCGCTGCCTGGCTGATCTCCCAGGAGACTGTAGTGTCGTCATCCATCTGTGGATCCTGAATAAAACAGGCAGCAATTTAGAGACAAGATTGGATTTTACAAGATGGTTCAGCTTAGCAAAACAGGCAGTGAATTTAAAAATATTCTCAGGGATGTGCCTGAAAGCAAGCAGAGTGTTGATGAAGAGGGTATGAACATTGAAAAGGAGAAAAGTGCTTATTCCATTCATGTTTTTAAAAAATAAGCCATAAGTCCTTAGACTTCTAGGGTTTAAATTTCTAATTCTTGTCATATTACTTGTTTCCCAGATTAGTAGAAAATTGACATCATAATGCCTTCTTGTAACAGAAAAATTTTACTGATCTACTTTATAACTTAAAAGATTTTTCTTTTTACCCTCAAGGTAAAGAGAAGCAATTCAGGATTCTTGAGCTTGGAGTGAGAGTGTTTTTTTAAAATTATTCTTTGCACAAACTTGGTAAAATAAACATAGAAACTACTCCATCCTATTTTTCTGGTGATAGAGACAGTTTAACTCTCATTTTTAAAAAAATTAGTATGTCTAAGAATTGTGTGTTAAATATGAGTTTAACAGGAAAAATATGTGGTGGTGTTTATAAGGTTCTAACAGTAATCCTTAACTTATAGTAAAAGTAGGTATTGAATTACATGGAGAATAGGTATAAATCCATTATAAAAACTGGATCAAATGAGTAAGATTTCCAAGCAGTATAGGTATTGTGCTGCTTTTTTTAGATGCTTTGAGACTAGAGCCATTCATTTCTTCCACTGTCTGCCATGATGGGGATTTGTTGATATTTACAATGTCAGAATAAGTATGTTTGGTCTTCCTTCTAAATTACATTGAAAGGGTTTAACACATTGTTCCTCATATTTCCCACAGATTTGAACATTGAAATTTGCTTATTACTCTTAAAATTCACTTTTAAAGACAAAGTAATTTTGTCTGGGCCTGAAGTAATAGTTGGCAGTGTTAATCATAAATTGACTTGTGAAGGATCCATTTGGCGTATGTACCTCTTCCGCTTCCACTGTTGATCCCCTTTATTTGTTGGGCACTTTGTGATTTCTCTGATCAGAAAATACTTAGGCACTGATAAATGTCCAGGAACGGTAAATGAGGACTAAGAAATAGTTTGAGAAAAGTAGCCCTTTTATTTTGGTCCAAAAACAGAAGAGAGGAAATGTAAATCTGGATGGTAAAACCAGATTATTTTTTTCCAGGATTCAATTCATCTAACCAACAGGTGTGAGGAGGAGGAGGCAAGGGTGCATAGAAACCATGTTTCTGGAGAAACATACAATATGTGTTCCTAAGTGTACACTAGGTGGATAATTATAGTGCATTCTTATATTCCTCTTGTTTTAGTTTATATGTAGTAGAACCGTAGGAATAAGCCAGTCAGATTCAGCAAGTCCTTATTGTCCATTAAACTGTTAAGGAAGAAACGATTACAAAGAAAAGAAAGAAAAATATATAGAAATAAATTTCCTTTTTTTTCTTGTTATACTTAACAAGAATACTTGTATTCTTAACACCAATTGTAGAAACCAGCCTGATTGCAAGCCCTGCACATTTTAGCAAACGGCCATCAGCCTTGTCCAAACGTGGCAGAAATTTAGAACTCACAAATGTGTCAAATATAAAGAGTTTTATGCGAAATGCAATGGAAGTTATATTCTCTTGTAAAGAGCATATGAAATAAAGCAATGAAATGCATTAGAATGCATGCTTCTGATATTCAAATTTCATAGCCTAGGTTTTGAGGCATTGCAGAGCTAGACCAAGAAAGGCAAACTGGTTCCTTTGATTAATGTCAACCATCAGAAATCCTAATGATGATTTTGTATGTTTCTCAATATGTCTATAAAATTAGATTGAGTTGAATGGCCATTTATAGTTAGGCATCAGTTTGTAAATGAGTTTCTATCTTTGCTATCTAGTATATATATGTGTTCTTATATGTAATTCCATATTGTATATATTTAAAAATTATGATATATTTGAAATGTTATTATTATGTTTTGCATGTATTCGGTATTCATTATAAAAGCAAAATCTGGGAAACTTGATCCAGATTATTTTTGCCCACAAATTCTCTTATAAATCTAATCAAGAGTCAGAGAAAAATATTGGAAGACATCGCCATGCTATGCATTTTTAAAGTACTTTCCTATTTATCTGTGACTATGTAAGTGAATTGGCTGGAAATTATACCCCAATCTACTTCTTGATCCTTCTGCCTATCAAGGTTGTGCACAAAGTAGATAGAATACTAAAGAAGTTTTCATGACTAAATACAGCATGTATTTTGGTAGTTTGTGTCTCCTTCAAAATTATTTTTAGAGATTTCACTTAAGAATAGACTAGTGAGGCTTCCTTCAGCCCACTGCAAGGCCAGTTTTGGAGAGAACTACCTTGAAACTGGATTCCTTTCCAGTTACATTAGATTGGTTGTGTTTCTATTGAACGTGTAAATCCCATGTTTTATAAAAAGATATTCTTCAGATTGTCTGCCTTTAAAAATAAAAAAAAAACAACCTTGAAAGAACCAAATCTGCTAGTTTCATTGTATATTTCAGGAAGACCAGTCTAGATTTAAATTCTATTGCTCATCATTTCTTAATCTCCCTTTTCTCTCAGTAATAAGTAATAGCAAAAGTTTTATTATTAAAACTGGCATAGAATCATCAAACCTGTAAAGCTCTTTGCTTTAAAGATCAGCAAGAAAATTTATTCTTTGAACTGTAGAAAGCTTATCAACCTTGTGGATTTTTTTTTTTTTTTTTGAGAAAGCTTTAGATGACAGCCTACTAAGTGAAATGAAAGTCTACAAACTAAGTTCTTTCAGTTATGTTATCTCTCAGTTTTCACCAATACTAGTTTCTAGTATCAAACATTTAACATTTCTAAAAGCCATCCATCTGTATACTGATAACAGGTGGCGAGGTAGGAGGGAGGCTGGGCTGACTTTTTTAGCTGGCTCTGTCCCTGGCCCTGCTCCTGTTCACTTGAATAGTGTCCTTTATCATCTCTGTGACTCAGTTTCTTCATTAGAATTTGCATAGGTGATGACAAAGGTCCCTTCCAGCTTTGACAGGAGTGATTCTGTTGAGGGAGATGCTGATGTCTTCCTTGGATTTGACTTTACACAATCAACAGTTGACACCAATGCTAGAAAAAATGCTCTTCAGAAATTTCAGCCATGGTTTGGGTTTTAGTCTCTCTTTTTTAAAGAACAAACAGGATCAAAGATGAGAAGGTAACTTGCTTTGGTCTTTATGGTCTTTACCCATAATATAAAGGTCAAAATTTTTGTGGTAGAAATGTGAAACAAAGCAGTTAAATAACTTAAATCATTAAAATGACAGAGTCCAATGTTGCTCAAATTGCTGTGATAATGAACAGTGAATGATCATGCTTGCAATTTTTAGCAACTGATTTTTACAGTCTTTCCTTCTTATTCATTGTATCCGTTTTAACATCCTCATGTGAAGCTGGGAGTTAAATTTATACTGTTCATTGTTCTTTTTAGCGATAAAAATAGCATTTAACTGATTAGGCCTGGGGGAAAGAAAAAGTGGGCTGTATATCATTTGAGAAAATGACAAACATTTAGAAATGTCTCAGCTTAGTCTTTGTAGTCAGGTTGTCAGAGGTCACCAGCCATCCTCTAAAAAAGTGAAATACTGAGCTTAAAACGATTGGTCCCTCGTATTACTACCCCGCCCTATACCTGCCAGATGTTTCTAAAATTTGGAGGTCAAGTTTTCTGGGAAAACTCTCTAAGTACTTTCTTTATTTTATTGGTAGATGACTCCTAAATCCAAGAGGAAGACTATCCACAGCCGAATGCTGCGGCCTGTTTCCAGGGCTTTTGGTGAGTATTCCATTTTGTCAGTCATTTTCTTATAACAATGAAACACCCTCAGCAAGGACCTTGGACCACTTCCAGGATACTTCGCAGGGATGCTCTAAGTTAAGAGGGTTAAGTCATTTATGAATGAGTGTTTGCTATTCTCTGATAGACTTAAAATTACTTTTAGCAAATTTTTATCCATCTCCATGCAGTAATCTTCAGCTTTGCTTTCTTTTAGAAATGGAATTTGATCTAGATAAAGCCCTAGAAGAAGTGCCCATTCATATCGAAGACCCGCCTTTTCCATCCATCAGACAAGAGAAGCGGAGCTCAGGGTTTATCTCTGACTTGCCCTCCGAGGAAGGAAGGAAGCTGGAGCACTTTACCAAGTTAAGACCAAAGCGGGCTAAGAAGCAGCAGTCCACGCACCCAGCGGTAGGTGGGCTGGTGGCCCCTCACTGTCCTTCTCCAGGGAAGACTGCAGAGCCTTATAAAAGTGCCTTGTATACGTGAAAGTAGTTAAGGAGATTAGAACCTCTACATATGTGTGAGATTCATGCAAAGTATCTCACTTGCTGCTCAACACTTTCAGAAAAGAGAACGCTGGAAAATCTTCAACCCTTTGGAACAAAGTTGTCCCCTTGAAATCTTTATGAAAATATCAATCATGTGTACTCTATAGAGCTGTATAGTGTATGGGTATAAAAATATGGAAAATAAGTACTGAAGAATTGATTTGTGATTAAAAATTGCTTGCGTTAGATTTTGGAGGGCCCCGGTCTACTCCCCCACCTCCGTGTTCCGACCTGCTCTGGCCCCCTGGCTTTTGATAACCCACAAACCGGGAGGTGGAGAAGACACCTTACCGGGAGGACCATGCAAATGGTGTGCCTCTCAACACCTTGCTCTCTACTCAGGGGAAGATGGGATTGTTTGTGCTAATGAGGCTTAGTGCAATTGATCCCATGTCTCTCTGGTTAGTCTTTTCTCTCCTTTGCAGACAGTCTCCTTGGAAAAATTGGTCTGTGCCTGTGCTGTTTCTTCCTCACCTTGCCATCACTCTACACCCCACCAAAATCGGCATTCTCCACCCTCAAACNGAAGATGGGATTGTTTGTGCTAATGAGGCTTAGTGCAATTGATCCCATGTCTCTCTGGTTAGTCTTTTCTCTCCTTTGCAGACAGTCTCCTTGGAAAAATTGGTCTGTGCCTGTGCTGTTTCTTCCTCACCTTGCCATCACTCTACACCCCACCAAAGTCGGCATTCTCCACCCTCAAACTGCCCTGCTAAAGGTCACTCTCAACCTAACCCTGTGGACACTTGGCAGCTGTCAGCATGCTTGCCATCGCAGCAGTTACTTGACCTGGAAGGCTCCATCCTTCAGAGCCTCTGAGCATCACTCTCTTCTCTATTCACCTCTCCGTGATACCTTTGCTGCTTCCCTCTGCCTGGCCTGTGAGCGTATTATTTGTCTGGGTGATGCCATCTGAACCCATGGCTTCAGTCTCCCTGTTGACGACTCGTGCCCCCTCTGCTGAACTCTAGCTTCAGATATTCACCTGCCTCCTGAACTTGAATGTCCCAGAACAACTCACGTTCAACAAATTCAAAACTAGGAGCCTTTCTCTGTGAACCTGCCCTGGTCCACAAGGAACATCACTGGTGAACAAGCTAGAAACCTGGATATGATCCTGACCACCATCTCCCTGCCATCAGCCCCACCTGTTCCTCCCCTTCTTCCTCGTCATCTCTGTAGCCCTTGCTCTCATTCTGTGTTTCAAGCCTCTAGTGATATAGCCTTTTGGTCATGGCTTCCTCTCTCCCTACTCCCTCATCCCCCCACCCTTAGCTCTTGGATGGATAACTGCTCATCCTGCAGACCTCCAATGAGGTACGACTTCTTCCAGGAAGCCCTCCCTGTCTCCACCTCTGTACTCGCACACAGATGGGGGTGCACGACTCTGCAGAAGGCAGTTCTCACATGCTGGTTGTGCACAGTGCACAGCCTGAGCAACCCTCCATGGAGGCCCCGCTCCCCCAGTGCCTGACGCTTTTACCCTGTTACAGCCCTCGCTGTACAGTGTTTCCTAAGCATGGTCTCCTCCTTGTGCGTAAGCTCCATGTGGGAAGTGTGTGGTTTTTCATCTATAGTTGTGCACTGAGCACTTAGCATGAGTTCAGAACATAGCAGGCATTCAGTACTCGTTGGATGACAGGTGGATGACTGGAGTCGTAAATGGAGAAAAGTCACAACTAGTTATCCAAGTGATCAGGCATTTGCTCATACCAGATCCAGGGTGCTTGTATTTGGTTGCTCTCTCATTTGATTCTGAAAAGCTTGACATGGTTTCAGAAAAACAAATTTTAGTGAATTGTTTTCTTTTCCAACTTACTTCTTAGTGCACTATTACACATTCTTTGAGGAATAAACTACTCTCTTTTTTTTTTTAAACAAAAGAAAAGCCTTTTCAGATAGGGAAAGGACACACTGCACACACCACATTCTACTTGGTTATGGAATAAATGGTTCCTCTGGCTGTTTCCTTGTGGAGAGTCATTAGCGGTATAACATATATGTGACACGAGGGATAACTTTTCCTGTAAGTCGGTGACCCTGAGAAAGAGAATGTTTTTTCTTTTAGTCATTTGAGAAATGAGAAAGAGGGAAGGGAAGAAAGCGGTGGCAGAGTTTTGGTGGAGGAATGTACTCAGGTCTGTTCTAGAGAGATCTTGACTTTGTCCACAGGAAAGCTAGGATTTAGGGTCAGCACACGCCAGGGTGCTCCATCCCAGGGATGCAAGCACAGAGTGTGTTGTGCTTGGATAATGGACTGTGGTCCTGGGTCTGAACAGATCTCGCTTCTTCCCAGAGGCTTAGTGAGTGTACAGTTTGCTCTCCTTTGGATGCACAGAGTTTGCAATTTTCAAAATACTTTCACATTGAACTCTGCGAAGCTGCCACACAGGCCTCACCACCTGCATTTTCCAGTGGGGAGTGAGAAGGTTGCAGCATTTAGCAGCAGCAGTCATTTAATATTAGTGTTGTTTTGGTTTTGTTTAGACAGACTAGGTAGCCCCAGCCCGCCCTAAGTCAATCTTAGCTTTTCTAGGGCTTGTCCTTGATGCCTAATGCCCCAGTGGGCTTTTCTGGGTATCAGAATTCTCAAAGCCCAAGTATGGAGGCTGGTCTTAATTTGAACATTTCTAATTCTGAATGTGTGGGTTTTTCCCTCCTACGCTGATTAATTCTTCAGCTCTCTGGATACAACTGGCTGTCTACAGTTCAGTTCAATTCTGACTCCTCAAGTGAAGGGCTCCGGGGTACACTCACTTCAGATAGCAGTCCCAGGTCGTCTCCTGTACTTCTGACCAACTGTAACTTCATGGGGGGTTGGGGGGAGCAGCGGTTTCCATGCTCCCTTCCTTTGCTTAGATAATTTGCCAGAATGGCTCACAGAACTCAAGAGGAGATTTTGCTTACTATTACTGGTTTATTGTAAAGGATACTGTCAACTGAAATGAAAACACACAGCATGAGACCTGTGAGTTTCAGTTCTCTTTGGAGTCTTACTGAGGACTGTGGCCTGGGGACAGCCTCTCAGAAAACTGCTCATAGAGGTGGCAGAGGTCAGCAGCTGTGGAAGGTTGCTGCTGGTCATGAGGTGCAGATATCTTAATGACTTCAGTACTTTTCTAAGTACAGGAAGATGCATGAAATTAGGTTGAGAAAATTTTCTCTCGAAAATATTGAACTGTCTGAACTCCTTTCAGGGTGTGTTGAAGGGCAGTGACTGCAGAGGCTAAGGGCTTGATTCCTATAGAACCACAGGGCCAGAAACAATCTTAGTTGGCAGTTGTTGCCCATACTGACTAATGGGATGTAAATCAGAGATTCCCACGGTCCTTCTTGGGTATGATTAATTTGTTATAGCAGTTAACATACACATTACATACTGAATTACCCGTTTATTATAAAAGGATGTAACTCAAGGACAGCAGGCTTAGGGAGCGATGTCGAGAGGGGCTCAGTGCTTCCACGCCCTCTCCAGTACATCACATTCCCTGCAACGCCACATGTTCACCCACCCAGCAGCTCTCCCAACCTTGTCCTTCAGGGGATTTAAGGGAGACTTCATTATTCAGTCATACTTGACTAAATCACTGGTCACTGGCAATAATTAAAGTTCCGGACCTTCTCAGCTCCCTAAAGTTCAGGGGCTGGGACTGAAAGATCAACCCTCTAATCACGTGGTTGGGTCTCCTAGATATCAACCCCTATCTTTAGGTGGTTCCAAAGTCACTTCATTAAGGTAATCAAAACACCTTTATGGCTCTCATCAGGAAATTCCAAGGGTGTAAGAGGTCTGGCCAGAAATAGGAATGAAGATGAAGTGTGTATTTCTTGTTATAGACCACTACCTCACAACTATCTTCATAAAGTTAGTTGAGGACCTTTCTGCTTTTTCTCCTGTTTCCTGGAGCAGAGTTTGCATGTCATACAGATTTTCTGTTCCTCTCCTGGAAAGCCACCTGGGCCTGACATGTGTGCACGTAATGCTCATAGGTGGATTTTTTTTTTTAAACTAGGGATTTGATTTCTTTTGTTACAGATCTGTTGACGAAAAAATTAATCAACAGTCAATGTAAGAAAGAAGTGGAAAATTTTATTTGCAGCAACCTGAGGATTATAACCTGGGAGACAGTCTTTCAGGACTGTTCTGCCGTTAGAGGTCAGAACACAGTTACCTAAGTTTTTGAGACAAAGGGTTATATGTCAGATGATGTACTGACTCACACAATCCAGGCCTGCATGTATAAAGTAAGAAGTGGGACATCCTGATCCCTTACAAGATTATCTCCTAAGTAGGTCTGATTAAGGTAGATTCATAATACACTCTGGAGGGGAGAGAGAAGGTCCAGATGGGCAGAGAAAATTTTTATGTTTAAATTTTTCTTGCCTTACCATAATATATGAATTTTATTTCATCAGATCTATTCAGATTACCTAATTCTCCTTGGGACCGTTTTGGTAATTTCTGTTTTTCTAGGATATTGACCACTTAGTTCATTTAGTTTCTAAAATTCTTATGAGTTTTTAATATCTTTTGTATCAGTAGTTCTGTCCCAATTTATTTCATTTCTAATATATTTTAATGCTTCTATCCTAATTTTGCAAGGTCTCATTTACTAAAAGTGAAGGTGATAGTCACTCAGTCATGTCCAACTCTTTGTGACCCGTGGAATTCTCCAGGCAAGAATATTGGAATGGGTTGCCATTCGCTTCTTCAGGGATCTTCCCAACCCAGGGCTTGAACCCTGCTCTCCTACATTACAGGCAGATTCCCTACGATCTAGGAGTCTTTTTCAAAGAATTGGCTTTACTAGTCCTCTAAAGTTCATTAATTTTTGTTTTTGTTTTTTTTAAATTGTGTTTATTTTACTTCCTTTTACCCCCTTTTCTGGCTTGATTGCTTGGCTTCTCATATTTCTTACTGTCTAATACATGTGTATAAGATTTCATGATTATTCAATTCACTAATTAGCACTCTTTGGGTTTTTTGTTCAGAGTCACTAATGTACCTAATTGTTCTTGCTTCCTGCCTGTCTCCCTCCAACCGGCCTGTGGAGACATTAGGAGAGATCTGACAGCTGCCTTGTCAAAATCCAGGCGCATCTCCTCCGGTGTTGCCCTGGTGCATTCATTTTAATAATCCCGGCAAAGGGAGAACAGAGGGTGGTCTGAATTGTCTTTAGTCTTCATAATCACCAGCTTATCTTCTAAGCACTCACAAGTTATCCTTGTAGCATTTACTTATATATACACAGGCGATGAGAAATCTGCCCTCTTCTTTCTCAGACACCAACAACAACCACTTGTGATTTTATTTGCAAAATCCTTCCTCTGAGCACAGATGCAATGGGTTCCAGCCAGCGCAGGGGTAAGGTTTTCTGCACTCTCTTCCCACCAGCTCTGCTCCCCCTTTTAGTCTGAAATTTATAATCCTTGACAGAAAAGACCAAAATCAAGTGGAATTTTGAGAACTTCTGATGTCTGTATGTCCTTTCCTTTCATTCTGCTGGAAACTGAGCTAAAGCCGCATTTGTATTTGGCCTTGAACTCCTCTGACGAGCCGCCTGTCATTTCAGTCCTCAGTGTTTCTGCTGCTCTTCTTACAGGCTGCTGACACCTCTCACTTTCAACAGGTGCATTTTCAGCTGCATCTTGCTCAAGGCCTCCCAGTGATCCTGGACTTCTCAATCTTTCTACTCCTAGTCTCTTCATTTCTAAAGTGATAGAGTTGGACCTGGGGTCTCTAAGGTTCTGTAAAAACTGGTCCTGCAAGATGGGAAAGCAGACTGCTTGTTGAGCTCAGCCTGCCTCCATCTCTGAAACCTAAGGTCTCCAGAGACCTTCTGTGCTAGCTGTGAATTGTTTCAAAGCAGGAAAAAAGAAAAGGGCTGAAAGGAGAAATTATACTTGTAAAAAAACTGTTTTTCCCCCTCCAAATGGGAAGAGGAATTTGAGAGGCAGCCTCTGAGGGGAAGTGAGGGTGCCGTGGAAGGATGCCCTAGGTTACGAGCATGTATTCTGGGGTTGCACCCTTGTCATCCCTCAGTCGGGTGACCTAAGCAGGAGCCCCTCACACTCTGAGCCATGGTTCGATCTGAGACTAACCACAACCCAGGATAAGACTATCTTTCCTTTTCAGTTCAAAGGATAGGTATAAAGATAACAGTAGATGATCAAGCACTGTACAAACTTAGGGGCGATTATTACTGTAGAAATTCCAGCCTTCTTTTACAAAAGGAAAAGTTACATCCAAGCTAGTTCTGTGCTACTTTGACTTTTGTAATCAAAACAGAAGTTATTCAATGAGCTGCTTTCCCTCCATAACTGAATTATTAAACTTGGCTGTTTCTCTGCTCTCCTGCAATGCACAGGAAAGCCTGGCTCCACTATAAAGCACCATTCAGACGAAACGTATAATTGTTTTCACATTTCACAGGGTTCTTGGTCTGTTACCTGTTATCTGCTCACTTTTCAGCATTTCACAATCGTGAACTCAAACACACAGCTCGTTTCCATAATGGACGTTGCCAGTGAATGGAATGGATGGTTGTTTAAAGCTAATCATGGGTCTTTTTTTTTTTTAAGCGATGCCTGTGCAGACAAGAGCCAGCTTCCCCTAGAGGCAGCTTGAGACTTGCAAATCAAGATCACAGAAAGGAGTTTTCCCACCGCTCTGTGGCAAGATATCCAGACCAGATATCACAACCACATGGGAATTTGTCCTATGCCCAAGAGAATGGGCAAGATGCATGCTCTTTCTCAATGGCCCACAGCCTATCTGTGTGAAATATTAATACACTTTTGCAGACACAAAACCAAGCATGTTATTGAATTCACTGTGAGCTGTCCATTCAAAGACAAATGCTAGAGTGCTAAATGACTTCTTTATAGCTCCTCATAAGCTTCTGTCCTGAGACCCAAGCTTTAGGCACCTGCGCCTGGATTTCCACAGCACCTCAAACAACACTGCCTGACATTACATGTATCATCTTCTTCCTCAAATCAGGTCTTTGAACTGTGTTCCCTAGGCTCACGCTGTCATCTGCCCAGCCTGGAAACTTCAGCCTCATCTTAGGCAGTGTCTTTTTCTTTCTTTCTCATATCCCTACTACTTACTCCCACACCTTCCTCCAGATTAGACTAAATAATCACAGAAGTTCACTGTGTTCTTGAATAGAATTTATTCTATTCTCCAATATATCGCCTTTTCCAGTATAACCTTCATGTTGCCCCAGAATTATCTGACCAAAACATGTTGAGTCGTGACACTCCTTCAGGGCTCCCTCTCACCTGCAAAATAAATTCCACACTCTTTAACATAGGATTCAAGGCTGTTCACTGTCAGACCTTGTATTATTAGTTGGAAAGTATTCATTTATGAATGAGAGATATGAGAGATGCTGAACTGGAAATGACTTAAGCCATGAGAAATACTTATTTTCTCACTTAACAAGAGATCCAAAAGTCTCGGGGTCCGGGACGGGTTTATTCAGCACAGCATAAGCATAGCTTCCACTGTTCTGCTCTGTCATCCTCAGCATGGTGGCTTTTATCCTCAGGCTCAATTCCTCTTGAACTCCAGGTGATTAGCATGGCTCAGACATCACATCTTCTCTCTCATAACCGTGTAGAAAAAAATACATCCCTTCTTCTACAGGAAAACCTGCCCGTGAACCCCCTTATATCTCACTGGCCAGAAGTATGTCANTCAGTCTGGATTGTATGTGTCGTCACTGCCAGGGGGACCTCCTCTGCCCTTAAAGTCGCCTCCTCTAATAAGCCCAGTGAAAGTTGGGCAAACTTGATAAGGTGTAAAACCCTTAAAAGATACTGCTTTAGGATTCTCTTCATGTTCTAGTACACAAATAGAACTGGTGCATCAATTTTCATCAAATAATGATGGAATCTACTAGAAGTTGTGATTTGTTTCATTTCTTTTTGTTACATAAAAACAGATTGTTGTCAGTTTGCTACGTGGAGGTCCAGGCATAGGTCAAACCATCAAGTAGCATGAAGGAAGTTTGAAAATCGAAGTTACACATGCTCCTCGTAGTTTAAAATGTCAGAGGTGTTTTAAGGTGTTTAATAAAAAAGAAAGACCTTGTTTCTTTCCCTGTTCCCCAGAGGCAATTAATTCCTATTGTTTTAGCTGTTTATTTTTGTTTTCATATTTCATAATAACTTTTTTGTTGTTGCTATTCATTTTTCAGTTTTAAATAGTGACCATAACCAGTGGCTTCGTACTGTAGAGGATGACAGTGTAGCTCCTACACAGTCTGACCCTACTGTCCACCAAATGCATGCAGGCAAACACACAAACACTTCTATCTTTTCATCTTTTTCTCACCCCTCCCTGCCTCAACTCTTTGAGATTTTCTCAGTTTTGTCTTCCAACCTTGAATTTTCCATTTCCACTATCACATTTTTCATCCTAGTTAACTGTGTCATAACTGTTGGCTACATCAGTATTTCATATTTACTTCATTATAAGCATGTAGATGTTCAGAGCTGAGTTATACAATATGCAGTGATTATATTGCCTTTCCAACTTTATTTTCCCTGGAGTTAATAATTGTCCCCTTTTGCATTTGCTTAGTTTTCTGTATACCTGTCACTGACATGCTTTCTAAATCTCTGTAAAGGTATGAATGTTCAGTTTCCTCACATCTTCTCAGTTTCATCTTCCTGGGCACGTACTTCACTACTGTCTGACCACCCCAGCCTGGCTGTTAGGTCTGGTGCCCTGCTGTCCTCCCGGGGTCCCCACTTTGCCATCTGCTGGGGGTGTCTCCTCACTCATTCCTGTGTCTTTCCTGTGTCCTTTGGCCGGGCCATCCTCTTCCTTCCTTCACTCTCTGTCTCTTATACACATCTGGGGGGTGGCGGGGTGGGCTGTGGGGAGAGTGTGTTTGGAGTGGCCACTTTTAGTATCTGCTAGGGTTTACACTCAGCATGTAACTCTGTCTATAAGCCTCAGGCCCCTGGTCACTGGAATTATTACTGTTCTCAAAACAGCATGTCGTTTTTTGTGTGTGTGCATTCTCCTGCCTTACCAATATGCTCACAATGCCTTCCTGTGCTTCAAGAACACACAAGTCTTCACAGCCTGTTAGGTTCCAAGCTGCTTCCGAGACAGCACTTACTCAGCCTCAGGTCTTCAGCAGGTTTTGTGTTTACAGTGCATTTCCCACTTTGGTTTCTTTCCACCCTTGTTTCTACACTTGACTTCTATTCTGGTAGACTGTAGGGCCCTATTTCCATCAGTTGTGTTCTTGCCGTGGCCTTTATCACAGTGTCTTAAATCTAGTGATACATATTGAATGTAAATTAATAAATTAATATCACACCTGTTTGGTTTGCAGGGCTGTGCTACCAGCATAGTCTCCCAAGATGGTGAGCAGAACGGTCTTATGGGGAGAGTGGATGAAGGTGTAGATGAATTTTTCACCAAGAAGGTGACCAAAATGGATTCCAAGTGAGTTCAGAGTCATTTCACTAACCACACCATTTAATTCACATTTAAATTACTAACAGTTATAATTTTAAACTTAGTATGTACTAAGGCTTTTATTTCATAAGTATATAAGATAGACACATTTGACAGAGAATTTACTTTTCTGATGGTTTGCAAGACCACCATCAATTGGGAACTTGTTAGAAACATGAATTCTCAAACCTGTACCCCAGACCTACTGAATCAGAAACTAGAGGTGGGGGCTGACAACCTGTGTTTTAATAAGCCCTCCAGGGTATACTGAGGCACACTCAAGTTGAAGAAGCACTGTAATATCTAAATCAGACCACAAAATGTATCTCCCCAAGGCTTTTTTTTTCTTTTAGGGCTTTATTACATTCATCTGGATGTATCTCAGACAATGAGATACATTTGGCAGGCTGAGATTTCTAACAGTGGACCCTTGAACAATGCAGATTTGAATGGCTTGGGTCCACTTATTTGTGGATGTTTTTTAATAGTAGATACTTCGGTACTACACAGGCCCTGGCTGGTTGCATCTGTGGATATGGAGAAACTCAGATACTGAAGACTGACTGTGAATTAACTCCCTCATTATTCAGAGGTCAACTGTATTTTTAAATTCCCCATGTTTATAATTTGATATGTCTGAGAGCACACATCATTTATTGCTAAATAGCACAGCTTTACCAGGGTCAGAACGACAACAGAATTAGTAAAGAGACTTCAGATTTAGGCTCTGAAAAGTTCTGTCTGAATTTTCTTATTACCAAGATGGAGTTTCCTTAGACGTCAACTCAGTGGTATTTTTATTAACAGCTTAACTTGAAACACTCTAGCCTTTAAGCATGACTTGTACCAAGCTGTTAATCTTCAACTAAATGCAGATCCATTCCCAAGTACACTCTGAATAAGGATTTGTGTCAGTGAAGTGTTCTTTGCTTTGAGATATCAAATCCAGGAACTAATTTAAACCATCCTGATAAGTGGAGGGTGGGTAGGCTGGGCACAGGGAAGGAAAACTGGTCCATTCCCTAGATTGATGTGCTTTATCTTGCCTTTGCAGGATGGTGAGGTGGGAGCAAGTTAAATTTTTATATCCATAACAGTATAACTTACTGAATGTTATAAGCTTTAGGACCCAATTATTTATCTCCTTTGACACTGGCCTTGAAGCTTACCATATTGGGGAAAATTCTATTCTCTCCTTCAAGATGCAATGAAAATATCATTTATTCTTTGAAGCTTTTCCCTGCCTCATTTCCTCTCCTCCCCAATTAACAACCCTTTGTCTATTGCTGACTTGACACTTTTTTTCTTTTCATCTTCTGCATACATCTGTTAGAGCAACTTAACCCCTGAGTTTTGTTTGTTTTTTCTTTACATTGTGGGGAATGGATGAACATAGTCTAAATGCAAAAAATTCAGGAAGTACCATCATAAGCTGAGCCAAATGGGGAAATCCCGTTTAATGATTTGTTTTCAAATCTTTGCTTCCGATAGAATACTGCCCTTCACAAACAAATGCCTGGGTCTGATTTCTCATTATAACTTCGTGTCTGACACACCCCGTAATGTATAATCTGCCCTCAGTCACTCTTGGTTGAATGAATCAAGACAATCTTGGCCTGTATCTGTATAAACAGATAATACTATAGGCTCTCCTCGTCCCAAACTTTTGATGTTGAATTAGTGGAGCAGTCTGTGCACATTCAGTCTGGATTGTATGTGTCGTCACTGCCAGGGGGACCTCCTCTGCCCTTAAAGTCGCCTCCTCTAATAAGCCCAGTGAAAGTTGGGCAAACTTGATAAGGTGTAAAACCCTTAAAAGATACTGCTTTAGGATTCTCTTCATGTTCTAGTACACAAATAGAACTGGTGCATCAATTTTCATCAAATAATGATGGAATCTACTAGAAGTTGTGATTTGTTTCATTTCTTTTTGTTACATAAAAACAGATTGTTGTCAGTTTGCTACGTGGAGGTCCAGGCATAGGTCAAACCATCAAGTAGCATGAAGGAAGTTTGAAAATCGAAGTTACACATGCTCCTCGTAGTTTAAAATGTCAGAGGTGTTTTAAGGTGTTTAATAAAAAAGAAAGACCTTGTTTCTTTCCCTGTTCCCCAGAGGCAATTAATTCCTATTGTTTTAGCTGTTTATTTTTGTTTTCATATTTCATAATAACTTTTTTGTTGTTGCTATTCATTTTTCAGTTTTAAATAGTGACCATAACCAGTGGCTTCGTACTGTAGAGGATGACAGTGTAGCTCCTACACAGTCTGACCCTACTGTCCACCAAATGCATGCAGGCAAACACACAAACACTTCTATCTTTTCATCTTTTTCTCACCCCTCCCTGCCTCAACTCTTTGAGATTTTCTCAGTTTTGTCTTCCAACCTTGAATTTTCCATTTCCACTATCACATTTTTCATCCTAGTTAACTGTGTCATAACTGTTGGCTACATCAGTATTTCATATTTACTTCATTATAAGCATGTAGATGTTCAGAGCTGAGTTATACAATATGCAGTGATTATATTGCCTTTCCAACTTTATTTTCCCTGGAGTTAATAATTGTCCCCTTTTGCATTTGCTTAGTTTTCTGTATACCTGTCACTGACATGCTTTCTAAATCTCTGTAAAGGTATGAATGTTCAGTTTCCTCACATCTTCTCAGTTTCATCTTCCTGGGCACGTACTTCACTACTGTCTGACCACCCCAGCCTGGCTGTTAGGTCTGGTGCCCTGCTGTCCTCCCGGGGTCCCCACTTTGCCATCTGCTGGGGGTGTCTCCTCACTCATTCCTGTGTCTTTCCTGTGTCCTTTGGCCGGGCCATCCTCTTCCTTCCTTCACTCTTGCTTGGGGCTTACTTGCTGAAGAAGGAAGCACAGGAGGTGAGTTTCTGAAACTCATATGTCTTGCATTTCGGTTAATACTGTGGCAGCTACAGAACTTTAGATCAGAATCCATCTTTCTTTAGAATTTTGAAAACCTGGTCCCCTTATCCTCTCACTTCTAATGTTGCTCTAAGAATCCAATGTTATCTTACATCCTCATCCTTTGTTTGTGGCTTGTTTTTCTGCTTCTCAGAAAGTATTTGGGATCTTCTCTCTGTTCTTAGTATATTGACATCTTATGATGATATGTTCTGTGTGGGTTTTTTGATCTTGTTTTGTTAAAACCCATTTGTTAGGCACTCATGAGCCATTTCAATTTGGAAATTTCTGTCTCTTGGTTCTGGAATTTTTCTTGAATTATTTTTCATAATTTCTTTGCTTCCTTTTTCTCTATATCCTTTTACTTAAACTTCTATTATTCAAATTGTATTTCTTCTCTTAATCTGCTAGTTTTTTTTAGAAAAACTGCTTCTCCTATTTTTTCATCTTTTTCTTACCCCTCCCCATCTCAACTTTCTGGGAGACTTTCTCAGTCTTATCTTCCAACCTTGAGTTACCCATTTCTGCTATCAGATTTTTCTATTCTTGTTTTATGGAGTTGATTAACCCATATACCTCTTGTATACATGGGGGATACCCAGGGACACTGGGTAACTAACTCTCTGAAATGGCCCACAGCACCACCTTACATACCATCTTCAGCTAAAGACGGAAGAGAGACAGTTTGGGGATGTTTTTGTGAACCAGGTAAATAAAGAGTAAGGTTGTTATGCAGGTTTAAGTCCTGGCCCTTCTCTGTTGATAAATTTCTAGGGATCTAGTATCCTGCTTCTCCTGGTATGGAGAGGAATACATCCTTACATATGGTGATTTTCAGTATAAATGTATATTTCTCTTACAGAAGAGAAATTTCCCCTGTGTCTGCTGTTCCTTAAAAATAACCAGCCTAAAATAATCCTATGCCACAGGCATATTATGGGATGGCACATTCTGTTTCCCTTCACCTGAAATTCATTTGCTTCTGGGCCTTCCCAGCTAATACTTCAGGGGTCAGCTTTCCTAGATTTATGAAGTCAGTTTCCACTCCTGTTTTGCCTTCCAAACTATTGTTTTTGCTTTTTCTCCTCTCTGGGGCTTAGGCCTTTTTTCTTTTTTAAAAAGATTCCCCTGCTGGCATTTTCCTGGGGGCTCAGAGGAGCTACATGAGTAGCTTCCAGCTCTAAGCGAAAGGCTCTCATAATACTTCCCATTCAGCCCAAATCATTTACTTCCTCCCCATCCATTTCCCAGGTTTCAGAATGTTCAGAATATTCTGACAAACCTCTCTCAAAGCTCACCAGCTGCTTTTTCATGTCGTTGCCTCTTTCCGTGGTATTAAATTTCTTTTGGCTTTGAATAGTGCTTTTTATTTTTACAATTTATTTTTACATTTAAGCAAGGATCTGGATCTTGGTTTGAGTTGAGCACTTAGGTTGGGATTTCAGATGTTATCTAATGACTGTGGAGGGATTACAGGCACTTGAGGGGAAATCTGGGCCTTTCCAGTGCCCTCCAAATTAAATAAGGCAGTCACCTATCTATGCCATGAGTGGAGCTACCTTTTCTAAAAGTTCGTATGAGTGGAGAGGCACTTGACTAGAGCATTTAAACAGAAAAAACTCACCTCTGCTCTCAGTCCTCCCAATGATACCTTCAGATTCTCATTCTTAATTTTTATGTGCCTCAGTTTCCTCACCTGTGGATGTGATGATGATAGTCAGCCTTCCAATTTCCAAGTCAACTTTTTAAAATGTTTCAAAATTGTTGGTATATAAGCAGCCATCTCCTTATTTCTATTTTGAGTGACTCTTGCTGAAGCTTTAATTATAGTCAACCCAACAGGATTTTCTTTTGAATCATAGGCGATGGTCAGCGAGGGGCTCAGAGTCCCATGAGCTTAGTGAAGGAGGAGATGAGAAGAAAAAACGCGACTTTCGGAAAACTGGCTTTCTCAATTTAATCAAACCCCGGACCAAACCTGAGCGGTCCTCAACAATCTTGACAACAGAAGAACTCTCCTCCCCCAAGGTGGGAGTCAGAAGTCCAGCTGTAGACGCCCCCAGGAAGGACACAAAGCCAGCTGAGCACAACGGCAGTGCTGATCGGATGGAGGAGATCAAAACACCCGACTCCTTAGAAGAAAGTCAAGGAGAAGACGTGGGGAAGGTGGACCGGAGTGACAGCAAGGGCAGCCCACAGGGAGGGCGAAGGTACGGGGTCCAGATGATGGGCAGTGGGCTGCTGGCAGAGATGAAAGCCAAGCAGGAGATGAAAGCCAAGGCTGCTTGCTCACTGAAGGTAAGCAAGGGAGGGCGTCTCTTTTGACTTGGTTGCCTTTGTCATTTTTGTCTCCATGCAGTTTTTATGGGCAAGACAGGTACAGGAAAACAGCCTATGAGTTAAATAAAAAGCCCCAAACAAATGGCTCTTTCCCAAAGGACGCAGAGCACAGACAGGACCTGGCCGTGTTTTTCCGCCAGCGCTAGGGTCACGCGCTCCTGAAGAGCCTCAGCCTTGGAAGGTCAGGCAGTGGCTGAAGGTCCACCTCTCACCTGCTCAGGTGCTCCCATGCCTGTCACAGAGGCACGTGACAGCTGTGCCAAGGATGTGCTCCACTCTGGGGAAAGACTGTTGAATCCAGATGGAGACCCAAGGGTCACTGGAGACAGGAGAACTGATGGAGGCAAATAAAATAATTGAAACCAGATTCTAGTTCTAAACAGGGAGATCTGTTTTTCAGTTATTTTCAGAGTTTATGTCCTTTAAGACTCTTGAGAGTCCTTGGACTGCAAGGAGATCCAACCAGTCCATTCTGAAGGAGATCAACCCTGGGATTTCTTTGGAAGGAATGATGCTAAAGCTGAAACTCCAGTACTTTGGCCACCTCATGTGAAGAGTTGATTCATTGGANAGAGTTGGACTGTGAAGAAGGCTGAGCGCAAAAGAATTGATGCTTTTGAACTGTGTTCTTGGAGAAGCCTCTTGAGAGTCCCTTGGACTGCAAGGAGATCCAACCAGTCCATTCTGAAGGAGATCAACCCTGGGATTTCTTTGGAAGGAATGATGCTAAAGCTGAAACTCCAGTACTTTGGCCACCTCATGTGAAGAGTTGATTCATTGGAAAAGACTTTGATGTTGGGAGGGATTAGGGGCAGGAGGAGAAGGGGACGACAGAGCATGAGATGGCTGGATGGCATCACTGACTCGATGAACGCGAGTCTGAGTGAACTCTGGGAGTTGGTGATGGACAGGGAGGCCTGGCGTGCTGCGATTCATGGGGTCGCAGAGTCAGACACGACTGAGCGACTGAACTGAACTGAACTGATGTTCTTTTCCAAACCTGAAAGTTCCTTGCTAAATTCAAGATTTAAAAGGCAAGGTACTTTTAGAATTAATTGAATATTTGACTATAGAGATATGTTGTGTTGCTATGAGGACACATTTTATCATTTAAAAACTGCTGAGTACCCCCAACACGATGGACATGAGTTTAAGTAGGTTCTGGGAATTGGTGATGGACAGGGAAGCCTGGCGTGCTGCAGTCCATGGGGTTGCAAAGAGTTGGACACAACTGAGTGACTGAACTGAACTGAGTACCCCCAAGTTGTGTATTTATTTTTCTCCCCCTTTTTAACCTCTGTATCTTTCCTGCCCTCAGGAAAAACTCAGGTTTTGGTGTCTGTGCACTATCTTGAGCTCTTTTATGTTTATAAAACTGGGTTCTCCAGCTTTATTTAAAGTACCAGAATAAAACAGTTCATCTTCATAAACTCTTGATTTTCAGAAAGTAAGTGGTTATACCGGGATCCAGAGGGCTTGTTTTGTATTACTTCTGATGGTGATGTATTACAAGATGCTGATTGTTTCATTAAATCCTGCATGATTTTACAAATGTTCACCATAGTTTTTCCACCAGCATCGCCACTGTTCTCTAGCAATTTTCTATTTACAAATCCTTCTAACTCACTCACTAGCTCTCAGAAGAGAGTTGGGATAAAACTATATTCTGTTAACAAAGGGAGGCACGATGTGGCCTTCGCTGGTCAGAATTCTGAGTAAATACTGTGACCACATCTTTGGTGAATCAGATGCCCAAGGAAATGTTTACATTTTAGTCTGTTTTATAGACTTTCTTTCGGAGAAGGCAATGGCACCCCACTCCAGTACTCTTGCTTGGAAAGCCCCATGGATGGAGGAGACTGGTGAGCTGCAGTCCATGGGGTCGCTAAGAGTCAGGCACGACTGAGCGACTTCACTTTCACTTTGCACTTTCATGCACTGGAGAAGGAAATGGCAACCCACTCCAGTGTTCTTGCCTGGAGAATCCCAGGGACGGGGGAGCCTGGTGGGCTGACGTTTATGGGGTGGCACAGAGTCAGACATGACTGAAGCGACTTAGCATAGACTTTCTTTATAACAAGGAACGTGCTGTTTTGACTAATGAGCTGTTTATCACTGTTTCCATCGATGAATATAGCTGTCTTTTGGTAGAAAGATAAGTGCTAGAGGGTTTTTTTCCCTTGTGCTTTGGATTTGATAAACAGATGGGCTCCAAAGTGACAAAATTCTTAGGATTTAAGGTGCTCAAGACATACACCAGTGATCTTAAAGCGCCATCTAGTGTTTCCTGTAGTTTGTCGCAGCAGCAGAGCCTCAAGGAGACGAAGTCAGGCACAGTCAGTGTCATGGTAGGAGAGTTAAGGAGCCATTATTTGTTGCTACTTATGATCTGCTTTGTTCTTTCTCTTGACACTTGAAATAACTATGCACTCTTGCGGTGGGGTGCTTGAATTTTTTAGAAACTTGGGAATGATGCTGTCTCTCAGGATTCTTCCAGCCTGACCTTGAGCAGCACAGAACGGTTGGATGGAGGTGGGGCTGGTAAGTCAGACCACTGCCATCACCCCCTTAGGACAAACTATGACCTTCTAGTCCCAGGAGTCACATGTGATTGACAGAAGGAAAACAAAGATGGAGAGCAAGAATGGACCTTGACTTTCCCTAGAAGACCACAGCCCTTCACCTGCCCCAGTTCCACTTAGGGGCTCATTCCCACCACAAAAACCTAGCACCTGGACAAGGCACCTTTCCTGATTCCACAAAGGGAAGAGATTTCCTTGAGAAGAACTCCTAAACTGGGGGCATTTTGGGAGGGGAAAAAGAGAGAGGACATGGCTGATGAAATCAATTGTTATTGGAGTGTACTTGACTTAGAACACCGAGTTAGCTCCAGGTACACACCATGGTGACTTGATTTTTCTATTACAAAGTGATCATCATGGCAAGTCTAGTTACCATTTGTCACCATATGAAGTTATTACAGTATTAGTGACTGTATTCCTTCCCCAGGCTGTACATTTCATCCCTGTGGTACACTTTATTTTGTCTCCGGAAGTTTGTGCCTCTTAAATCTCTCTCACCCCTCTGCCCCTCTGGTAACCACCTGCTTGTTTCTTGTATCCATGAGTCTGTTTTGCTGGTGTTTTTAAAAATAAGCCACATATAGTATATAGCAGGGAGCCCTTTTAATTGACATGAGGGAATGCTTTTTTCTCTCAGCTTGAATATCCATGAATATTCAACATCCTTTGTCCCTTTGACTTTTTTAGGTGTAGTAAGAGAGTAATAGACTTTAGATGGAAACTGGAGAGTAACTTGTTAATTACCTCATTTTGCTGTGTGACGTTCTTGTGTTGAACTTTAGCATTTCCACAAGGAAAGAGACTATAACTCATGTTCAGCCAGTTTACATTTCCCTGTTATCTGGATAAATTAAGGCAGCAGGAGATGATGCTCCTGGAGTGTTTCTCACTAAACGTGAGGTTTGGGACACAGCTATCCTCTTCCAGAGCCTGCAGCCCAACTCCAGAATGTCGTCCAGAACAGAGGTGCCTACAGTTGGTTATACTGTACCTTGTGCCAGATCTAAGGAAGATCTGAGTGCTTCAAATGCGTTGAGACCGGCTCTTGCCCCTGTATGCCCCTATGGGCATGTACCCTATTAAACNGGTTTGGGACACAGCTATCCTCTTCCAGAGCCTGCAGCCCAACTCCAGAATGTCGTCCAGAACAGAGGTGCCTACAGTTGGTTATACTGTACCTTGTGCCAGATCTAAGGAAGATCTGAGTGCTTCAAATGCGTTGAGACCGGCTCTTGCCCCTGTATGCCCCTATGGGCATGTACCCTATTAAACATGAGGCTTGTCATCCACGGAATAGTCAGAAATGATCAGAAGAGCGCCATCGAGTTCACTATTTTTCTACCAAGAATCTTCGTTTTCCACAAGCATGTTTTGATTCTGAAAACATGCTAGAATAGCGTGTTTCTGTTCTAAAATATCTTTGGCGACAGATACAGAAAACAAACCAAGGGTTACCAGTGGGGAGGGGCTGGGAGGAAGGGGCAAGACTGGGGAAGGGGATTAAGAGATACAGCCTGCCGGGTACAAAATAAGTAAGATACAGGCTACAATGCACAGCACAGGGAATATAGCCAGTATTTTATAACTACATTATATGGAACATAGCCTATAAAAATATTGAATCACTGTTGTACACATGAAACAAATATTGTAAGTCAACTACTATTAAATAAAATAGCTGAGAAATTATAAACTGCTATAGAAGTCTCTAAAGGATTGGTTTCTTTCACCTTTGAGTTTTACAGTAAAGTGTGTTTTTTGTGCCCGTTTTCATTTTAGTGCCTAAAGTGCATCCAGAGAACCGCTTCGGTTTGGGAACCCCAGAAAAGAATGCCAAAGCCGACCTCAAGGCGGAGGCGGGCTCTAAGCCCCGGAGCTTTTCCAACAGGCCCACCAGCCCGAAACCCCTCCTGCAGGCCCCTAAACCCAACCTGGCGGCGCGACCCACCATTCCGCAGAAACCAAGAACTGCCTCGCGGCCTGGTAAGGACTGGTTTTTGCCGGTCGGGAAGTAACACTATGACCAGATGGCTTCCCAAGCTGGAGGGCCTGGGCCTTCACAGATGGTTTCCAGGGCGTCTGGTGAACATGACTGGGCTGAGGGGGGGGGGAGATGTCTGCAGAGAGGGCCGTGAGAAGCCTGCTAAAGTGACCGAGGTTAAAGGCCTCCTTCATTCAGCACCCAGGTCAATATTCAGGGACCGTCCTTGTACTCAGGGCTGTGCCGCGAAGGCAGGATGGTGAAAGCGCCCCTGTGTGGTGCTCGCCCCCTGGTGGTGCTCGCCGTAGCTTTCTGCAGGCTGAGTCCAGGTGCTCAGACCCTTGAGAAAGCCACAGGTTAAGGATGAGAGCCACAATTAGGGAAACCGTAAGTTGCTCTGTTTTTATCCGATATCCTGTGAAATATTTAGGGTTTAGAACAGGGCTGGGAAAACTATGGACCTGTTTTTGTAAATAACATGTCAGAGGCACACAGCCCCCACTGTCCATGTGTACACACACACCCCCACACACACTGAGAATTAACTTTGCTGGTGATAGAGCAGAGAAAGGGAGTGCAATTCAGTTTTTCCTTTCAATTAGACTGAGATAGGACAGCCTTCAGACATAAGAGACGAGCTGTTTTGCCATCTTTTTATCTTAGCCAGTCATTTAATCTCTCCAGTTGTACAGTGTTCATAACAGTCCTTTCTGGTCCTCAAAGTCTATGATTTTAAGTTATTCTAACTGATCTCAGTAAGTATATGTAGCTACATGCACCCCTACTCCTGAAAGTGTGAATCGATAGTAATCTGTAGACAGTGGTCTATACATATGGGGACCCTGTACTGGATTTGAGAGCAGGTAATTTCAGTGGGTTATCACTATCACTTATTTTAAGAAAATCAAATGGCCTTTGAGGCAGAAGGAGTATTTAGTTCACCTACAGTCTAATTTTCAAATATCAGCTCATTGAAATCCTGAAACGGAAATTCTGTCTGCAAGGTATATTCATATCTATAGATTTTTAACTCTTTGTAAGTTTTAATTTTTCTTTCTGCTTCACTGGGCTGTGAAACTAATTTTTGGCCAGAAAAACTATGTTGTCTTTTAAAAGATTAGTCATTTGCATTTAAAGGCTAACCCAGCTTATGCTTTGGGGATCCGGTTTGATGGGTGTCTTTGTGTCTCCTCAGAGGATGTCCCAGACTCTCCATCCAGTCCAGGTTCTCCTAAAGTTGCTCTTCTTCCGCCTGTCTTGAAAAAAGTTCCTTCAGACAAAGAGAGAGATGGCCAGGGCAGCCCGCAGCCCAGTCCTAGGACCTTTTCCCGGGAAGGTAAGATTTTTTTTTTCTCTNCAGACTCTCCATCCAGTCCAGGTTCTCCTAAAGTTGCTCTTCTTCCGCCTGTCTTGAAAAAAGTTCCTTCAGACAAAGAGAGAGATGGCCAGGGCAGCCCGCAGCCCAGTCCTAGGACCTTTTCCCGGGAAGGTAAGATTTTTTTTTTCTCTGCAGTAGCTCTCCCCAAGGAGAGTCATTTCTAGAGAAAGGAGTTCATCTTGGTTAGAGTGTCAGTCAGCACCCCTTGGATTACATTTTGGAACCAGAGCAGAGTTGATTCAACATTGTTGGTGACACTAGGTCTTAAAGACTGTATACAAAGAGTAAAAGCGTAACTGAGTCATTCGGCCCAAAGGTCTTGGTAGTCGTAATCTCTAGATGCTCCTAAACTGACCCCTCGTGTACACTGTTTTGTGACTGACTGGTTTCTAGGTTCCACTCTTTCTCAGAAGAACTCCCCCTGGTGGTCAGTTGCTGTCACTATGGTTCAGGAGTGGCTCACACAGGCTTGGGAGACCTGGTGGATGGTTAGCTTGCGTGGTCGTGAAGTCAGATGATCCTCATTCTCAGAAGTGTCACCTGCATGGATGTTCTCAGAGTTCTGTCACACCAGTTTGTGTCTTTTCTGTTTCTTTTACTTTGCTGGGGTGGGAGCAGAGCAAGATAATCCCAGGGCTTGAATGCTGTCTCCCAGAATCAAATCAAATATTGTTGTCTGTGGAGGTGAGGTGTGTTTGGGCTGACTTTTGCACCCCATCTNCTGTCACACCAGTTTGTGTCTTTTCTGTTTCTTTTACTTTGCTGGGGTGGGAGCAGAGCAAGATAATCCCAGGGCTTGAATGCTGTCTCCCAGAATCAAATCAAATATTGTTGTCTGTGGAGGTGAGGTGTGTTTGGGCTGACTTTTGCACCCCATCTTGTCTCTCTCCACTTCTCCCATTCTGTTCAATGTGCAGTTATGTCTATCATAAAGTGTAATTGCCAACTCTAAGCCTCACCTATTAAGAAATTATCTGGAGCCATCGTCGCCCATGTCCAGATAGCTCTCAGCATGGTTTGGGGTTGCTTGGTTTTATTTTAGATTGCTTGATGCTTTAGAATTCTCTGATCGCTCTGATTGTGACATCTTCCTACCTTGGCTCATTTTCTTTGGGGTTGAAATTAATGGGAAGTGTTTCTGAGTACACTCTTTGTTGATTGAGAGTCTCATAAAAATAGCACAGCCTGCTTTCGTATCTCCATTCTGCAGATTTATTTGATGTGTACAAACTTCACTCACCTACTGGCTGTAAATTAAAGAAGGTGAGGGGTTTTTGACCAAAGCTGATAAACCAGTCTGTCAAACAGAGAAACTAAAGCCATTGAATGATGGCTGACACAGTCATTTCACACTGGGTGATCAATAAATACAGGATTCAGTATTATAGCCACAGCCTTTGAAAGCCTTGGTCTAGAAAGAGGAATCGGATCAGAGTGACTCAAACTAGGCAGTCAAGTCCCTTCCCCATCCTACCCTCATTTTTCCCTTTCTGCAACTGCTGTCTTTGTGTCTTTACTTACAAGGAAGCTTTGAAAAATGTCTGAAAGAATTTTGTTGGTGAGAAATGGGAAGGCATGGAGGAGTAGTGAGGGTAAGTAGGAATGTTTGTCTTATCAAAAGCAATTGGAAGTATGGATGGATAGAAAAGAAAAGGGCTGAGGGCTGAACAAGAAATAATTGCTTAACGTTTTTGAAAAATGATGTTTTCTAAGATGCCTAAGACGAGGCCCAGAGTAACCCACCAGTCTCCTGAGTAAAAGAGCGTGTCCATGGAGCCTCTAGCATTAACCAAGATGGTGAAATACTAGATGCTACAGGCAGGTCCTTGGCTGCTTTGGGAAAGTTAGGTGTTCTTTCCCTAGGAACTTAGGAATGAATGTGTTGCTTCTCAGACATATCAGGGCTTCACAGGTAGAGGCTTGGTTCCCTTCCCCACTCTCCCAATAGCAAATACTATGGATGGTTCACACCCACTGGAGAGTTATGGAAATCACTGCTTTCCCATCTGGGATCCAGGATAATCTCTGAGATCATTCTGATGGTGTTGCTTGGTGAAACTGAAATTGGACTCAAAAATACACAGGAGGTCTCAGAACAGTNTTCCCTTCCCCACTCTCCCAATAGCAAATACTATGGATGGTTCACACCCACTGGAGAGTTATGGAAATCACTGCTTTCCCATCTGGGATCCAGGATAATCTCTGAGATCATTATGATGGTGTTGCTTGAAACTGAAATTGGACTCAAAAATATACAGGAGGTCTCAGAACAGTTGGTAAATGTCAGAGGTGGTAATGTTTTGATTCAGTTTATTTTTCAGCTTGTCCACTAAGCTGGCCCAGGAATGAGAGCCACTTGTGAGCCCTCTTTTTTTTTAGAAAACTGTTCCTGTTGTTCCCATTCCTACTTTCTTGTACATTATTCATGCCGGTTACTTCATTTCCTTGTTCTGTGCCTCCCTCTGGACTAGCGTGCCCAACTCATTTCTGAATCAGGTAAACGGCTGTGCTTCTTCTGGATTATTCCATAGTGAATGTGAATTTCGTTAATCCATCTTGGAATTGAAATAGTAACGCGGGGGCCTTTCTATTAGTTATATTTTGGGGGCAGACTCGGAGCTCACCTCATTTTGCACGACATTTCCATAATGTTGGCTGTTGAATTCTGTAGATAATGGTGTATCTGTTCAGGACCAACACTGGAGGTACCTTGAATCTTAAGTGGGGTGGGTAAGCTGATATTTAAGTTTTAATATTAATATTTTTTAATATTAATGTCAACACATTGATGTATTTGCTACTATAAAGGGTAAAATGGATCCCTTTTCCTCAGTAGTGCAAAGAGGAGATTATTACAAAAGGCATTCAGATCATGACAGTGGCAAGCCTTCCGGTAGAGGGAAAAGACCTTCAAAACTGTACTCCACCATTGCAGAAGAGGAAGTGAATGCAATTGGGCACAGGAAGTCACAGCCAACAAATGGTTAGAGTCTTCACTTATCATCCCTCACTGTCCCAAAGCTTATGAACTGGCACTAACAAAAACAAACTTTAATTGAAAGTAACTTCTATCCTGGGACTGGGTCAGGGATTATTCATACAATTGATCTTTTTTTTCCTCTCTAAATGGCAGCAGGATGGTCCTTCCATTGGGGGACAAAAAGTATTGACTTAAAAAACTAAAAACAGAAATTCTTACGAGGAGGACCAAGTTACTTTGGATTATGGTGACTTGTCCTTTCAAATTTTTGTGATCGTGGAGGTTGATTTTTATATTTGGGGTCATGTCTCCTATTCTCTTCCTTTCTCTCTTTACTCTTCTTAAACTGAGATGGGGTCAGAAATTAAGAGTAACATGGTTACCTTTAGAGAGTGTTGGCCAAACACCTTACCTTACACTCTTCTAGCAAAGGATACAGGTTATCTTTCAGTGGACACTTTGTAAACCTATAGGAAGAAAGGAAAGCACCAATTTACTTTTCAACCTCTTATATTATTTTACAACAGTTACCCAATGACTGTCTTCCATTCGACACTGTATACATCCTGTAAAGTTCTATTCAGGTGAGGACAGTCCCAGGAAATGGATTTTAAATCAGCTTTTATCTCCAGTGGGAAATTTTAGAATAAGTACTGCTGACTCAGAGAGGAAATGGCTTTTCTATAACTAAGTATTCATCATCTTCCTGGTTAATAGCTTTTTATAAATATGACTTAAAGTCTTTTAAAGGAAGTTTTAGTATCATAAAAGAAATATTAAATATTTTGATATCTGAAGCTTCTTTAAGGGACTTCTTCCCTTGGAATAGGCTTTTTTTCCCCCTCCCTGTAATACTTTATCAGATGGTAACATATGAGGGTAGGTGGCTCCAGGGATAAAGTGCCCGCAGTCTAGCCATAATCCCACATCCCTTACTGCCTCTTCAGAAAGCATCCCAGAAGGCAGGTCAGTGGAAGTGAACTTAAAATAGGGATAATTTCTGTTTATTGAAAAAGACTAAACCATTTTCAAACCTTTGATCTACCTTATAGCTTAGTAGCCCAGTGAGTTATGACTTCTCGTAGAAACTGTTGTCTTTGAGGACTTTCTCTGACACAGTTAAAATCAAGAACAACGGAGCAAGCATCTACCAGTCTCCCACCAGCAACAGCATTGGAGTTAGCCTTCTTGACCAGACACTGTGAGATAAGCCATGTCCTCTTGGCCCAGCACACACTAGCCAGGTGGCAGGGTGGCGTTAAGGACATGGCCTACTGCATAAAGAAAGCAACATTCTGTTTGGGCTGGATAGCACCCACCCTAGAGGAAAACAACTGATTTGTTTCTTGATTTTTAAAGGGTTTCCTGTGGTTTAACTGTGTTCATAGTCACACAGTTACATAGCTTCTCTTTGCAAGAGATTTTTCAATATTTTTAAGAAAATCTGTTATCTTCAAATCATATAAATTACAATAAGACATTTTCTGAAAAAAGAGAATTTATATTAAACCAGAAGCTCTATATTGCCTCTTTTGATAAGGACACCCAGGTTTACCTGGATGTTGCTAGATTTTGGAAATTTACATTTGAACTCTTGCATCAGTTGACTTATAATCATTTGTTAACAAAGCACCCTTCATGCAATGTAAGATTCATTTTTCAAGTGACCACGAGCAGCACTTTACATACACAACACATGGATGAAGAGCCCACCTGCCAGTACCACACTGACCATCCAGTGACGTTTTGAGTTAGAGTAAAAATAAGATGAAGCCAGAGAAAAGCCGAATCCTAGAAAGGCAAGAAATTCTGTCTCTCTGATTTTTTTTTTTTTTTTGATGACCTCTTTGGTTTAAAACTCTCATTGTGATGGGCTACGTCAAATTTTGATGGAATTTAATAGGACCATCTTGATCTGCTTTCCTGCCTAGATTTCTTGAGATATGAACAGGAACCAAAAGCATAATTTTTAGAGGAGCTTCAGTTAAAATAATCGGATATACAGTATTTTAATCTTGTTTTGTTAGTGCCGATTCCCAGCACTTGTCTTCACCCCTGAGAATTGCATAGTAGTCTGCTTTCTGAATAGTTTGGTTAACAAATGCAATTAGCAGAGCAATTCTATTAAACCACAGTGTGTAGTTTTCTTTAAGTATTTTAAGAGCAGCTTTGTTTATGCTAAAACAGCTTTCTTACCTTCCTAAATCATTTCTCTGTGAAACAAACAGAAGCTATTGTTCTCAAAGCATGCTGCCTATTTTTATCATGATTATTATGTTTTAATTATGTGGCTATTTTAATATTGGTTTGACAGGTAAAATGCTTACTTTCTTTTCCTGGAAGTATTTGTAATTGCATCTTTCGAATTTCATATCATTTCCTCTCTACGTTTAATATAAGCTGTGATGTCTTCATTAGAGTATGTCCTATTTTCTTGAAGAAAAGAGTTGGTTTTGACATTGTATGCATAGTAATGTATCCTATTTGGACAGGCCATCCTATTCTGAGATTCCTTGCCTCTTCCATAATTCAGTCTAGAGCCAACAAATATTTGGTTGTGGCTAATAATCTGTAATCCAGTGCTATGTTCCCCATTTCTCACCAGATTTGGGTTCTACTACCCCTATGTGAATTCTTCGAAAGAAATTTAACAGTTCATGGACACTTTTGGTGCTTGTCAGAAAATATTTCAAAAAAAAAAGGCCAACTACAGATTGTTATTTTAAGGTCATCATGTAAGTGGAGCTTAAAATAGAGAAAAGCTCAAATTTTTATATCCATTCTGAATTTATATGCACATTTATGATGCTCTAAAATTAGCATATATGTGTATTTGCATATATATAAGCAAACTCAGATCATCTTCAAGAATGACAGATTTCACATTTGAGCCTGTCTATCAGTTATCAACATTGAAGACAGGATATGAATATACATAGACTGTTTCTGTTGAATAAATTGCCTATTTACTTATTCAGGTATCTTTTATAATTTTAATGGTACCTGGAATGGTAATAAATGTGTATAGACACATATAGAGAAGCTCTTGAACTTTATGAATTGTTACATTAAAGAAGTGTAGTAAAACAGTCTTTAAAACAGTTATCAAGTCAAGCATTAAATCAGGCTGCCTAAGAGAAAGTTTCTTTAAATTAGTAAAAAGTCTGAATTCAGAAATACTGAACCTACCTAAATATAATTGTAATTTTGTAATTACTGTCCTAATTACATGCAATCAAATAATGCTGCCTAAAGGCTGGAAAACAAATGAAAAAGAACACACCTCCTACTAAGGTTGTTTGCACTGGCAATCTGGACTAATACCAAGTGCTTTGGCTTTCAAACTCAAACAAGTGAGTTGTGCAAACAGTTCCTTGATCTCACCATGCCTCAGTTTTCCTGTCCAAGAATGGTGCCTTACTTATGATACAAAGAAACTGTCAGCCTGGTACTAGACCCATTATCACATTCACAACTGGTAGAGTTAAATCAGTGAAAGTGAATTTTTTAGAAAGAATTTTTAAATAATGTCACCACCATAGTGAACTGCATTGACAGTCCTCTAGAAACAGCATATTATTCCTCTCAGTGACTATGTCAGGCAAATTAGAAATTTTGCTTTCCCGACTGGTACCAGGTTGGCTCTATGTCACCAACTCAGAAAGCAGCCTGTTAACCTGCGTCCATCCCCGCCCCTCCCCCCTAGCCTGGAGGACTCAGAAGCAAGTGTCACTTGGATGGAGACTGAATGAAGGAAAGTCTGTCTTTTTGTAGGAAAATTCCTGCGTTGGATTGGTACTCAGTTTCGGTTAGTCCTGGTCCAGGGTTCTTGGTTTTTATCTGTGACAGAAACGTATTTGATTGCAGGAATTTCTCCATTTTTAGAGGGTATTCTTGATGTCATAGCATGTGACATCAGTGAGACCTGGGATTCTGAGGATGTTATAAATATTGGGAAGGATGTAATTTTTTAGTCTAAGAAAGAAAGCTAATACGTTTGCTCTGAAGATAAATGAGCAATATATCAGCATACTTCTTCCTTTGAATTTGTAGTGATGGAAACCTGAGTAATACTTATTTTAGTTTTAAAATGAATATGATTTTCTAGCCAGTTTCACTAGTAATGATCTGTTTTGAGGTTAGATTATTGCAAAGTATTTCAAGATCAAAATATACTAAATTTTCTCTGCTAACCACTGTTCGTAGTACACAGACACAAGTTCAGAACTTAAATATTGAGTATTACTATCAAATTACTTTGTGAAAAAGGGAAAATTATTTATAGAAAATTACTTACCTTTTCTCCCAAAACCTGGCTTGTTAAGAACTTTCAAAGGACCAAACACATTTTTTTAACCCATATCAAGCTAAAATAAAACATCAATATAGTATTTATTCTTTGTTTTTCCCCTCCATCTGAGAATTTGCTCAAAATTGTTTGGTAAAAAGTCAAAAGTTTTTTAAAAATTACTTTTTTATCATGAAATTTTATCCTTTTAAGAATTTTGAGTAAATTCAATGTAATGAACTAAAACTTAATTTTTTATTGTGTAGAGATCAGAATCTGGCCCTGACAAGAGGATTGGCAAGAGAAGTACTTTATTATGTTTGCATTTTGCCTATTAGGTTTCATGAGCTTTCACTTCCCAAAACAACATTCCTTAGCAGATGAAACATTTAAATAGCCAGTTCCTGGCAAGATGAGTTATTTTTTAAACATGATGCCAACATCAAAATGACTCAAAGCATCAAATGAATCCTCTTGGTTTTCCAGGACTGTGTTCCTGGTTGGATATTTAAACTTCTGGGTAGTGAGGTAGCTGCACTCTTTCAAGCCCCACAAAGTGCATGGGATTTGGTATTTTTTGCTTTTAAGTGACATCTCTACAGTAGACCTGGTGAGTAATATTTAATAACTCTTAACAGCCATGTGGGAGTATGGCAGCTGGACCTTTTCCAAGGTACAGTAGCAGAGAAACTATGACCTAGTGGAAAAGATGGGTTTTGGAGAAAGATTCAATTTAAATCCAAGTTTTCTAGAACCTACCCCGTAGTTGTGGAGAGTAATAGTGATGAAAGAGAGTGCCTGGCAGGACACATCACGAGGGCCCAGTCCGGTGATGATTCTCTCATCACTGCTCCATAGATCCCCCATGTTCATATATGATCAGAACAGGCAACAAGTGCGGCAGTTTTTTTTACCTGGAAGCCGTTCCTAAAGGATTGAATAGAGGCAGCATTAATTCATTTCCACAAGACTTTATTCCATTTCCTAGAGAGTGAAACGGGATTTCTGAGACACAGAAAAGCCTGACAGAGATCACTGGGGCGCCTCCTCATATCCCGTCCTCGAAGCAGGGATTGCCAACCCTAAATGGTGTGCAGAAGGCAACGGATGGGATATCCGTCCAGCAGTGCCACCTCTGGGCTCTGTTTCCTGTGCCGCGTGACTGAGGAGGTCCCCTGGGACAGAGTGGCTTCCGGGTGCTCCCCCTTCCTGGCCTCTCCCTGTGCTCCCATCCCCACCCTCCCCTGCTGGGGTCCTCACCCTCAGATGGTCAACCGCATCTATGGAGGCTCACCCTCTCATAGACTGGGGTTTTTATGTTTTCTGTGTTGTTTTGTTTTTAATTTCTGTTTAGAGTCTTGAAATGTACTTGGAAAATTGTTTCTGAGAAAGTCCATCTCAAACCCTCCCACACTCTTCAGGGCCCCTGCCTATCTTACCCCACCATCATCTCCTTGTTCATCAACTGTAATAACTTTCTTCTCTTCCTTTCAGTGTCCAGGAGAAGCTGGAGCCAGCAGGCCCAGGAGTGTCAAGAGCAAAAGCAGTGGGCCTCCAGTAAAGACGGGCAGCCAGGCAGCAAATGCAGTGACTCTGGGGAAGAAGCAGAGAGAGAGTATATTTTTGTGTAAATGGTCACCCACGCAGAAGTCTTACTGTGAGGGGCACTTCTGTTAGCCATCAGAGAGGAACCAAGGGCAACATCTCTCTCTTCTTCTAAGCATTTGTCTCTTGGTGCTTTTTTCTTTCTTTTTTCGAGAACCAAAACAAATCCGTTTCTTGGGAATCAAAGCACAGGTCTGATCTTTCCCAACCCTTGGCTTTTGATTTCTATGCATTCCTTCATCTGCCTTCAGTGAATGCCAGCATCAGCCACGGGCCCTACTTGAATTTCTCTGAGGCAGCTAAAGGTTGCCCTGTCAGGTGAGTTTGGGGAGGTAAGTGAGGTAACTGGACACGTGCTCATGAGTGCCACCACCCAGCTGACTGTACTGTGTCAAACCTGCACTCAATAGAGCAATTTATTCTTGATGTATGCGATTGCACACTGTAATTAACAGAGCACACTAATAATTTGTATAAATTATATATATCAGATCTTGGGTATGGTTTTTACATTCTCCCATGGGGATTCTTCCTTCCTGATGTAGAATTGTACATTTAAATTTGGTACGGTGACCTTTGTGATACCACCACCAAGTGAGTTAAGAACCGAGTGCAAGGCCCATGGCTGATTTTACCATGCTCCCAGATTAATGTATATAGTTGATTGGAAAGAGGTTTTATGAATATTCATGTTTTTTGAAGGCCTTTAATTTCTGTTCTGCATATTAGCTTTTAATGTGTGATTAAGAGAGAATACTTTGACACCTGTAAAAAATCAAAATACTACTTTTTAAGACATTTCACAAATATTCACTTACATTACAGGCGAGGTATTTTATTCATATNTAGTTGATTGGAAAGAGGTTTTATGAATATTCATGTTTTTTGAAGGCCTTTAATTTCTGTTCTGCATATTAGCTTTTAATGTGTGATTAAGAGAGAATACTTTGACACCTGTAAAAAATCAAAATACTACTTTTTAAGACATTTCACAAATATTCACTTACATTACAGGCTGAGGTATTTTATTCATATGTATATTTATACCAATAAAATGATTTTACAAGTGGAATTTTTACTTTCTCCAGTGATTTTTTTTTTTTAGTGAGGATTGGCTTGTGGTGATAAGCTTTGTTTTATAAAAATCCAGAATAATCACAGTTCCCAGATAATCAAAAACCTATTACATTCTAAGTAAATCCAACTTGCGGATTTCACAGCCCGCTTTTACCTTTGGGGAAAAGATGAAATTCATCAAAAGGTTATGAGAGTCCACAAGAGCGCACTCATCAGGCCAGATAATGGAGTCAGGGCTGGGGTCTCTCTGAAAAATCCCAAGACACTGTGTGATGAGCAGGACGACTGCTGAGAGGGGTCTAGGACTTCACCAAATGAGAAGTTACAGATCATGGTTTTCCTGCTGGTGCCATGTGCAGGCCCTGAACTAAGAATGAGGCTATTGGTAATTCACACCGCATCTCAGGTATGGGGCTCAAAACCCAGGAATCACTTTGTTTTAAGGATGCATTCTTTGTATAGTTAGACTGGGCAGGCTGACCTTTCATTTTCCCTTAGTTTAGTGTTGGATGGTCTGGGTCTGCTTAACACCTGCTGTTTGGCCGAAGATTGGTGAGGCACGTGTCAGGTGTTGGAAAGAAGTCAATGCAATTAAAAAACGGCCACTGAAAATTCAGGAAGAGGAAAACAGACACCTGGTTAATTAGAAGGGGAGATCCACCCCGTGGCAGGAAAGATGTCACACATTTGACCCTGCCCCGTGCTGGCTCATTTCCCTGTGTGCTCCAGGTGCTTCTGTTCACAACCCACTTTCTCTCACACTGTGTGCAAAACAGTGTTCCCAGAGAAAATATTGCAAGCTTGAAGGGAAAATAATGATTCATTTTATCTTTGCAAAATAAAATGTATGGAAAAATTACAACAGAAAATCACAGGAGGCAGGACAGCCCTGATTTTTCAGTGTCACACCCATCTTCAATCCCAAATGTGTGGACTTATCTGTTGGTCCAGTGGTTGAGGCTCCATGCTCCCAATGCAGAGGGCCCGAGTTCAATCTCTGGTCAAGGAACTAGATCCCACAAGCTGCAAGTATGATCTCATACACTGCAACTAAGACCCAGCACAGCCCATTAAAAAAAAAATCCTGAGTGGACAAATCCTAAATTGAGATGGCCATGAAAAGATTTACCATTTCTTGCTCTGGATTAAAAGCACTGCCCAAGTGTGACCCTGCAGTAGGAACCACATGGTGTTCATTTTCAGCCGGTCCCTCTTTTTCTGCAGAGCAAGAATATTAACCAACACCACCTCTGGCTTGTTGAAGGAACCCAGTGGAAGGTCTTGGTGGAAGGTTGTAGATTGAGTCTGACCCTCATTTCCACTGTATAAGGTGCTAAGGAAATGGAGGTTTCAGACCCTCAAGGTTTTTACTACTATGTTTGAAGTTCTGCTCTTCCTAAGGTACACAGTCCACTAGAAACCTGTATTCCCAACACTCATGTCTTTAGCCCAGAACCCAAACCCTTGGCCAAACTGCTGAAGACCAGAGTAGGAGACGAAGGAAGACAAAAGGAAACAGAAGGATGAAGGGTGTGTGTGTTTTTTTTTCCTTAGATTTTGATTTTTCTCTCTCCTCAGTTTTGACTGGACAAAAGAAAACTATAAAATCCATGCTATGGTCTCTTCAATAAGTGGCGCTGGGAAAACTGGACAGCTATATGTAAAAGAATAAAATTAGAACACTTCACTATAATATACACAAAAATAAAATGGATTAAAGAACTAGGTGCAAGCCCAAAGAGAAAAACATCAGCAGAACACTGACATAAATCACAGCAAGATCTTTTTTGAGTAATGAAAACAAAACCAAACAAATGGGACCTAATTAAAAGCTTCTGCACAGTAAAGTAAACTGTAAACAAAACAAAAAGATAATCCACAGAATGCAAGAAGATATTTGCAAACAAGGGATTAATCTCCAAAATATACAAATAGCTCATTCAGCTCAATGTCAAAAAAGCAAACAACCCAATCAAAAAACGGATGGAAGATCTAGACATTTCTCCAAAGACATACAGATGGCCAACAAACACATGAAAAGATGCTCCCAACAACACTAATTATGAAAGAAATGCAAATCAGAACTACAATGAGATATCCTCTTACATCAGTCAGAATGGCCATCATCAAAAAATAAATGCTGGAGAGGATGTGAAGAGAAGGGAACCTTCCTAAACTGTTGATGGCAAAGTGAATTGGTACAACCACTATGGAGAACAGTATGCTGCTGCTAAGTCACTTCAGTCATGTCCGACTGTGTGACCCCATAGACGGCAGCCCACCGGGCTCCCCCATCCCTGGGATTCTCCAGGCAAGAACACTGGAGTGGGTTGCCATTTCCTTCTCCAATGCATGAAAGTGAAGAGTGAAAGTGAAGTCGCTCAGTCGTGTCCNGGCCTGGCGTGCTGCGATTCATGGGCTCGCAAAGAGTCAGACACGACTGAGCGACTGAACTGAACTGAACTTGGTTGGTGTCTTAACTTGCCCAAGTGCCAACATGTGCCCAGTGCTGGGCCTGTGCAGTTGGAGGCAAATGACATATGTCAGTTATTTTCCCTCTCCCTAACCTTCTGTGGACATAAAGAAAAGGACACAAGTCAGAAATCCTGGGTGACCTTAGGCATCCCATCTCTCTGGGTCTCATTTTTCTTAAACCGTGTTTTCCAAATTTTCTGGATGATTAGACTCTCCTGAGTAGTTTTCAAAATACAGATTCAGGCTCTTGTTCTGGGGATTCTAATCCATCAAATGTAGAAAGAGGTCAGGAATTTTTACATTTAATGAGCACTCCTAAGCCAACACTATGCTTAGGCAAAGTCTAGAAAACACTGAATTAGATGCTATTAAAATCACTTTCCCCATTTACCAATGGAAGTCTTAGGTGGATCATTTGAAGTCATCATGAGAGTTGCTTTCAGTCCAACCCTTCCCATCATTTGCCACTCAGAGGACCTAACTGTGCAGAGCACACTGATGTTCACTTTTTCCTAGTAGGGGCTCTGCTAATAGCAGCAACCAAGATACAGTTATTAAGAGCCCAGATTACCTGGTAACTACTTATTCCTTCTGGCATCTTAGTCCACCAGCTGGTTTTATTCAAGTCTTCAAAAATTTGCAGGAATGTTTTATCCTGTAATAATAGCTCTGAAATTCAAGGACAACAAAGATGAGAGACTGTTATGTATACACCATTATTCACACTTTTATAAATATGTGTGACAAACACACTTTTAAATTTTCTCTTCTCCTTTATTTCTGTTTTCGTTTCAGGCTTCTACTCTGTACTGTCAAAAAAAAAATCACTGGGTAGAAGAATTTTGTAAAGTTGAAAAAAATGAAAAAGGAGGGAATAAAGAAGGAAAGAAGAAGCTACATCAAAGCTTTTCACCACTGTAAGCACTGAGATTTAAAAAACCAAGTTTCACACTTTTTAATTTAGTGTTTATTTGGAGAAAAATGGAATTCTTATAAAGAATCTTATAAGAAATTACTAATTATTTAAAAATTAATTCCAGATTGAAGTTGTGAAATACAAGAAGTATTAAACAAGCAAAAACAATGACAAGCATATAAGAAAATCTACACAAATTTTAGCTAGAAAAAAAATAATACTCTGTGGATTAAAAATACACTTAAAATATGTAATGAGAATGGCATATAAATTGGAATGGATGAAGAATTCTAAAATGTTCTAAAGCTTCTTTGTTGTTTGGGAGGGCTATAATTTATTAATTTTTATCTTAATAAGTATGCATGTTGATATACTAATATCTATGATGAAAAAGAACTAAGACAGAAAAGGAATGTATAACTTTCACATGAATAAATGGGTAAAAGTGAATGAAATGGGGGAAAAAATTATCAACTTAAAAGCAGAGAAGAATGAAAGATAAGCATACAGAGAAGGCGATGGCGCCCACTCCAGTGCTCTTGCCTGGAAAATCCCATGGATGGAGCAGCCTGGTGGGCTGCAGTCTATGGGGTCGGTAGGAGTCGGACACGACTGAGCGACTTCACTTTCCTGTATTGGAGAAGGAAATGGCAACCCGCTCCAGTGTTCTTGCCTGGAGAATCCCAGGGATGGGGGAGCCCGATGGGCTGCTGTCTATGAGATCGCACAGAGTCGGACACGACTGAAGTGACTTAGCAAGCATACAGAAGGCAGGAAAAATAAAATAAATCCAAATATGTCAATAATTATAATAAACGAAAAATAGCTGAATATTTTATAGATACATCAAGAACACACAAGGTGATGAAACGAAGTGGAAGGAGATAACTACTTCAAGCAAATACTACCAACAGAGTGCTGATGTGCCTATATTAGTATTAGATAAAATAGATTTTGAAAAAGCAAAAAAATAAGAGAAAAAAGTCATTACATAATAAAAGGATCAATTCACCAAGAAGTAATAATAATTATAAATCAGTATTCACCTAGGGACATTCTCAAAATACATAAAACAAAAACGGAAATAACTATAGAAAGGACAAATTCATCATTGGAATAGAAGATTTTAACATCCATCTTCATAATTTTTAAATGAAGGAGGCAAAAAGATCAGTAAGTATAAGTGAATCTGAACAGCATAATTATCATATTTAATTTAATGTACATACATAGAACATCACACCCAAAATTGAAAAATCTACTTTTAAAAAAAGTATACCTGGATAATTATGAAAATTACTTTAGAAAGGACCATAAAGCAAACACTAAAAGATGGACATTACAGACTACTTTATCCATCTACAATGCAATTAGATTAAAAATCTGTAACAAAAAGGTAAAACCACATGTATCTAGAATTTAGGAAACATTTTAATGCATGTATCAAAGGATATGATAGTGGATATCAGGAAAAAAAATGTATTATTAGACAGAAACCTAAAGCAGTACTTAGAGGGACATTTACAGCTTTGACACTATTAAATTAAAAAGAAAGCTGCAAATTAATAAGTATCCATATAATCAAATTAGAGAAAAATGCGTATTAAAACAGTAATGTTTTGTGACTGAAATTTACAAGCCATTTGGGAAATAAAGTCTACTCTGTGTGGTCACCTGGACTTAGCTATGGCTATTAATTGATTCAGTAGGTACTAACCATCAGACATGATACTGAGTGATATAAAACCTCTGTAGTATTTAGGAATATAAACTAGAAGGGGAAGAAATGAGAAACCAAAAAAGTTAAAGAGCTGCACTATGTTTTTGTACGATTTAATTTGTAATATAATACTCTGAATAAGTAGAAAATATTATAGTCTCAGTTTATTTGAACAGATTTGGAGATTTTAAAAAGCTGGCTTTATTTTACAGGGTATCAAAGTCTCCTATAATTTAGTGACATACAACACATTAAGAAAATGTGGTATTATATAGTCCAAAACAGAAATATTTAGTCACTGTTAGCAGACACTGTAGTCACTAAGCTATGTGTTAGGGGCTAGCGCAGGGAAGGAGCCCAGGGATTCTGATGAGCCATTCGAATATCACAGACCTTAGCACATAGCCCACCTCTTAATAAATCCTAAACTACCTAAAACAATTATCATAAAATAACTATTAATTGCCACATTAGAATTAATCCCATTTAAAGATTTTTGCTTTTATTGTTAATATGGGTGGGGGGAGAGTATACTTTTCCACTGCTTATAGCAGAATAAATTGGTAAAATCAAGATGGAGGAGGTCTTTTGAATACTGTATTAAAGAGTTAAAATGTTATGTATTGTTCAGCCCAGAACTTGTGCATTTGAAATTTTATCTTAAAGAAATAATTATAAGGGCATGCAAGAATTTAGCTGTCACAGCACTGACTATGATAGTGATAACCTAGAGATAACTTAAAAGTCCCCAAAGAAGACATTAGGTAAATAAATTATGGCAATACAGATATGGACAGAATGAAAGGACAAAATAGGTGATTAAGTAGTTAATCCCAAGTAGAAAAATAATGGAGAGCCATTTAAGTTAATGATTACTCGAGAAAGTAGGCTTGCTTAGCAACAAATCCAGGCAACAGTAGCACAGGACATGTCCCAAAAGAATAAAACAATGGTGGCATGAGTCCCACATCCCGCCCAGTGAGCTCAGTAAGTTAATGATCCCTAAATATTCTCTGAACACATAAAAAACAATCATTGGTGGACCAGCTTGATCACCCAGTGACAAAACTCCCCTGCTCAACCTGGAGGAGGAGCTGATGATGGAAGGAAAAACAAAGGTCTTTTCTCCTCCTCCCAATTTTTCCTTTGATTATAAAACTGTGGCCCACTAAGTTCTCAGAGCACCTTGTTTCTCTCCCGCTTGTCAGCCTCATAAGCATCCTAGTCTAATAAATTACTTCTTATCTACTATTTTGCTCTTGCTGATCTCTTCTCTGCACTGAGACATAAAGGACTATGGTATGAGAGCTCTTCAGAGCCCCCCTGAAATGATACTAATCAATTTCAACAACACCCTTAAAATGATGTCATTCAAGAAAGGCTAATGACATGGAGAGGCATTCATGATAGTGAAACAAGTAAGTTACAGAGCAGTGTAATCTGATTTTTGTAACACATTAAAAAAAATTGGAAGGATATACACTAATATCTTACTATTCTTAGATATCTCTGGGTGGTGAAATTATGGGGGGATATTTATTTTCTTATCTTTATTATTTGAGTCTATATCATTCCTATATTTAAAAAGAAACAATAAAAGGTATATATCTTTAAAAAGCATTAACTCTTTATTTCCAGCATTTTCTCGCTGTCAGATTTCTTCTAGTTGACTTTTTTGTCCTTTGGAGCTGGTGTTGTTAGACCTTGCAGTCTTTTCCTAGGACCCGTCGCTCCAAAGATCACCGAGACTCGGATTCGATGCAAACAGCAAGAGGATTTATTGGACCGGCGCGCCGGGGTTCAGTCACCTCCAGGGAGGGATGAACCCCGAACAGTCGTTACAGAGCATTTTTAAGCACAAAACCCACAAACGGGTGCAGCTAGGGTGGGAACAGTCTGATTGGTGCGCAGGTCCTGACCTTTACAGGGATAGGCTCGTTTGCTACTAGGTCTAAATGGCTGGTCGGGGCCACATTCCGACGGCCTGGAAAAACAACTTCTTGGAAAGTCCCCGAAGGGAAAACAATCCCTGAGAGAGCCTAAAGGCCATATTGCATGAGATAAGAACCTGCTCTCAAGGGTTTAGCAAAAATTTAACTTTTCCTCTCAGTGTAGCATCAAACCAAAGCAATCTCTTTGAATTCTAAGGTCTGCTATACAGTCTGTGAGATGTCTCCCATATATGAATGTTCAATAACTATTGGGAGACAATATCAAGGACAGCATTGTTCACATTTCCCACTAGAAATTTCATTTTGAGTTTGTAGAAAGATTCAGATATTCTAACTCAAAGTTTAATGCATGAATCAGGGTTAAATAACTGTTTCAAATTAGAAACCACTGATGTTTCTTGTACAACTAACCACCAATTAGCTATGCTAATGAGAAAAGCAGGAAATGATTGCAGGAGAAAATGAAATCAGCAGGGGTAAAAAAGAAAAACAACTCACTGCAGTCCTTTGTTTCAGCCATCAGTTGTTAAAACTTACCAGAGTGACATAGGCAATTTTTTTTTTAAGAGATGGAGTATTAATAATAATAAAAAATTTATTAATTCCTTAGAAGTCTTTCCGTTTTCCAGACTGTCCTTCAGAGAAGCCATACCTAAAGAATAAAATGACAAAAATACAAGCAGCAGGAAACTTAGAGACAAAAGGCTAGTTAGCAATTCTAATCTCTAGGGGAGTTTTTATAAAGTATCAATGCAGAGTCCTTGATGCAGACCATTTAAATCAGAATTTCTGTGTAAAGGGCTAAATTAATCTATAAGTTGCATAATTTATATCTCGAGTTAATTCTAGCTGTTTTGTATTTGTACCCTGGGTTCTCTGGTTGGACAGTCAGGGACTCAGGCAAATCACCTTTGGTTGTTTCACCTCCATTCCCATTATTCCAGTCTGAGGCAGAACCTTTTCAGTGAGAAAGTCTTAAAAGTGACTTCTGCTGATCCGGTATCTTTAAATACCTTCCTAATGACTCTCTTCCCTGTCAAAGATATGGAATTTTCCTAGAAGGAAACTTTTACTTGAGAGAATGCAAAGTATCACTGCCATGACTATCTGGATACAAAGAAAATGAAAATAAGTCACTGAATGGAAATTACAACTCCCCAGAGAGCTCCACTTGCCAGGCTCCTGGAAGTTGGTCTGAATTCCCTTTGTTCCTCAGTTCCAAGAAGAGCAGACCTTGTAGTTGTACTTCTTTCTCTAGATATCACTTTTACAATTTCAAAAACTGTGTTTGAATTATATGCTCTGTAGAAAGTTTTAAAGTAGAATTACAAATAAAAAAATTAAAATCTTCCTCAATCTAGAGATAAACATTTACATCATTAGTGTACATTCTTCCTTTTTTTTTTTTTTTTCCTGTGTGTAGAAATGTACTTCAAGGTTTGGGTCATGAAATATGTGCATTTTTGTAACTTTTTAATCTTAAACCTATGTTCTAAGCATTTTTTTGTGTGTGTTATTGAGCTTCAAGTTTTCTGTGTATGCAACAAAGCCTATTGTTGTGATTCACCATCATTTATTAAACCATCCACTATATTAGACCTTGATTATCACATCTGGCAATTGCCTTGTTTTCCCTTTTTTCCTGTTTACCAGAAAGCAAGATCAATCACAAACCTGGTGAGTCCATTCTTGTATTTCCTGACTGATGTTTGACACTATATCCAATAGTTCCCCAGGACCACATATGATATGAAGATATATGACACTAAATCCCTTAATCTATCCTCCTGCATTGCTCTCCAATTTTTGTATCCAACACTCCCCAAGAGTGATGATATTGTTTTTCCTCCTTTAACCTAAACCACACTCCTCAAAAATCCTGAAGTTTACATCACAATCTTCCAAATGTGTGTGCAGGGAAGAGTCATCATTTTAGCATCTAACCCACGCTGAATGTTTACTCTGTTTTCCATGCTAAGAGGTGCATATGTATTTTTTCATTTAAACTTTATGACAGTAATACAAAGCAAATCCTACTATTATCTCCATTCTGCAGGTTGAAAAGTGAGGCTTCTTTTGAGTAATTTGACTAACAGCACAGCTAGTAAGAGATAAAACTGGCCCTAAACTCAGACCTATTTATTTCTAAATAATTTATCATTATTATTAACTAACATCCATATTTTTTCAAAAATTTTTTAATTTTTTGCCTAATGCCTTTTCTATTCCAGGATCCTACCCAGGATACAATGCTACATTTAATTATCATGTCTTCTTAGACTTCTCTTGGCTGTAACAGTTTCTAAGACATGCCTTATTTTTGTAAGCCATTAAAAAAAGATATATATATATATACACCTTGTACTCTATAATACCATAGCAATTACAATTATATTGTGCATTGTTAGGGCTTCCTCATAGCTCAGTTGGTAAAGAATCCACATGCAATGCAAGAGACCCTGATTCAACTCCTGGGTTGGGAAGATCTGCAGAAGGGGTAGGCTACCCACTCCAGTATTCCTGGGCTTCCCTGGTGGCTCAGCTGGTAAAGAATCCACCTGTAATGTGGTAGACTGGGTTCGATCCCTGGGTTGGGAAGATCCTTTAGAGAAGGGAAAGGCTACCGACTCCAGTATTCTGGCCTGGCGAATTCCATGGACTATAAGTGTCTCTATAAATGTCTTCCAGCTGAGCTATTTCAAATCCCAAAAGATGATGCTGTGAAGTGCTGCACTTACTCAGCAGTGGCCACAGGCATGGAAGATCCATTTTCATTCCAATCCTAAAGAAAGGCAATGTCAAAGAATGTTCAAACTACCACACAATTGCACTCATGCTTGAAATTCTCCAAGCCAGGCTGCAATGGTACATGAACCGTGAAATTCCAGATGTTCAAGCTGGATTTAGAAAAGGTAGAAGAACCAGAGACCAAATTGCCAACATTTGCTGGATCATCAGAAAAGCAAGAGAGTTCCAGAAAAACATCTATTTCTGCTTTACTGACTACCCCAAAGTCTTTGACTGTGTGGATCACAACAAACTGGAAAAACCTTAAAGAGATGGGAATACTAGACCACATTACCTGCCTCCTGAGAAACCTGTATGTCTAGTTAGAACTAGACATGGAACAACAGAATGGTTCCAAATTGGGAAAGGAGTATGTCAAGACTGTATATTGTCAACCTGTTTATTTAACTTATATGCAGAGTACATCATGTGAAATGCCAGGCTGGATGAAGCACAAGCTGGAATCAAGATTGCTGAGAGAAATATCAATAACCTCAGATATGCAGATAACATCACCCTTATGGCAGAAAGTGAAGAACTAAAGAACCTCTTGATAAAAGTGAAAGAGGAGAATTAAAAGTTGACCTAAAATGCAAAATTCAAAAAACTAAGATCATGGCATCTGGTCCCATCACTTCATGGCAAATAGATGGAGAAACTATGGAAACAGTGGAGAGACTTAATTTTGGGCTCCCAAATCACTGCAAATGGTGACTGCAGCCATGAAATTAAAAGATGCTTGCTCCTTGGAAGAAAAGCTATGACCAACCTAGGCAGCATATTAAAAAGCAGGGACATTACTTTGCTGACAAAGGTCTGTCTAGTCAAAGCTGTTTTTTCCAATGGTCATGTGCGGATGTGAGAGTTGGACTATAAGGAAAGCTGAGCACCAAAGAATTGATGCTTTTGAACTGTAGTGCTAGAGAAGACTCTTGAGAGTCCCTTGGATGGCAAGGAAATCCAGCCAGTCAANGGACATTACTTTGCTGACAAAGGTCTGTCTAGTCAAAGCTGTTTTTTCCAATGGTCATGTGCGGATGTGAGAGTTGGACTATAAGGAAAGCTGAGCACCAAAGAATTGATGCTTTTGAACTGTAGTGCTAGAGAAGACTCTTGAGAGTCCCTTGGATGGCAAGGAAATCCAACCAGTCAATCCTAAAGGAAATCAGTCCTGAATACTCACATGAAGGACTGATGCCAAAGCTGAAACTCCAATACTTTGGCCACCTGATGAGAAGAGCTGATTGATTTGAAAAGACCCTGATGCTAGGCAAGATTGAAGGCAGGAGGAGAAGGGGACGATAAAGGATGAGATGGTTGGATGGCATCACTGACTCAATGGCAAGCTCTGAGCAAGCTCCAGGAGTTGGAGTGATGGACAGGGAAGCCTGGTAAGCTGCAGTCCAAGGGGTCACAAAGAGTCGGACATGACTGAGCAGCTGAACTGACTGAACTGAATAAGTGTCTGTGGTTCTCACATAAACCTTCTGAAGCTATTAAATCCTCATTTTATAGATAAGAAAACCGAGGCTTAGAGAGATGAAATCCTTTGGTGCAGGTCACAAAGCTAGTAAGAGCTGGAGCTAGGGTCCTACCCTAGAACTGTCTGATCAGGAGTGTCATATTTTTTAAAAAATATACTAGTTTAGGTGGCTTACGCACACATGCTTTTAAAAAATAAAACAAATGTTAATATCAGAGTTAGATCTATATTTGTTGTAACTTTATTACACAGCCTCAGTCTAGAGATTCCTCAACAAAAAGTTCTAAGCATATGGCCCAAAGCCATCAGTGTTAGTCAGCTTGCTATTTCACAAAGCATCCAGTCAAGTTTTGAACAATTCTGATCATTAGAGCTCTGTGCTCCTTGAAATGGCTTTTGTTCTTTGGTCTCAGCGTGGCCCTGGGGAGCCAGACACAAGCATCTAAACTTCTACCCCAGAACTTTGCAGTTGGCCACCATGTCTCCCCCTAGAAAATCTTTTCCTGGAAGAGCATTGTGTAGTATGAACTTCACTCAGCATCCTAATATCCTGATTTAGACCACAGTTCCTTGTAGAATCTTTATTCAGATCCAAGTCTTTATAGTGCATTTTATCTCTGCAATGTGCATGCCCTATACAATCAGAGCTCAGTAATTGCCTTTCGACAGTCTCCTTGCTTACTGGTAATCTATCACCACTATCACTATCACCCCTCTCTCCACCTCACGCCCACACTACATTTCTAAATCATCAGGTCCAAACACCAACTCTTTAAATGGGGGCCTCTATCTAGAAAACCCCTTGAGAAACACGTTTGGAAGGTAGTGAAACTTAAGGAGGATGCTTTCTCTGAGTATGACACACAAGTTAAAGGGCAATGAGAGTGAACCATGGACAGCCAGAAACAGCTTTCTCCCTGACTTCCCCATAGCACTACAGCAGACAAGAGCTCCCCGGGTGGATCTGCCCAGGACAAACAGCACATGGGGCGGGGCAATGAACTAGGAACAGGGAGGGATCTAAGCAGCTGGTTTCCCTGAGCGGTGTCCGCGGTGGGGACTTGGGGACTGCACTGTCGCCAAGGCGCCAGCAGCCACCCTGCCAGCTACCCTCGTGCCTGCCCCTCAGACAGGTGCTCAAAGCAAATCAGAGAGCGAAAGAACAAGCGAGGGTGTCAGACGATACAGTAAAGGAGTCTTGATCAAAGTTCTCTAGGGCTTCCTTCCCAGCCGTTGCCCGCGCTTCGTTGTCAGTACCATGGACAGCACCCGAGAACCTACTAAGGGGAGCTTGGATGCCGCTGGCTTCTGGCAGGTCTGGCAGCGCTTTGACATGGAGGGTGAGTAAAACAAGCCAACTGTTCAGTCTTGGTGAAAGGACCTAGAGTTCCCCCTCCCCCATACATTTTCCCTGCAGGAAAAGTTGTCCTCCAGTGCGGTTAATGCAATATACCTAACAGACATTTGGTATACTGCAGTTGTACGTCTAGATTATTTTGGGAAAGTTCAGGGTGGGAGGAGAGACTTGAATCCCACGTGTGTGTGTGTGTGTGTGTGTGTCTGTGTTGGTATAGATATCATTGTATACATTAGAGGCTTGGGGACTGACACCCGGGTATCTGAAGTCAGTTCTGGCTTGTTTTTACTCCAATCTGTTCATTTTCACGCAGTGACTATCTGGGTAACCTCTTGTCTCTTAAAGAGAGGGTGAAATTTTTAAAAATCAAATTTCAAAAAGATACTACCCCCACTCCACCAAAAATCTATTTGAAAAGAACTTAACATTTGCTTTGCCCTCATTAATAAAGAAACATGGAAATATCTAAAGCATGTGTTTTAACCCTGAAAACTAACATTCAACACTTACATCTCTTAAACTTTTTGAAAACTACAAAAGCCCTGGGTTAGAGTTTATTCTAAAGTTCATGTTTATTTGTGGATTAAAATTCACGAATAGCTCTCCTTTCCCAAATATTTATATGAGCCCCAGCACAAAGCATTTACTTCTGACTGTGTTGCTATTCAAATCCATGTCTTCTAGAGTAGATATTGCCACTTAGATTTGTAAAAAATAAGATCCATGGGGATTTTATAAATTTGAGACTGAAAACAAATTTAGATATTAAATGTTAATTACTAAATGCCACATGTTATTATATATAAGTGACTTATTTATGCATATCTTTTTGCATTTAGAAAAAGGTTACATAGAAGAGAAGGAGCTTGATGCTTTCTTTTACCACATGTTGACAAAACTGGGTGTTGACGTAAGTATACTTTGCCACTAAGCATTAATTTGTCTCTCAGTGAGTTACAAAAAGCATCCAAATCATATGTTGATTTGTACAATACCTATTAATCCCATCTGACCTCTTTTCTTCCTTGCCTGTAATTTTTCTCCCTCTCCTAGCAACATAGAGGGATTTAGGTAGGTTTTATAAGAGGCTCAACTGCAGCATTAGATGTTCCGGCCACTGACTTTTAGTGTGACATCTGTCATCCACTATTTCAACTGTAAATTAAAACAAGTCTGTTTTGAATGTCTCCTTGGTTATGTCTCTGCTAATGGATTTAAATCTAAAGATAAGGTAGCTCACTTTGTTCAAAAAGGTGGAAAAGATATTGAGAGTGTTAAGGTGCTGAGTATTTAAGTGCATTGGATACTACTTGGACAGCAAACCACAAATCATTTAGAATATTTTTTCCATTATTCATTGTTAGAAAAGGTTACAGACTTATGAAATGGTAAACCAGAAAATAATAAACCTACTCAGAGCCCAAATATAAACGTGAACCAATCTATCAAGCATCTGTATCCTTCCCTGATGGTAAATCTGGCCTTGAGAGAGGCAGATTAACTTTTGATGAGCCCTCTACCAAAGCAGAGGAGGAACACACACACAGAGACGGGCCAGCATGGGGTTGGGAGAACCTGATAAAGACTCTATCGGGGGATGCATGGTAACGGGAATAGCTCTGGAAACAGTAGCATTTAAAATTGCGGTGATAGCTTATCTTCAGATATAATTGTTTACATGGAAGAGTACTGGAGTGCATGACACTTTCATGTAGGAGCCCAGTGAGGGGAACAAGCAGCTTGGAGATGGTGTTTCTGAGTTGGAGGGAGGGCAGTCAGGTCAAGATAAACAAGGCTGCCATCTGCCTCCAACCGCCACACAGAACTCTTGCTCTCATTTTCAGTCTCCTCATCTCAGTTTATCTCATTTTTCTGTTCATTTCTACTTCTTATTTTGTGTTTCATAGCCATCATCTTCCATCATCTCTTGACTTTCTCTGTGATTTCTCTCTCTCGTCTCTCTTACTTCTCTCTGGTCTTTATTTCTCATACATCTCTCCACTGGTCTCTGTCTCTTTATCCCGTCTTCAGGTTGTTTTTCAAGCTCTCATGGTGCCTTTCTCTCTCCCTCTTTTTTCTTCTCTCTTTACTTTCATGTCTCTTTGTCTTTCATTTCTTTTATCAATATCATTTTCTCTCCTTTTCTCTTTCCTTCCCTTATTTCTCTGCCTCTCTCATTTCTGCTTTGCTCCCCCTTACTGCTAGCTCAGATTGTAAAGAATGTGCCTGCAAGGCAGGACACCCAGTTTCAATCCCTGGGTTGGGAAGATCCCCTGGAGAAGGAAATGGTAACCTACTCCAATATTCTTGGCTGGAAAATCCCATGGACAGAGGAGCCTGGCAGGCTGCAGTCCATAGTTGCAACAGTTGGACACAACTGAGCGACAACACATACTACTGTAAATGCAAAGGTTCATGGCATTCCAGAACCCATGAGTCTGATACCATTTTGTCAAACATGACAGGAGTATTTGAGGAAAACAAAAGGATGAAGGCAAGACCATTCAAAGTCTTAGAATAAACTGGATGGTGAAAAGAAAAAAAAAAACCCAGAGACTTGGAGAAAACAAGCCACACCTTGTGTGTGTGTGTGTGTGTGTGTGTGTGTGTGTGTATGTATGTAGAAGAGTTTTATGAAAGTAAAAAAAGGGACAGAGAAAAATTCTGACATAGACATCAGAAGGGGGAATGCTCCCCCCCAGCTAGTCTTATTAAGGCCTTATATACTTTTATCAGACCCACTCACACAACACACATCTTAAATTAACAAGATTAAAACTAACAATAGGAAGATCTTACCAGACCCACTCCTATAATATACATTTTAACATGACAGGATTAGTCAGAAGGTTCTTGTTAAGGAGAAACAAGTCCTTGAGCAAGATACATTGTTATATTGACTAAGACAAAGAAATGTAGAGAAGAACTTTTGTCCTTTGCTTCTTCTTGAGAATTCCAGATCCCTTTTCTCCTCTTCGGGGACCCTGGGCTTCTTATCAATCTGCCTAGGTATTGACTCTCTCATTCCCCCTTTTTCTTTTAGGAGAAATATGTTGCCATGGGAAAGGGGCATCATTTTTGTTCCATAACTTCTTCCTGCTATTGAGGGGTGTGGTCCCTAAAATGTTGAGGCAACATATTCTCCTAATCTTCATATTGAGGGTCTTTGATTGAGGGGCCCCAAGTAATAGTTGGAGGAAGTTATGGCACTCACAGGAGCTTGGAAAACCATTTGTAACTTAAAAGCTTTCAGATGGTTAGAAACAAACCCAGTTTTACAGTTACAGATGTAAGGCAAAATAGCCATTAAACCAAGTTAAAACCTAAACAAAATAAAAAGTCACATTTTGTCCATAGTTAAGGTACAATTATGTCATACCAGTCCATCTTAGGATTGTTAGATGTCATCACAGAGTTGAAGAAAGTCCTTTCCTTGAAGCGGAGAAACCCACCATGGGAAGTCTTCAACTGAGGAGGGGAGTGCTCCGCAGACCCAGCAATTATGTTGATTGTGGAATGCTTCATAGGATGAGCCCAGGACAGGAAGGCATTGTCTTAAGGGTCAAACAGCAGACTCAGGACTTTTGGAGTCAGCAGAAGCAAGCCCACATAGAATCTCAGGCCCATCTCGGTTCCTGGCTCAAACAGCAGCTTGTTTGACTCAAAGGCTGGGTCAGGAGTTAACCTCCCAATGCCTGTCTGTCGAAAGGCTAAAAGCTGAGTCATATAGTCAATTTTAAGGCTTCAGGATCTATGACAATATCTGTGCACAAAAACAGTCTGTCATAGAGACAGTCCCTTCTTCTTAGGGGCAGTTCAAGCCCTCATCAAAGCCATGGGTAAAACTTTAAGCCAAATGTCTTGTGTTTCCTGACTTAGCATACATGAATGTCTTTTAATAATGTCNTAGCCAACACTCAAGAATCAAGTCAGATAGCAATCATTCCTGCTTTTCCATGGGGCATCAAAGTCATCTTTATACACAGTATTTCTCCAGCACAGACCTTCCTGGTGGCCCAGATGGTAAAGTGTCTGCCTACAATGTGGGAGGCCCGGGTTCAATCCCTGGGTCAGGAAAATCTCCTGGAGAAGGAAATGGCAGCCCACTCCAGTATTTTTGCCTGGAAAATCCCATGGACAGAGGAGTCTGGTAGGCTAGAGGCCATAGAATTGCAAAGAGTCGNTACAATGTGGGAGGCCCGGGTTCAATCCCTGGGTCAGGAAAATCTCCTGGAGAAGGAAATGGCAGCCCACTCCAGTATTTTTGCCTGGAAAATCCCATGGACAGAGGAGTCTGGTAGGCTAGAGGCCATAGAATTGCAAAGAGTCGGACACGACTGAGCGATTTCACTTTCTTAAAGTTCTGACACTGCCACTTACTACATAACTATGGCATGTCCCTTGTCTCTGTGCAGCCTGGTTTCCTTGACTAATAAATAATAATGATGTGCTATGCACCCTATAGGTTGTTAGGATTAAATGAGTTAGCATATGTAACCATTTAGAACAATTCATGTGTGTGTTAGTCACTCAGTCATGTCCGACTCTGTGTGACCCCATGGACTGCAGCTCACCAGGCTTCTCTCTCCATGGAATTCTCCAGGCAAGAATATTGGAGTAGGTTGCCATTCCCTTCTCCAGGGGATCTTCCCGATCCAGGGATCGAACCTGGGTCTCCTACATNTTTCACTTTCTTAAAGTTCTGACACTGCCACTTACTACATAACTATGGCATGTCCCTTGTCTCTGTGCATGTCCCTTGTCTCTGTCCCTGGTTTCCTTAACTAATAAATAATAATGATGTGCTATGCACCTATAGGTTGTTAGGATTAAATGAATTAGCATATGTAACCATTTAGAACAATTCATGTGTGTGTTAGTCACTCAGTCATGTCCGACTCTGTGCAACCCCATGGACTGCAGCTCATCAGGCTTCTCTCTCCATGGAATTCTCCAGGCAAGAATACTGGAGTAGGTTGCCATTCCCTTCTCCAGGGGATCTTCCCGATCCAGGGATCGAACCTGGGTCTCCTACATTGGCAGGTGGATTCTTTGCTGTCTGAGCCATGAGGGAAGCCCACAGAACAATTCATAGGACATATAAAAATTATTTGGGATACTTCCCTGGAAGTCTAGTGGCTAAGACTTCACACCCCTAATGCAGGGGGCCTAGATTTCACAAGCTGCTACTAAGAGTTTGCACGTCACAATGAAGAGAGATCTCGAGTGCCACAACTGAGACCCAGCACAGCCAAATAAAGTATAAAAAACAACAACAACAGCCCTGGTGGTCCAGAGGTTAAGAATCTGTCTGCCAATTCAGGGGACACGGGAAGATCCCACATGCCATGGGGCAACTGAGCCTGTGTACCTAAATTACTGAAGCCCCCATGTCTACAGCCCATGGTCCACAACAAGAGAAGCCATTTCAATGAGCCTGCACATTGCAACGAAGAGCAGTTCCCCAGCTCACTGCAAACAGAGAAAGCCTGCACAGCATTGAAGACCCAGCAACGAAAAATAAATTAAAGAAAAATGCCAGTTTACTTAGTACAGTGCCTGGCTCACAGTAAATGCTCAATAAATATTAGTGATTGTTAATTCTAAAAAGGTTATTTGGTATTTTTCTTTTCTAATACGTGTAGTTGTTAATGCTGGAGCTTCTAAGATAAAGTGTGGAACATTTTAAACACTAACATATTTGTGATTAAATGATGATGATTTTGGATTGTAAGCTCATAGAAAAGNATATTAGTGATTGTTAATTCTAAAAAGGTTATTTGGTATTTTTCTTTTCTAATACGTGTAGTTGTTAATGCTGGAGCTTCTAAGATAAAGTGTGGAACATTTTAAACACTAACATATTTGTGATTAAATGATGATGATTTTGGATTGTAAGCTCATAGAAAAGAGATACTCATAGCATTTCATATCTAGTAAGAGTACCCAATACTTCTTGAAAGAATCAGTGAATCCAAAATGACAATCGAGGGCACAGAACTGCAACATGAGCTCACCGTCCTGAGAGTTCTAAGTTGTTCTGCCTTCTAATATGTCGCTCTGTGTCTTTTACCCAGGGAGCACTGGTCAGTGTCACCAACTGCTATTTCTCCCCTTTTCTTTAGCTTGCTGGCATGTTCTTATCTGAGGATGAAAACTTTCTTCTGCTCTTTCGCCAGGAAACCNATGAGCTCACCGTCCTGAGAGTTCTAAGTTGTTCTGCCTTCTAATATGTTGCTCTGTGTCTTTTACCCAGGGAGCACTGGTCAGTGTCACCAACTGCTATTTCTCCCTTTTTCTTTAGCTTGCTGGCATGTTCTTATCTGAGGATGAAAACTTTCTTCTGCTCTTTCGCCAGGAAACCCCCTTGGACAGCAGTGTGGAGTTTATGCGGGTGAGCATTTGGTTGTATCTCTATGGAGGCCAGGATCCCAGGCACCTGCCATGGCTGCTACCTCCCCTACCCACTCCCCCAGCAAGAGCTGCCCATGGTACAAAACCACACAAAGAAGCCTTTGGTGTTGAGCCTGGACTGTGGCCCCCAGTCTCAATGTGCTCCCTCAGTGGGTTGACCTAGGCTGCTCCTGAGCTAACAGACTCCTTAGCCTGTGCTACAGGAAGGCGGGTATCTGAGGAATGTAATGGGAGGGTAGGGTGAGGAACGTGGAGCCCAGAGAGGACCAGCCTGCCCAGAGCCCTGTGAGCTCCAGCGAACTGCTGCCTTCTGAGAATGCAGGCTAGACATCCAGATTCCATGGGCAACTTCATTGTTGTTTAATCACTAAGTCATGCCCCCATAGGCTGTAGCCCGCCAGGTTCCTCTGTCCATGGGATTTCCAAGGCAAGAGTACTGGAGTGAGTTGCCATTTCCTTCTCCAGGGGATCTTCCCATACCAGGGATTAAACCTGGGTCTCCTGCATTGGCAGGCAAGTTCTTTACCACTGAGCCACCAGGGAAGCCCTATGGGCAAGCACTTACTTTTAAATGTTGGTGACTAATTCTAGATTTGAAGGCACAGTATGGTCAAAATATAACTTATTAGAGGGCCAATCTAGCCAGCAGGTGTCTCTTTGCAATCACTGTGCCTGAGTGAAAATTAAAGGCAGAATCAGTGACTCCTCTTTCAGCCTCTAGGTTGTTGTGGTTTGGGTGTGGGTTGGAAAAGAATTTCCAGACATGAGACAGAATGAGAGGAAAATAAAAAGTATTAGAGTGAGACACTGTTAGAACAGTGGGCCAGCTCAAGGGAGAACCAACGTTGAACAGGGATCCATAGTCCACTTTTATACCCAGGATACAAGGATGAGATAGGGGTCTTGTGGGTCATTTGCTGCTGGGATGAGGCACGTATACTGGGTGAGGGAAGAGGAGGGCAAATACCTTCTCCCTTTGGGGTAGGAGGGTAAACAGGTTATACTGTTCCATTCTAGTTACAACATGGGAGAGGGAAGGATGCTAAGGGTCTAGTTTTTCCATTCCTGCATTCCAAGACCCTCCTTGGTTTTATCTTCTCTTTCGTTGCTGGGTCACCTCGTTCCTCTCTCTGTTTTTAGGGCCAATTCTTTGGCCCCTTTTGGTACCCTGCTCATGTCTACCTATTTCCCTTCTCAGGCATTGGGGAACCCATTCTCAAAGGAAAAGGGGCAACGACTGCTCTGGCTTCAGGCTGTGAAGGGGCGTTGTGGGGCTCTGGGTTCCCTCTGCTTGCTGTCTACCAGGGTACACTTACGGAGGGAGATGAGAGTCCATGGAATGATAAGGTGACCTGTTCCAGCATTGTCTAGGGGTTGGTCAGGGAATATTCTTGTCATGCTACCACTTGGAGATTTGTTGTATTCTAGAAGAAACAAACTTAACAAGAAAGTTAAAGGTACATGGCCCTGAGTAGCAAAGCTGCTCAGGCGCTACCAGGAGAGCCAGGCCCAGATCTTAGTTCGTGACATTAGTGTTTCTCTAGGTATGAGAAGGTGCAAGGATTTGGGCCCATAAAATCTTTACCTGAAAACATCTAACTATCTGAAGGCTGGTTCTTCTGGGTTTTTTCCAGAGCACAGAGTGCCTTATTTCTGATTTCTACCCCGAACTCCTTTCAGGGGATGTTGAAGGTCAGCAGCTCGCAGTGGTCACAAAGTAATCCTTGTTGAAGCAACTGGCAACTGACAACTTCTAGTCAGCAGGGTCCCTTCATAACCACATATTTGACCATGCTTTGGGGGCATTTCATGGCCATAGTGTCCTGCAGTCCTGGGAAGGCTCTTTCCCAAGTCTAACAAAGATTCAATTGACAGGCCACTCAATGTGCTATTACTAGACCAGGCCTTGTGAGTAGCAAAAGTCTCTGGATCATATCTGTCTTACTAGCCTCTTGGTCCAGGAAAATATTCCCTCTTGTTGCCTCTTCCCATATCTAGAGTTACCTTGTTACAATCATTGATATCATATGGAACTACATATCAGCATTTTATCACAGGCTCAGTCACACATTTAGTAACATAAAAAACAATCTTCTGAAACAAGTGACATAGAAAATAATATAGCTAGCAGTTATTAATAAGGTCATAAGCAAGAATTTAAGAACTTTCATTAGGTATAGCCCAGTATACCCCAGGTCATCTGACTTCATTTGTTAAGTGACCATCAGTCAGTTCAGTCGCTCAGTCGTGTCCGACTCTTTGCGATCCCATGAATCACAGCACGCCAGGCCTCCCTGTCCATCACCAACTTCCAGAGTTTGCTCAAACTCATGTCCATTGAGCTGGTGATGCCATCCAGCCATCTCATCCTCTGTTGTCCCTTTCTCCTCCTGCCCCTAATCCCTCCCAGTATCAGAATCTTTTCCAATGAGTCAACTCTTTGCGTGAGGTGGCTAAAGTATTGGAGTTTCAGCTTTAGCATATAGCCTGATGTTAATCTCCTGGTTGTACATCATGGAGCATCTAATCTGTATCTGAAGATTGGTTACTGAGATAAGCTTTAGAAATAAACTTAGAGTGTCTTTTTAAATAACTTAATTAAACTTTTTAGCAATATAACAACAAGGAACTATTTCAGAAGTGAGTCTTAGTAAACACTAGACCTTAATTACAGAGAAGGCAATGGCACCCAACTCCAGAAATCTTGCCTGGAAAACCCCATGGATGGAGGAGCCTGGTAGGCTGCAGTCCATGGGGTCGCTAAGAGTTGGACATGACTAAGCGACTTCACTTTCACGCACTGGAGAAGGAAATGGCAACCCACTCCAGTGTTCTTGCCTGGAGAATCCCAGGGACAGGGGAGCCTGGTGGGCTGCCATCTATGGGGTTGCACAGAGTTGGACATGACTGAAGCGACTTAGCAGCAGCAGCAGCAGACCTTAATTAACAAAACTAGAAACTTAGTTTAACAATTAACAAAACTTAATATTCAATGAAACACGATATTTTCTTTATGAAGGCATTAAACCTGTAGACAGCGAAGGCTTTAACCCATCAAATAAAAATGAGGTTCGTCAGGAGACAGGAAAAGCCAAGTGGCTCTCTTGGATGTCTCATAGGCCTGACTCTCTGAATTTCAGCTACTGTTCACCCATTTCTAATTCCCGGATTTAGGAGTAGACTGTGGCCATGTTTAAGGACATCAGGATAGCAAAAGTCTTCTTATTTTTGTAGAAGCAGAATGAGCTTTGACTACATGTACCATAATCTTAAATAATGTTTGTTTACAAAATCTTTAAAACAAAAGATTTTAAAAACAAATATAAATCATCCAAACAAGAAGAAATTCATAATCTGTTATTGAAAGCTTCATTCTAAGAAAACTTTGTTATCTTAACAGAGAGTAGACTAAATTCCAGTCTGTTACCAGTTTATCAGATAACAAACAAAATTTATCAGTTAATATTAAAAACGTCTTTCCCATAAATCTTGAAGAACTAGTGGTATTTTTCTAAATGCATAGAGTGAAACCATAGAAGGCATGTTTAAAATCTAATTAAAGTGCAATTGGCAAAGTAGCCTGGTCACTGCTGTGACTTGTAACACTTGAACATGATAACTAGAATTATAACTGACAACATTTTACCAGGACATATCAGATTTTCATGAAATTCACATAATTTCTAAGATATCTATATAAGTAACATTAACCATACAATATAATCTGAGAAGATTCATCACTCCTCCAACAATACACCCCATGTAATTTAACATGTCAAATGAACTCAGGTAATTTAATAGCTCTTTTGGATGTCTCAGGGGGCCCTCTGAGGCATCCCAAAGTTAGCTAGAAGTTATTTAGGAAATTTTGTTGATAAATATCAAAAGGGTTTATAACACTCAATCAGATAGGATTATCACTGTGAAATAATATACTCACTTATCCAAAGCAACAAAGAAGATTTCAAAGGTAAATAGAACAGAGCACTTCAGAGGTAAAGAAACTTAAAATCCATTATCAAAGGCAGTTCAACATCTCAAGAAAACTCTCCCCTTTGGGGTCCACTTTCCATAAAACCTTCTTATCATGTTCTGTACCCATTACTTTGTTCTCCCATCCTGAAACAGCCACCTGTAAGTCAGACCTACTTCCTTTTCCCTTCAAAAAATGTAATTTCATTTCTCATACCTTCTTGACTGAAAACACACATCCTACTTTCCTTAAGCAACCAAGAACTGATCTTATATATATTAGCATTCCATAAATTTGTGAACATAAATACCAGTGATAATTTCTAAAAAAAAAAAAAAAAAAAAAAATTCTAGAGAACATCTCACGATGGCCTCAAACATTATTTATTAATAATCCAAAATCTCTTTAGTTTCTGTGTAAGAGGAAGTTAGTGTTCAGTAATGAATATTTCAGAATCTTATTTTATTTGGAAATGACCTAGCTATTCAGCAAACTTTTGTCACTTAGTTTAGCACAACCCTAGAAATTCAAGTTACCCCAATCTGGAGAAACTATTTTAGACAGACATTTCTAAAGCATACTTCTTAATATTTTAAAAGCTTTTGTCTCATTTAGATTTTTCTTTTTTAAAAGTTTCACTCCAGTTACTTTCCTTGCTGACAAACTTGTAACAGATATAACAATGTAACGATATTTAACTTATAATAAACCTAGGCACAATGAAAATATTATGCTTAATGTTAACGACTCTTCAGTTCAGTTCAGTCGTGTCCGACTCTTTGTGACCACATTAATCACAGCANTATTTTAAAAGCTTTTGTCTCATTTAGATTTTTCTTTTTTAAAAGTTTCACTCCAGTTACTTTCCTTGCTGACAAACTTGTAACAGATATAACAATGTAACGATATTTAACTTATAATAAACCTAGGCACAATGAAAATATTATGCTTAATGTTAACGACTCTTCAGTTCAGTTCAGTCGTGTCCGACTCTTTGTGACCACATTAATCACAGCACGCCAGGCCTCCCTGTCCATCACCAACTCCTGGAGTTCACCCAAACTCATGTCCTTCGAGTCGGTGATGCCATCCAGCCATCTCATCCTCTGTCGTCCCCTTCTCCTCCTGCCCCCAATCCTTCCCAGCATCAGAGTCTTTTCCAATGAGTCAACTCTTCACATGAGGTGGCCAAAGTACTGGAGTTTCAACTTCAGCATNGAGGGAAGAGTAAGCTCCTAGTAATTCATGATCTCAGTAACTGATAAAGTTGTTTGTAAATAGGTCTGTACTAACTCATGGAAGTACACTTGGTGAATTTTGAATGACTGGCAATTTCTATGGCAGGCAGGGGACATTATGGTCTCTTAATTACTAAAACTCTAATAGTGAACTTTTGTAGAGCAGCCAACACTTCATATTTTAATTTCATTTAATCACCACATTCTTAGAAGAAAAAGTTGCACGCCATACATGCAGGGAACTGGAATTTAGCAAGATTAATTTGTCTAAGAAAATAGCAAGATTTGAATCCAAGCTTATCTGTCACAAGAACTCTTTCCATAAACCAGGCTCTTAGCTTTACTGGCTCTGAACATCTCATGGTTAATGTGGTACATGCTTTATTTTTGGTTATGAAAGAAAACATCTGGTGCCATAGATTATGCCAGAGATATGGTATTTACTTTTTCTGATTGCCCTTTTTGTGAGAAAGCAAAAAAAAAAAAAAAACNTGGGGAGAAGGTGTGATTTTCAACAGGGTGGTCAGGGGTGGCCTTTCAAGTTGATGCAGCTTGAGAAAGGACCAAAGGTGTAGCAAGCAGGGCCCCTGGGTCAGGGGTGTGCCTAGGACTTCCAGGAACAGAAGGAGACCAGTGTGGCTGGAGCAGAATAAGAAAGGATGACACAGAGGCCAGACCAAGTCAGGCTTTGGGGGCCATTGTGAGAACTTGGTGGTTTAGTTGGAGGGAGACGGAGGGCTTGAAGCAGAGGATGCCATGAGCTGGCTTTTGTGTTGAAAAGCACCTGAAACAGGCAAGGAGGGAATCAGGGGGACCTCTTAAGAGGCCACCCCTTCATCCAGGTGAAAGGACGACAGCGTGGATCAGGGCTGGGAAGCAGAAGAGAACTAGATCTGTTTGAAGATGGAATCAGTAGGATTTTCTGATCAAACAGCTAAGAGTCAAGGGCAACACTGACACTGTTTATGGATCTTGCACTCCACTAGCCTGTGATTCATCTGGGCCAAGGTGGAATCTTATCTGCATGTTCTTAGCCCTCACATGGAGCCTGGCACAGTGGGCTCCCTAATTAATTCTGTTATTACCTAATAGACAGCTAGGAATAAACCCTGACAATGTTAGTAGACTTTGCCATTGGGATCCTCCTGCTTCTCTTATGTGTGTTCCTCATGACCCTCCAGCCGGAGTGATTCCTGCTCCCTCCTGGGGTGTCTTCCACACTACTTACTGCACATGGCCGCATTTTGCACAGAACTGACGTTCCTCCAGTGGTGTTTCGTGTTCTGAAATTCTCCTTGTTCTCTTTCCTCTTTTAAAATCAGATCCTTCCTCCAGGGCAGAACCAGAAAGGGTGCCTGGGGGGAGTGCTGGGCTCCATCCTTAGGTCCCTCACTGGGATCCTTCATCACAGAGTCATCCAGAGGGACCCCAACCAGAGAGTGGGGATGAGCCATGCTGAGCCCAGTGTATGGAGACAGACAGGGAGATGGGAGCCCCACGCTGATGACGGCAATAGGAGCTATAGGAGTAACGGCTAGAGCTACAGGCAGCTGAGGAGAGTGAGCAGAGCAAATCCAGAAAAGACAATCGGAGCAGGATAAGCCTAGGATTTGTCCTCATGGACTTGGAAGTCACGTCACTGTGTTCCTTGAGTCTGAAGTGGTTTCTCAGGTCTGAGGGTTAGGGTTTCCCAGTGACCGAGAACACCCGCTCCCTCACCGAAACCCCCACTCTCTTAATGCCATTCTCTCCAGTTAGAATGTGATCTGCTAACTAGTTCACACAAAGATGTGCGTTCACTCCTTCAACGACTACTTAGGGACAACCTATCAAGAAAGATATGGTCTCTGACCTTACAGAGTTTTCCAACTGGGAGAAAATTTGATTAAAAAAAAAAAAGAGAAAAGGAGCAAAAATTCACTCTGGTCCCTCCCGTCCATCCCCGCTGGGCACGTCACTGCCATACTCTATCTACCCGTAACTAGCAGCCAAGTCCAATTTTCCCTTCAGTCCTTAAATACATTGACATCACCCTAAAATGCAATTAAACTATTTTTTTAAAGTATTCCTGATTAAAAAACAACAACAACAACAAGATGCATTACAATGAAGCAGCAATTCTAGAACTTTAGCAAAGGCAGGACGAGAAAAGTTAGGTGGTCCAAAGGGAAAGGCCAGGGGAAGGATAAATTAGGAATCTGGGATTAACAGATACACACCACTATATATAAAATAGATGAACAACAAGGACTACTCTATAGCACATGAAACTATTTAATATCTTGTAACAACCTATAATGGGAAAGAATCTGAAAAAGAATATATATACACATATATATGTATAACTGAATCACTTAGCTGTATACCTGAAACACTGTAAACTGACTATTTTTCAATTTTTTTTTTTAAAGAAAAGGTAGGTGAACAGAATTAAAGTTAAACTTTTAAAAGACTTTTAAACTTTATTTTCTTTGAAACACTGCCAGTGCTGTTCTGGTACTGAATATCTTAATCATAATTGAGACTTCCTTTTGTGCTGGGCCTTGTGCAAAGCACTTTTCAAACATCTCATTTGATTCTTACATAAACTTTATGAAATAAGTATTTAACTAAATAATCTATTTTATAAATGAAAAAAACTGAGGATTACAGGTCAGAGATGATAAGGATGGAGTGGAAATTCCCAGACCCCAATCTATCTTCAAATTGTATTCAAAATGAAACATTTATGACTGAAAGTCTAAGTGCTGAATTATAAAATTGACAATTTTGAAAAGAGGGAGGGTTAAGCTCTATGAGAAAGCAAGAAGAGGTACAAATCCCTATGAATAAAATGAAGAGCAAGGTTGAGGAAAAGCCCATGTTAAGAGATTAGGATTCTCTTAATATTTTTATAGATAATATAGGAGCTCTGACAGCCAAAACATAATTTATTACTCAGAAAAATTGATTTTTCTCCTCATGAAGTACCTAAACAGTCCTGCAAACTGACATCTTATTAAACACCAAAGAGGAAACAAAGCAATGAAAGACAATGCGAAACAAGAATGGGTTCTACAAAATTGTTCTAGACAAGAGAGGAGCACTGATGGATTACACTGGGGAAGGGAGAAAGGGAAGAAGAGTGAACTGTGGCTGCATAAAGCCCCAGGGGTCACCTCAGTCAAAATCCCATCTTGAGGGGTAGGAGCAGGCAGGGAGGAGACATGTAGACTGTTTACAAAGCTGATGGCTGAAAAGAGATTCTGCTCATCGCTCATCAGCCCTGCAACCCTAGTTGCCCAAAGCTCTTTTCTTCACCGTCTTATGGTTTACATTTAAGAAACCTCAGGCTGCAGCCCTTACAATGGAATGCCCTGACCTGAGGAAAATCAATGAAGACAGAAACAGCAGTGTACACTTTTGATGACTCTGAGCTTAGATCCAGAAGCTGAGAGTCCTGAGAGGCAGCTGAGGGGGATCTGAACGGTCTTAACCAACTTTTGAGTAACTAGGTTGAGAGATGTCCATGGACCAAGACTGTCCTGTTACTCATGTTATGTGTCTGTTTCNAAAATCAATGAAGACAGAAACAGCAGTGTACACTTTTGATGACTCTGAGCTTAGATCCAGAAGCTGAGAGTCCTGAGAGGCAGCTGAGGGGGATCCGAACGGTCTTAACCAACTTTTGAGTATCTAGGTTGAGAGATGTCCATGGACCAAGACTGTCCTGTTACTCATGTTATGTGTCTGTTTCATAGCTGCCATGCTGCTTCTGCTCAGGCACGCTGCAGTTAAGCATTCATTTTTATTCCCAACTATCCCGTGAGGATAGGACCATGATCAGTCAAACTCCAGATGACCCATCATTGGTCCTTTATGCACTGCTGAGATAGATAAGTGTTCAAGAATCTAGTGAGAGTTTCCACCCAAGGATCTCAGTTTACCCTGAAAATCAGACCAGTTTAATGAGATTCAGGCCCATCTATTTCATTTTTCTTTCTTAAACTGCAGAGGCAATTTCTACTTTTCCAATGAACAGATATGGGAACTGGGATACAGTTTTTTTTTTTTTTTAATTTTTTTTTAAAGGTCTTTTACATTTCCCTAAAGACTTTTGGGTACACTAACTTTTAGAAATCCAACACTTAAAAAAGAGGCTTTGAGAAGCTAAGCTTTAACTAAGTGATACACCAAGTGTGAAATCACTCTACTGCTGCTTTAATGGCTTTTTACTGAGTGATGGACACAGTCAGAGCAACAATGCATTAAAGATGTGCTTTCAAGGTTTAGCATTAAATGCTTTATTTAGATGTAACCTACTAAATGAATTCAAATTGACCCAAATAAGGATTGGTGTATTTGAAAACTGGTTGAAACCTGAACAATGAACAAGTCAAGGCAGAACATCGAATCAGAAGAGAAAAGCTAAGGTCTGCAACCTTGTCTCACCTAAACTCCTAATTAATGTTCTGTACAAAGAAGAAAACTATTAACAAATTCCAATTATGACACCTAATAAAGAGGGGCTGCTAACACCTGGCAGGGGGGAGGATTAGCTGCCTGAATAGAATATTATCAGGTAATACTGAGCTTTTTAAAATGTAAGCTCATACACGTGGGACGTACTAAACTCATATACCTAATTACAGCATAAACTCATATACCTCATTACAGCATAGAATGTGAACTATTGCAAAAACAATGAAATCTGAAAATGTGTCACACAAAGAGACCATCCCCATCCTCTACCCTGTCCAAGCTCTCATTCTTCATCCTTCATGCCTGGATTATAGCATCTAACTTCCAATTGCTTCCTTCCCTAGGTCTCTGATCCAAGCCAACCTAAGACACAACTGGGCTTTTTTTTTTTTTTTTGAATTTTTATTGGAATAGAGTTGATTTCCCTGTTGGTTTAGACAGTAAAGAATCTGTCTGCAATGCAGAAGACTGGGGTTTTATCCTTGGGTTGTGAAGATCCCCTGGAGAAGGGAATGGCTACCCACTCCAGTATTCTTATCTGGAGAATTACATGCACAGAGGAGCCTAGTAGGATATAGGCCATGGGACTGCAAAGAGTTGGACACAACTGAGTGACTAACACTTTCACTTTTCACAATGTTTTGTTAGTTTCAAATGCACAGCAAAGTGAATGAGTTATACACTTTTGTTTTTTAAGATTCTTTTCCCATATTAGACCATTAGAATACTGAGCAGAGATCCCTGTGCTATACAGTAGGTCCTTATTCGTTATCTGTTTTACATACAGTTCAGTTGCTCAGCTGTGTCTGACTCTTTGTGGCCCCATGGACAGCAGCACACCAGGCCTCCTCCCATCACCAACTCCCAGAGCTTACTCAAACTTATGTCAATTGGGTCGGTGATGCCATCCAACCATCTCATCCTCTGTCATTCCCCTTCTTCTGCCTTCAATTTTCCCCAGCATCAGGGTCTTTTCAAATGAGTCAGCTCTTCACATCAGGTGGCCATAGTACTGGAGTTTCAGCTTCAACATCAGTCCTTCCAATGAACACTCAGGACTGATCTTTAGGATAAACTGGTTGGATCTCCTTACAGTCCAAGGGACTCTCAAGAGTCTTCTCCAACACCACAATTCAAAAGCATCAATTATTTGGTGCTCAGCTTTCTTTATAGTCCAACTCTCACATCCATACATGACTACTGGAAAAACTATAGCCTTGACTAGATGGACCTTTGTTGGCAAAGTAACGTCTCTGCTTTTNAGGGACTCTCAAGAGTCTTCTCCAACACCACAATTCAAAAGCATCAATTATTTGGTGCTCAGCTTTCTTTATAGTCCAACTCTCACATCCATACATGACTACTGGAAAAACTATAGCCTTGACTAGATGGACCTTTGTTGGCAAAGTAACGTCTCTGCTTTTTAATATGCTTCTAGGCTGGTCATAACTTTCCTGCCAAGGAGTGTCTTTTAATTTCATGGCTGCAATCACCATCTACAGTGACTTTGGAGCCCACAAAAATAAAGTGTGACACTGTTCCCACCGTTTCTTCATCTATTTGCCATGAAGTGATGAGACCGGATGCCATGATCTTAGTTTTCTGAATATTGAGCTTTAAGCCAACTTTTTTACTCTCCTCTTTCACTTTCATCAAGAGGCTCTTTAGTTCTTCACTTTCTGCCATAAGGGTGGCGTCATCTGCATATCTGAGGTTATTGATATTTCTCCTGGCAATCTTGATTCCAGCTTGTGCTTCATCCAGTCTAGCATTTCTCAAGATGTACTCTGCATAGTAGTTAAATAAGCAGGGTGACAATATATAGCCCTGACGTACTCCTTTTCCTATTTGGAACCAGTCTGTGGTTCCATGTCCAGTTCTAACTGTTGCTTCTTGACCTGCATGCAAATTTCTCAAAAGGCACGTAAGTTGGTCTTGATGATGTACACCTGATGATGTATTCCCATCTCTTTCAGAATTTTCCACAGTTTGTGGTGATCCACACAGTCAAAGACTTTGGCATAGTCAATAAAGCAGAAATAAATGTTTTTCTGGAACTCTCTTGCTTTTTTGATGATCCAGCAGATGTTGGCAATTTGATCTCTGGTTCCTCTGCCTTTTCTAAAACTAGCTTGAACATCTGGAGGTTCATGTATTGTTGAACCCTGGCTTGGAGAATTTTGACATGGAGGAGATGTCAGAATTACTAGTGTGTGAGATGAGTGCAATTGCGCAGTAGTTTGAGCATTCTTTGGCATTTTCTTTTTTGGGGATTGGAATGAAAACTGACCTTTTCCAGTCCTGTGGCCACTGCTGAGTTTTCCAAATTTGCTAGCTTATTGAGTGCAACACTTTCACAGCATTACCTTTTAGGATTTGAAATAGCTCAACTGGAAGTCCAGCACCTCCACTAGCTTTGTTCACAATGATGCCTCCTAAGGCCCACTCGACTTCATGTTCCAGGATGTCTGGTTCTAGGTGAGTGATCACACCATCATGATCATCTGGATCATGAAAACCCCTTTTGTATATTTCCTTTGTGTATTCTTGCCACCTCTTCTTAAAATCTTCTGCTTCTGTTAGGTCCCTACCATTTCTGTCCTTTATTGAGNTAGCTTTGTTCACAATGATGCCTCCTAAGGCCCACTCGACTTCATGTTCCAGGATGTCTGGTTCTAGGTGAGTGATCACACCATCATGATCATCTGGATCATGAAAACCCCTTTTGTATATTTCCTTTGTGTATTCTTGCCACCTCTTCTTAAAATCTTCTGCTTCTGTTAGGTCCCTACCATTTCTGTCCTTTATTGAGCTCATTTTTGCATGAAGTGCTCCCTTGGTATCTCTAATTTTCTTGAAGAGATCTCTAGTCTTTCCCATTCTATTGTTTTCCTCTATTTCTTTGCACTGATCACTGAGGTAGGCTTTACTTATCTCTCCTTGCTAGTCTTTGGAACTTGCACTGATCACTGAGGAAGGTTTTCTTATCTCTCCTTGCTATTTTTTGGAGCTCTCAACTTATATATACAGTCGTGTGTCTATTTCAACTCCAATCCAAATTTATCCCTCCCTTGCCAGGCTCTCTTGAAATCTCTTCTCCTCCATGTCCACCATTATGCTACTGATGACCTCATCCAGTCCCATGGTTTTAAATACCAGCTAATGGTGACCTCATCTAGTTTATAGCTCTAACTGAGAGTACTTCTCTGAGCTGCTTGCACATACTTGAATGTATGTCTCCAGCTGGACGCCCAATATGCCTCTCAAACCTAGCATATCCAAGATCGACCTTCTGACCTTCCCCCACAGACCTGGTTCACTGGGGATCTTCCTCAACACAGTGAACATGAACACCACCTTTCAAGCTGCCCCTCCTTTGGGACTTATCTGAAGTCCCATATCCTTTCTCAGTATTCTTCAGTATTCTAACACACTGCTTCTTTGTCTCAGTGTCAAGGAGATAATGCTGAATCTTATGTCAGATATTCATTTTTGCTGCTCCAATTACATTGCCAGCTCCTAAAAGTCTGTGCCACCTTAATGATTTCTGAGAGTCTCTCACAGTGCCTTGCATGTTGTTAGACACATGGTAACTATTCAACATTTGTTGCTNAGGAATACAACCCTGTCAACACCATGAAACACCAGTGAAGTCCATTTCAGATTTCTGAGTTCCAGTACTATAAGATATTAATTTGTGTCATTTTAAGCTACTAAATTTATGGTAATTTGTTACAGCAGCAATAAGGAACAGATTCAATGACAAAAAATTCCTAAAATATTTATTCATGGGAATCTTCTTTCTCTATCCCTAATTCTGAAATGAAGCCCTATTACTCTATATAAAAGCTCCTTTCCAAAGGGAAAAATGCTTAAAAACTCTAAAATATGATGCCAACAAATAGATGAGAACAGTATTTCTTGCCGAGTCCCAGGATGTTCTACCCTCTCTTTGGCTTAATTTAATTCTCTCTACCCTGGACACCCAGAGAAGCAAAATTTTCCAAATTGTTATATTTTTTCTACCTTTCCCTATATATACACCCATGATTACAAATACAACATAAATGCAAGGTTTTAGTCTTTTGAAACTGACTCAATTCCACCGAAGTACAATTGAAATTATGCAGAAAAGAGAAATAGGTAACTTTTATTGAAGATAACTTATATACTATGCAATTCACCCTTTAAAAAAGTGTACAATTCAGTATATTTTAGTATATTTGTAAGGTTGCTCAACCATCACCACTACCTAATTCCAGAACATTTTCACTAAAGCAGAAAGATATTGCATAACATTAAGAATTATTATCCCTCCCCTCTCCCGTCAGTCCCCGACAACCACTAATCTACTTTTTGTTCCTATATATTTGTTCTGGGCATTTCATATAAATGGAATTATACAATATGTGGTCTTTAGTGTCTGGCTATTTCACTTAGCATAAGGTTTTCAAAGATCATCCATGCTGTAGCACACATCGATATTTCCTTTTTCTACCTGAATAATATTTCATTGTATGTATATACTGTTTTGTTTATATGTTCATTGGTTGATGACCATGTAGGTTATTTCTTCTACTACTTAGCTATTATGAATAATGAGGCTATGGACACCTTTGTGCCTGTTTCTGTGTGACCATAAGTATTTGATTCTCTTGGTTATATACCTGGGAGTGGAATTCGGGATTCATATAGTAGTTCTGTGCTTACTTTTCTGAAAAAGTGCTAAGCAGCTTTCCAAAGTGGTTTACATTCCCACCAATACTGTACAAAGGTTTAGTTCTAATTTCTCCATATTCTAACTAGCATTTATTGCTGGCATCATCCTAGTGGGTGTGTTCCTCACCTTAATTTTGATTTGTATTTCCTTGATGACTAATGATTTTGTACATATTTTCATGGGTATCTGTACATCTTCTTTGGAGAAATATCCATTCACATCCTTTGCCTACTTTAAAATTGGGTTAATTTTCCTTTTACTGGAAATTAAAATATGTAGCAATGTGTGGCAATTCTTTGTAGATATGGAGCAGTATATATGTAGCATATGTAGCAATTCTTGACATATGCTGGATACTAGATGGTTATCAGATACATGATTAGCAAACTCTCCCTCCCTCCCATTGTATACTTTCCCATTTTACTTTCTTGATTGTATTCTTGGGAGAACAGAAGTTTTTGATTTTGATGAGGCCTAATTTATCTAATTGACACTTTTGAACTGTGGTGCTGGAGAAGACTCTTAAGAGTCCCTTGGATGCAAGGCGATTCAACTGGTCCATCTTAAAGGAGATCAGTCCTGGGTGTTCATTGGTAGGACTGATTTTGAAGCTGAAACTGCAAATATTTTGGCCACCTGATGCGAAGAGCTGACTCATTTGAAAAGACCCTGATGCTGAGAAAGATTGAAGGTGGGAGAAGGGGACGACAGAGGATGAGATAGTTGGATGGCATCACCAACTCAATGGACATGGGTTTGGGTGGACTCTGGGAGTTGGTGATGGACAGGGAGGCCTGGCGTGCTGTGGTTCACGGGGTCACAAAGAGTTGGATACGACTTAGCAACTGAACTGAATTTATCTAATTTTACAGAATTTTGTTTTGGTTGTTTATGTTCTAGGTGTCATATATAGGAAACCACTGCCAAAATCTAAGCTTCTGAAGATTTATCCTTATGTTTTTTCCCAAGAGTTTTATTATTTAAGTTTTTACTTTTAGGCCTTTGATATCTTTTGGGTTAATTTTTATATATGGTATGAGGTAGGAGTCTATGTGGATATCCATTTGCCACAACATCATTTCTTTAAAGACTATTCTTTCTCCATTCAATGGCCTTGGCAAAAATCAATTGACCATAAATGTATGGGTGAATTTTTAGACTGTCTTTTCTATTCCACTGATTCTCGTGTCTATCCCTACAATAGTGCTACATCTTCTGTTGTACCTCCACCTTATCTTGACTACTGTTGCTTCGAGTAAGTCTTTAAATCAGCAATGATTTTCAAAGGTTTGTTCAAGATAGTTACAGGTATTCTCAATCCCTTGCACTTCTGGATGAATTGTAAAATCTGATTATCAATTTCTGCAAAAAAGACAACTGGGATTTTAATAGTAATTGTGTTGGATATACAGATAAATTTGAGGCATATTGCCATCCTAACAATGTTAAGTCTAATTCCTGATCATGGATGTCCTTCAATAATATTTCACTTCAGTTGCTCAGTCATGTCTGACTCTTTGCAACTCTGTGGACTGCAGCACGCCAGGCCTCCCAGTCCATCACCAACTACTAGNGATATACAGATAAATTTGAGGCATATTGCCATCCTAACAATGTTAAGTCTAATTCCTGATCATGGATGTCCTTCAATAATATTTCACTTCAGTTGCTCAGTCATGTCTGACTCTTTGCAACTCTGTGGACTGCAGCACGCCAGGCCTCCCAGTCCATCACCAACTACTAGAGCTTGCTCAAACTCATGTCCATTGAGTCTGTGATGCCATCCAATCATCTCATCCTCTGTCATCCCCTCCTCCTCCTGCCTTCAATCTTTCCCAGCATCAGGATCTTTTCCAATGAGTCAGTTCTTCGCATCAGGTAGTCAAAGTATTGTAGTTTCAGCTTCAGCATCAGTCCTTCCAATGAATATTCAGGATGATTTCCTTTAGGATGAACTAGTTGGATCTCCTTGCAGTCTGAGGGATTCTCAAGAGTCTTCTCTAACACCACAGTTCAAAAGCATCAATTCTTTGGTGCCCAGCTTTCTTTACAGTCCAATTTACAACCATACACAACTACTGGAAAAACCATAGCTTCGATTACATAGACCTTTGCTGTCAAAGTAATGTCATTGCTTTTTAATATGCTGTCTAGGTTGGTCATAAGTTTTCTTCCAAGGAGAAAGTATCTTTTAATTTCATGGCTGCAATAATATTTAGGTCATCTTTGAAACCTATAGATCAATGTTGAAAAAAAAAAATCACTCTCTAAGTCTTAGGGTCTCATACTTTTTCCTAAGAATTTTATTTTTTTTGATACTATTATAAGTGGAATGGTATTCTTGCTTCTCTTTTGAATTGGCCATTACTAATATATAGAAAAACTGAATTTTGCATATGACCTTGTACCTGCAACCTTGCTGGAATTTTTAAATGTCTATGGTGACTACTAATTCCTGTGAAAGTCTTTCCCTGCTTTAATTTTTGCGCTGTATAAATTCCTGTTTTCCAAGCACATATCCTACTCTGCAGAATATAACTTGGAAATTGCCTGTCCTTTCCTCACACTTGAATTATACATTTTACTTCTAATTGAGAGCTGAAAGATCATCACATGGATTACATTTTTTGTTTTGGGTTTTTTCCTGTTTAGGATTCTGGCTCTTCAGGAAAACTTCCTTCTCCAGTTTAAAATGGATGTAAGTAGTGACACTTCTCTAGACGGGTTTGTATCATTCATGTTTCTCCACAGATTTCAGAAGGAGGGAAGATGGGCATTTAATTCTCCTGCCTTCAGTTTATTTAGAGACTGACAAAGCTCAGTGCTGGAATTAAGGGATTAAGGATTGTTGACTCAAAGTTTATAAAAGTTGCCTAAGACCCTGGAGGAATGGTACAACGGAAGTTTCATATTACTGACTGACATACTACTTTCTCCATACACAGGCTTGTTCCTCTGAAGAAAGAAAAAGGGACTTTGAGAAAATCTTTGCTCACTATGATGTTGTAAGTGTGCTTTTTTGATATACTATGCTGGCCATCTTTAGGTAGGAAGCTTGTTTAGTCCCTACGTGGTATCGTCCTACTCGCAGACCCTAACCGTATGTAATGAACAGCAGTCGCACATGTGTGTTGCTATGTCAAGGCACCCTTAGCTTCTCTATAATAAAACTTCTGAGAACTAAGTAAAAATAGACATAGGAGTATTGATGGAGAAGAAAATAAAGTCGTTTTTGTTTTTTTTTCTTGTGCCTTATATCCAAACTAAAAGAAAGTTTCTCCTTCTTGGTCTCTATATTAGTATGCTCAAATACAAAAGCAAATAGTCATACAAAAAAAAAAAAAAAACAAAACCCAAACCACAGCCAATCTAAAGAAATAGGGGGAAAGTGAATTCATGTTTGAGGAGTTCCTGGCATATAGCAATTACTGTACTAGTGTCTGGTAAAATACACTAAAGAAATGAATTTTTTAAAAAAATGATATGTTAAAGGCTCAGGATTAAAGAAATCTTGAAGAAAATGGATGACTTGTCATAACTGAAACTTCAGAGAAGAAACTGAAATATTTTAACATGTATTGTACTTTTACAGGCATTCTTATAAAATGGGTAAAAAAATATTTTATACATGAACCATACAGTAATTCTAATATGCTCAGTCTAGTATCTCTTAAATTTAAAATGTGTTTTGATAATAATTAAATCATTGCTAAATCATAAAGCAAAATCTTAAAATGGCAATATGTCCTTCAAAGGGTCAATGAATGTGTAATTAGCACTAGTCTGAACTGAGTCCTGGTATCTGGGAAGTAAATAAAGTTGGTATAATCTTTAATGCTATTTATCACAGTAAGGAACTCAAAACTACTGCTTCCATCAATACTATTCCAAACCATTCCATTGATTACATTAGGGGAGTTAGAATTCTTTTGCTTTATGTGGAGCATGCATGTCCTACACAGAGAACATGTTAGAACATGCCATCTCCAAACTTGTTTGCAGTCACAAAAGAATACTGATTTGGTCTACTTGTGTAATTTATCCTTTAATCTTTTTGACTTAAGAAAATTATATTTGGCTGATTGGATCTTTCATCTTTCAGAGTAAAACTGGAGCCCTAGAAGGCCCAGAAGTGGATGGGTTTGTCAAAGACATGATGGAGCTTGTCCAGGTGACTTCATGAGACTGGGTAGATAGACCATTCTCATCAGGAATTGGGCCTGCTGTTTTGATTCCATTGTTTATTTGGGGGGAGTTAGTAGGGCCAAAGAATGATGATGCAGAAAATCTAGGGATGCAGCCTATTTAACAAACTTTGCTCATCTGTGCATGTGTGCTAAGTCTCTTCAGTCGTGTCTGACTCTTTACAACCCTATGGACTGCAGCCTGCTGTCCATGGGATTCTCCTGGCAAGAACACTGGAATGGGTTGCCATGCTCTCCTTTAGGGGATCTTTCTGATTCAGGGATTGAACCTGTGTCTCTTATGTCTCCTGCACTGGCAGGCAGATTCTTTACCACTAGCACCACCTGGGAAGCCCTTGAGCATTTGTGAAACCCAACAAATCTCTCCTCTCTTGAGATCATTTGTAGTTCTAATTAAGTGAAGCCCCCATAGGAGCTTCTTGTTACCATCATTTTAAAGTCATCCATTTTACCAAAGGAGCACATTGCTGTTTTATTTTTTGATTACAGAAAGTCTTCCTATGGACTTGGTTACAAGAATAACTAAAACGTTTAAAATTTCATGTAATAAATTCCATACTTGGGATTTTCTTTTTTCTTTTTCTTTTTTTTTTTTTAACACCAAGGGGCTGCTCCTGTTTGACCATTTCTAATTTCCCTTGATTCATGGACCTAAAATTCCAGGTTCCTATGCTATATTGCTCTTTATAGTATTGGACTTTACTTCCATCATCAGTCATATCCACAACTGGGCGTTGTTTTCTCTTTGGCTCCATCTCTTCGTTCTTTCTGGAGTTATTTCTCCACTCTTTACCAGCAGCATATTGGGCACCTACCTACCTGTGGAGTTCATTTTTCAGTGTCCTATCTTTTTGCCCTTTCATACTGCTCATGGGGTTCTCAAGGCAAGAATACTGAAGTGGTTTGTCATTCCCTTCTCCAGTGGACCACAGTTTGTCAGAACTCTCCACCATGACCTGTCCGTCTTGGGTGGCCCTACACAGCATGGCCCATAGTTTCACTGAGTTAGACAAGGCTGTGGTTCATGTGATCAGTTGATTAGTTTTCTGTGATTGTGGTTTTCATTCTGTCTGCCCTCTGATGGATAAGGAGAGGCTTATGGAAGCTTCCTGATGGGAGAGATTGACTGTGGGGGAAAGTGGGTCTTGTTCTGATGGGCAGGGCCATACTTAGTCAATCATTCAGTTTTCTGTTGATGGGTGGGGTTGTGTTGCCTCCTGTTGTTTGACCTGAGACCAAACTGTGGTGGAGGTCATGAAGATAATGGCGCCCTCCTTCAAAATGTCCCGTGCATGCATCGCAGCACTCAGTGCCCTCAACCCTGCAGCAGACTGCTCTAACACCTAGCCTAAGATGGCTATTTAGGAAGGCACTGCAGTGGTTGGGATTTAAGTAACTTAGATCATGTCTACATCGCAGAGCTGTTCTATGTAGGGTAAACAATGTTTGAAAAAGCAATCTCCTCTGAGATCCTGATGAACTGTACTGACTAGCTACACGATCCAGAAAAAATCCAGATATTTTCAATTCTTATCTGGGTGTTTTTCTATGGGACTGTGTAGCCACTGAATTTAGTAGTTTCATATCCTTCAGTTCAGTTATCCACTTGTGTCCGACTCTTTGTGACCTTAGGGATAATATCCTTAGGGATTGCTTTTGAGGTTTGTATAGGACACAAGGGTCATTTCTTGATTGGCCTAAATAGTAATAAATTAGAGTAGCAACAATTATTAACTGTTTTTGAAGTCTCAGACCTTGTTGAAAATCTGATTAGAATTATGGGGTTTTGCAGTGGAAAAATGCCCAGATACTGATTTCAGCATAATCTCCAGGAAGTTTACATATTGTAGTTAAGCAGGTATGGATGAGACATTTCTTTTATTTCTGAGGTCTAATGAGGATAACTCCTAACTCTTATTAATCCCACTCAACTGGCCCCTTGCCCCTTCTTTGTCCCCTTCACATGTTGCTCCTGTCGGAGATTTCACCAGTGTTTGCACAGTCCGAACAGTTGCTGGGTGTTGGTGTGGTGTGTTGCCTTTTACATGCTGACTGCTAAGGGAAAAATCCCATTTCACTCATTATCTATGTAACACCAGAATGATTTCTGTCATAGAAAGTAAGCAGTTTATCTATGGGACATTAAAGCTGCATAGCAGAAGGCCTTGCCTAACTATGGTTTTAATTTGCTTTTGCTAGAATGGGATTGGGAACCTGTTTTCCAGAGCTGTATGGCCTCCTCTCTGTAGTGGAGCTAGGGCCCCTAACTGCCTATCGAGCCTAGAGGCTTCAGAGCCTTACAGACTCTTTCAATTGTCTTTCAACCGTCTCTGGGTTTGGCAATGGCTTTCAAAGGTTAATGCGAGACCATGGAAGTAAAACCTAAACCAGCAACAGAGCAGAGAAGATAATTTTCTAGAGAAAATTAAAGGAGAAAATTTGAGACCATCTAAAAACCTGAGCTGGAAGCAGAAGTCTGTCTCACTTTTTAATGGACTCATAGCGCCTCTATGGGAAATCAAAGGCTCCCCATCATTTCTGTCCTTGGCACTCTATTTCTGTGGGGCTATCGGAACTTCCCCATGTTAGTACCAGACAGCTTGAGATAGCTGGTTTCTAAGGACTGAGTCAGACTGTGGTCTGTAATACAAATCAGTTTATAGGAGCTGATCTCTTGAGCTACAAAGTATGTATACAGTAATTAGTTACTAATGTTCTCCCCTGAAGCCAGATGATTGAAGGTGCCTATCTTTATTGGACCTTTCTAGTCTTCCATGTTGCTTAAAAAAATATTCACCACACAATTTGAAAGATGTAGTCAAATATGACCATTGGGTCATTGAGACCCTGACATTGAGACCACTGAGATCTGATATTTCTCAGCTTCATTAGCTAGAGCCATCTCCTGTGGATTTTCTTTATTTTCATTTTATAAGGGCCACAAGGCAATTAAGTCAATATCTGTAACTTATTTTATTTTATTTATTTTTTTAATACATAAATAATTTAATTTAAAAAATATAAGATTTACAGCAAAGAAACAAATCTATAATGGCAAATATTAAGGCAACAAAATATGAATAAGAAAAGGTGATTTTTAAAGCCAGGATCATTACCAATGACTCAAAATCATACAATGTATAAACTATGCCTATAGTCTACCAAATACTAACATAATAATAATATCACTTATAAAGAAAACAAAGTATAAGCATTCCAAAAAATCAAAGCAAAATAGGTATCATTTAAACATATATATATATATTTTTTTGATTACAGTTTCAATTTCCATGCTTGTAATGGGTCTGTTAAGATTTTCTATTTCTTCCTGGTTCAGTTTTGTAACTTATTTTAAAAGCAATTTTCAGAGCATGCCATGCAGTCAGCAGGGGGCTGGCTCACCTTCTAAACATACAATTCTGGACAGAATCCCTGATGTTTACAATAATCCTGAAATGGCAACCCACTCCCATATTCTTGCCTGGAAAATCCCATGGACAGAGGAGCCTGGCAGGCTATACAGTTCATGAGGTCGCAAAGAGTTGGACATGACTTGAGCACAAGCTTATTTTATAGCTTTTTAATTCTTGTACAGTCATGTATGACATATAGGTTGAATTTGTGTTAAAAAGATTATTTGATTACCCAAGGCTGTTCTCCATCAATGTGTTGACCCTGAGGGAGCAGACACCATAATTTCTGCACAAGCTTTTTAAAAAGACTATAGCTCACTTAGCACAGCAAGACAATCAACACCAACACAACAATCTACATCCTAAACTAGAAAGTGGGAAGGCAAGACATTGAAGATTCTAAGTACCCACCAAGAAATAGACATGTGAACAACAATGTTAGAAGCCATATATAAGGGATGCCAGAGATGACCAAGGTGTCTGCCTGGAGACGACGAGAGGTCCAGCCCCCAGGTCTCAACAGTTTATTCTCTTACCTGCTAGATACACCATCTGCTTTTCTGTTCTTGACAAGAAGATGGTTGGCAAGAGGGGATGCAGAGAGACCTTAGAAGGGGAAACTGCATGTGTTTATATTGGCAACTTGTTATTAAAACAGAGGCCCTCAGTGGTTTCAAAATTTGTCTAGTGTGATCCAAGCATTTCTGAGCAGTGTCATTCAGTTCTCCTGACTCCTAGTAAGTTATCAAGCATTAAAAACACAACTCAAAAGGTCCAGAGAAACTTCCTTTACATACATCCAACATTCATATCCACAAATGCCTCCCCAACACATACTTCCACACATGCAAAAGTATTTCAACTCACTTAAAGGAATAATTCCTTTGCAGGAAACACATTAAGTAGGGGGAAAGCGCTTAGAATAGCCTGGTTATTGCATAAATATCTTAGCAAATTAATTTTTGCTAATATGTAAATTACTACCACCTGAGTCTTTTCAAAAGAGTGCTAGAAGGATCCTGAGACAGGGTGTCACTTGCTGCAGAAAGGGTTGTAGCCAAAGTGATTTGAGGATACTGAAGACGAAACACCCTTGCCTTGTAACTGTGCAGCAAACAAGCCTTTAATATGGAGCCACAGAGGGTAGCTTGCTGTTTTCAGAACGTCTAGGCTACATTCCCTGAGGCCACTTCCACATCTGCTTGGCATTGACACCCAGGGAGTATACTCAACAAAGAGAACCTACAGACAATGGGTTATGCCTTAGCCTCTTTGTCCAATCAAGAGATTCTTGGCGGAGAAGTGAAGTCTATCAAGTTTAGCTTCTGGCCCCCAATTTTCCCCTCCTGATTCCCCCAGAACCCTGCCCCACTCTGGTGTTTTTTCTTCTTACTTTTGCCGTCTGGCTCCCAGTTCTTGCTGTTCTTTCCGCTTCTCTGTTAAAACCTTCTATCAGGGTGGATTTGGTGTCAGACATTTACTCTGTGGGACAGTGCCAATTAGCCTGTTTAACATGGCTGTCTAGTTGTAGAATGAAAAGGTTTTGTTTCCTATTTCAGGTTTCCTAGAGCTTTCTTTGGAAGTGAGGAAACCTAGGGGTGAGGTTAGGTGACAGGAAATGTTTCTGAGAGTTCCTGAAACCCTGCGAACTGCTGCCTGCACTCTTTACTCATAGTTCAGTTCAGTCACTCGGTCATGTCCGACTCTCTGCGACCCCATGAATCGCAGCATGCCAGGCCTCCCTGTCCATCACCAACTCCCAGAGTTCACTCAGACTCATGCCCATTGAGTTGGTGATGCCATCCAGCCATCTCATCCTCAGTCATCCCCTTCTCTTGCCCTCAATCCCTCCCAGCAACAGAGTCTTTTCCAATGAGTCAACTCTTCGCATGAGGTGGCCAAAGTACTGGAGTTTCAGCTTCAGCATCATTCCTTCCCAAGAAATCCCAGGGCTGATCTCCTTCAGAATGGACTGGTTGGATCTCCTTGCAGTCCAAGGGACTCTCAAGGGTCTTCTCCACCACCACAGTTCAAAAGCATCAATTCTTTGGCGCTCAGCCTTCTTCACAGTCCAACTCTCAAATCCACACATGACTACTGGAAAAACCATAGCCTTGACTAGTCCAGTAATTGAAGGGTTTGAAAATCAAAGGGTTTGGAAATCTGATTAGTTCGTTTTTCCATTCTCTTCAGACGCTGACTTTCAAGTTTAGATTCATCACCATTCATATGGCATTCATTAGGCCAGCCATTCCCCATGAGCTCAGTGAGAACTGGTGAAATGAGTACTTAATTGGAGACAAAAGACTTGGGATCAAAAATGTTCCTGCAACTTCTGGCATGGCAAGATGTCTCAGTTCTTTCTGAGCCTCTGTGTTCTCATCTGTAAACAAGGAGTAATTATTTCCTCCCAAAGTTATCGTACGGGTTAAATAAAATAACCTAGGAAGAATCATTGAGTTCCATCCACCATTGTTCACTTTTGCAGGCCTTTGAGTTTAGAACATTTTCCTAGCTGACCTGCATCACAATTCCTTCTTAGCCCCTAAAATATTCCTTGGAATAAATCAGATGGGGTCTACCTGGCTCAACAACATAATTCTTTAGATTTTAATTCATTGTTACCCTTTAAAAACTAGAGGGAGATTTCAGTATCTCCACAGGGAGTTAATAAATACGCCTTCTCTCATCATTGTAGTGAGACAGAATTTTGATGACAATCCTCTGCTCTAAGGCAAAATATCTTTATTGTGGTTGTGAAAAAGGCAGGTTTTCTGTACAAAGTGCAGAGAAGTGATGTAGGAACAGACATTCTCTGACCTGAAGGGACAGGATGAGAACTGAGCCTGGTGGCAGAAAACTGGTACTTGGCAATATTTCGTGGGAAAAAGAGAGGGAATTCTCCCTGGAGGCCTGTCTTCAGGGAGGCGCTCCCAGAAGCCTGGGTGTCCCCTAAGTTTAGGAGAGAGGGAGTGGGGGCAGGGTGGTATGAAAGAGTGGGACCACCACTGAGTTGCCTACTGACATGTTATTTTTTGTTGTCCTCAGCCCAGCATCAGAGGGGTGGACCTTGATAAGTTTCGCGAGATTCTTTTGCGCCACTGCGATGTGAACAAGGATGGAAAAATTCAGAAGTCTGAGCTGGCTCTGTGTCTTGGGCTGAAAATCAACCCCTAATCCCCAGACCACTTCACCTTTTGCTCTTAGCATGTTTCTGAGCTCCTGCTGGTAAAATTCTATCTGTTCTTTGCTACTGGGGACAGTAGGCAAACTTTCTAACAAATGGTATGGCATTCTTAGGCAAGCAGAGGGACTGGAGGGTCTTCGTTTGAATGGCATGGTGTTTCCCTACATTTACTGGAAGCCCCCCATGCAGGGTTTGTGTTATTTCCCCCTTGACCCTGGCCTTTCCTGTCCCCCCAAGGACTCAGCTGACCTCCAGGGTCTGCCTGGCTTGTCCTCCAACTGTCTGAGGAAGTGGGGGCAGCTGAGTCCATCCATCTGTCCTCTTCCTGTGGGCTTTCTACTCAACAGTGTGAGGCACCTGTGGCAGTCTCGTGACTTCTACAAATAGACTCTCAAGTGGAAATAAACCTGCAGCTGGAAACAAAGGTGCAGAAATAACTTATTGTGTTTTGACTACTGGAGGGTTCTACCCGATGGCTGGAAGGAGGAACCAGTTCTCTAACTTGGGGTTGGCAAGAGGAGAAGATCCTGATGTGAACCACACCACCAATCCTCCCATCGTTCTCAGGTGCCCAAATGAGTTCCAGTCAACAGTAGGATTTGCCAATAATCACCCTCATCTCTCTGCGTGGGGAAGACCTGAACACTCGACCTGGGCTGGGTTTCACTCTTAAATGCTTTGTGAACTCACATGGCCAGGCAGGTAGGAACACAAGAAATTTGGAGAAAATCTTTTCCAGGTAACCCAAGCATCTGTTTGTTACCCCCTCCAACCATCCTCTTTCCAATAGTTTCCTCTGGCAAGTCTGGAATGCCTGAGGACTTCTCCTGTGCCTGTGACTATTGGAGATCTCTCTGCAGGCTGCTGGGTCCCCCATGGACCAAACCCTCTGCCCTTCACTCCTGGAACTCTGACTCAGTCTCCCTGAGAGGGAGCTGTTCTCTCCTGTGGCAGAGGCAGAGAGTGATTCCTTGACTGTCTTGACACTTTATTTTCAATAACACCCCTAACTTATAACAGACTCTGCAGGAATTTCAGCTTTAATGAGGTGTTATAGGTAATTCAGAAAAATTACAGTATAGAATGCTGATCATAACCCAAGAAAATTGTACCACTCAAGAGATTCCCCTCACTGGTACACATTGGTCCCAACCTGGTTCCCTTTCTCTCAGGTCTCTTCCCTCCAACATATAGATAATTAGTATCAGTAATTATTACTGATTAAGTACTTTCTATGCGCCAAGAACCTCTGGGTGCGTTCTATACCTTAAATAATTCAGTCTTCACCAAACCCTGTGAGGTAGATACAATCATGACGCCCACCTCAGAGATGAAGAAACTGAGGCAAACAGAAGCTAAGCAAGGTGACTGTGCTTGTCCATCTCCGAGGTGGGGACTCAGGGAGTGAATAATGGCCAATTTTCAAACGATGCGACAGAAGAGGGCTTTATCTCCGAAGTACAGCCCAAAAACAGCTCAAACAACTCAACAACAGAAAACGCCAACACCCAATCGAAAAATGTGCAGAGGATCTTGATAGATATTTCTCCAAAGAAGACAGATGGCCAGTAGGCACATGAAAAGATGCTCAATGTCACTAATTATTAGAGACATGCAAATTAAAACTACAATGAGGTACTGCCTCACACCAGTCCAGAATGGTCATAATTAAAACCAACAAACAAATGCAGGCGAGGGTGCAGAGAAAAGGGAACCCTCCTACACTGTTGGTGGGAACGTAAGTTGGTACAGCCACTATGGAAAATAGTATAGAGGTTTGTTAGAAAACTAAAAATAGAATTGCCATATGATCCAGCTCCACATCTGGGAATATGATCAGACAAAACTATAATTCAAAAAGATACATGCACCCTTATGTTTACAGCAGCAATATTCACAACAGCCAAGACATGGAAACAACTTAAATGCCCACTGACAAGGAATGGATAAAGATGAGTGTGTGTATATGTATACACACACATATATGTGGTCAGTTTTCATGTACATTTCAGGAAATCTTGGCCCCTCCCCAGAGGTTTGGTCTCACTGCGGGGTCCACCACATCCCCCAGCAGGACATTTCTCCAAGTCTGGATCACTCAGTGTGGATTAACTCTTCGTGGGAGCTTCAAGACAGTCCAAGAAACAGCACAGGACAAGCTAGGCAGACAGACTTCTCATTGTCCAAATGTTGAGTAACTGTGTACCTAGACATCCTTCAAAGAACAAACATTTCAAGGGTTGATATGATCTCAATCCACAAGATTGGAAAAAAAAAATTGGACCCTAAGCTGACCTATATTCATTTAATTCATGACCTTCCCTTTTATCTGCATGAAGACCACCTTTGAGGTTCACTGCTGCAACTGTGGCTGTATAAATTCTTAGCTTAGGGTCCTCAGTGACTTTCTAAAGATGACGAAGGTGGAAGTGAATGGGGAAGAGAAGCTTATTCTTTTAAGGGTAATTTGCTAAGATTCATTGAGGGCACTGAGATTCTATCAGAAGCTCCCAGGGTTCCTGCCCAGTCATAACCTTAGGTTTGAAACCTTAGGTTTCTTTCCCAGCATTCAAAGAAAGGACTGGTAGAGATCAAGAAAGATGGGTTTGTGCCACTTAAGTGAACTCACTTTGAGTGAGTTCACTCAGACATTCTCAGTAAGTTTGCATCACATGCTCTATAGGACATTGTGCTGGTGTGTTCATTAATGGGGCTTCCCAGGTGGCACTAGTGGTAAAGAACCCACCTGCCAATGCAGGAGATATAACAGATGTGGTTCGATCCCTGAGTTGGGAAGGTCCCCTGGAAGAGGGCATGGCAACTCACTCCCGTATTCTTGTTTGGAGAATCCCATGGACAGAGCAGCCTGGCAGGCTGCAGTTCATAGAGTCTCAAAGAGTCAGACACGACTGAACTGACTTAGCACACATGTACCTGTTCATCAATAGATATTTATCTCAGTCCACTCTGGCTACTACAACAAAAATACTACTGAGTGGATGGCTTAAACAACAAACATTTATTTTTCACAGTTCCTCTAACAGGGAAAGGAGCAATGAAGCTCTCTGTAGTCTCTTTTATAAGGGAACTAATTACATTTATGAGGACTCTGCCCTGTGACCTAATCACTTCCCCAAAGCGCAATCTTTAAATATAAAAACATTGAGTATAGCATTTTTATATACTAACAACAAAATATATGAAAAACAAAAAAATCAATTCCATTTACAACAGCATCAAAAATAACAAAATACTAAGGAATAAATTTAACCAAGGAAATAAAAGATCTGTACGCTGGAAACGAACACTCTGATGAAAGACATTGAAAAAGTCACAAATAAATGGAAAGATATACCATGTTTATCATTTGGAAGAACATTGTTAAAATGCCCGTACTACCCAGAGCCATCTATAAATTCAATGCAATCCATACCAAAATTCCAATAGCATTTTCCATATAAACAGAAAAAAAAAACCTTAAAATTTATACAGAACCATAAAAGATCTCAAATAGCTAAAGCACTCCTAAGAAAGATGACCAAACCTGAAGATATCACACTTCCTGATTTCAAACTGTTACTACAAAGCTACAGTCATAAGAATGGTATGGTATGGCATACACAACAGATACACAGAACAACAGAATAGAACTGAGTGGCCAGAAATAAACCCTCACATATTTGACAGGGGAGCCTCGAATACTCGAGAAAGAATAGTCTCTTCAATAAATGGTGTTGGGGAAACTGGGTAAGCACATGTAGAAGAATGAAACGGGATCTCTATCTTATACCACTCACAGAAATTAACTTCATATGGATTAAAGATTTAAATGTAAAAGCTGAAAGAATAAAACTCCTCGAAAAAAATAAGAGTGGAAGCTCCTTGACATTCGTCTTGGCAACAATTTTTTTTTTTTGGTGGTGGTGGGGTGGGATATGATACCAAAGGCACAAGCAAGAGAAGCAAAATTGATTTAAATCAAACTAAAAAGATTCTACACGGCAAAACAAACAAATCTTCCATCCATGGGATTTTCCAGGCAAGAGTACTGGAGGGGGTTGCCATTTCTTTCTCCAATTTACTACATAATGTCACCTAAAATAAAAGGTTGAGTGGTAGATTTCAATTTCTATAAAATTTCAGTAAAACTGGTGTGGGTAACTAGCTTTACCTTGTCCTAACATTGCAGTATCTGATCAATTAAGCCAAAATTCCTATAAAATCCAGCAGTTTGAATGAATTTAATAGTTGCACAAATAACAGATTTTCTTACTGAACTCAGATAAGAGTTGCTATTTGAAAACAAACAGCTTCAGAGGCCCTAATACCAGTACATAGGCTTTTAGAAAGTTCTGCTTTTTGACTGCTTGACAGCCTCTCGATTGTAAGTTCTGAAGGCTTGTAAGTTTTAGACATAGTAATAGTCAGCGTATTTCTGCTTTATTCAGATAAACATATAGGAGTCTCAGACTTTTAGGATAATTAAGTTTCTAACTATCAAATCAATCAATCTGACAGATAAAAATCTGTTTTTATTCTCTCATGGATCCTCTCTCTTCTTTCCCTCCAGGGTTAGAAGAACTAACAATTGCAACTGTGAATGCTCCCTCTCCACGTATCTAGGAAGTCTCCCGCCTCTGGGTGGGCTCCTTTCCCTGAGGCGGGGCTCAGCTCTCTGCTGCCCCCTCCCTTCTCTGCAGGGGTGCCTACAGCTGGCTATTCCCTCTTCTTTACCTCTGTCTGGTCTCTAGTCTCTTCCTCCCACCTTATATATCTTCCCTTCACTAGCTAAAATCTATCCTTTCTTTAAAAATCTGCTCGTGTCCATTTTCCCAAATTGTCCACCAATTTCTCTCAATTTCTATCATTATTTAACCAATACTTCATAATCTGACTCTCAGTCTTCTGCAGTTGTTTTAGACATCAGGTTTTGTCATTTCCAATGAAGTGATAAGCTGCTTTCAAGTTCAGAAAACCTTGTTTTAGATATCTTCCAAAAGCTGGCCCTACCCTACCATAGCACACACACATACATCTTAGTACTTAGCCAAGTAATTCTGCTTATTTTACAAGACTGTTTCTTACACTACTAAACACATGGCTGAGCCTCAGATAAAATGAATGATTTGGTGATGTGAAATGATCAAATTTCCAGTTCTGTAAGATCAATGACTGTAATATTATAACTCTAGATATGGGAAGAAGCAACAAAAAGGAAACATTTTCTGGACCAGAACAGGTTAGAAAGACAGGTGGTCCAGAGACTTCTGGCTACTTTAACTCATGTGCTGTTACTGGACTCGTGTGCTGTGACCTATCAAGGAACTCCTCGCCTAATTTGGGAATAAGCATTCTTAGCCCCATGGGACAAAGTTACCACGAAATGCTTCCCAAATTTTGTCTGAAATTAAGACAGAAAGGCGGAGGAGACTGTCAAATAATGTTACCCACTATCTAGTTCTGTAAGAATCAAGTCATCAGCCATGCAGTCACTGACATAATACACCTTGAAAGGACTTCAGGGCCAAAATCAGGATGAGATACTTGTTGCTCTGAGAAGACTGACAGAACTGGCCCTGAGCTAGGTATTTTCAGACTTGTGACCCTAGTTTCTTGCATCTTCCCATACTTAGAAAAGCACTAATACTGTTCATTAACTAAGGTATCTGTTTCTCAAAAAGCGTAAAATCTTCTAAGATGAGTTCTTGATTGCACATACCCTTTGCCAAAATTACATATGTACTGGCCTCCCCCTTTCATCTCTTCAGAATAGTTCTCAGAGCTCCGAGAGAGACTGTCTCCTGGGTTATACTCCTTAGTTTGGCTTGAATAAAATTTCCATTTCTTTCTTAGACTGACTTCTGATTATTTTGGTCGACACCAGGACTGATCAGAAACTTAAAATATCACTGTGTAATGCGAAGAGCCTGAATTATAACACTACATGTAGCCTCGCATTTAGTTCTAATTCTGTCTGTTGCCGGGAAAAGATCCCCTAGTCTCTCTACACATCCATTTCCTTGTCTGTAAAACAGTCATGCTGACTTTCTATGAAAATGATGCTGTATGTTCAGGCTTTGAGCACATCCCTTCCCAGGCCACTATTCCAAATGCATAGCAGTACCCCAGCAAGCAATAATAATAATAAAAAAGACTTCTAAAAATAATGCTCACAAGCACAGCAATCTTTCTATAAGATAACACAGGGCCTGAGGTCTTGCCAAGCTCCTGATTCTAAGGCAAGAGGGTTAACATCAGGCTTTAAAAAGGATCGAAGGCAAGAGTTGGTCTCACCACTTGATACCAATGGCTGGTATTAAATACACAATATTATTAACTGTAGTCACCCTATTGTATACTATATCTCCAGGACTTTTTATATAACTGGAAGTTTGTACCTGATGACCAGCTTTGCCTAAAGTATAATCACTGAGACAATATCTATGCAAGAAATAATTTTTGACTGGTCACAGTTGGAAGTAATTAGTGAATAGAAATAGAGCAGATAATTCACACAGAAAGTCACATAGAGATTTACTGAGATAACAAATATGTAAAAGAAGAAAGATAGTAGCTATATTGAGTCCACAACACATCTAACAGCAATTCCAAACAAAAAGAATAGAAGGAATGATGGATAAATAAAACCTGAAGAGATAATGTGTGAGAGTTTCCAGACATGAACACAGACTTGAGTCCTCAGGATAGGAATACACAATCAATGCTAAATCTAGTAAATAAAAATAAACTCACATCAGACACCTTCTAGCAGAACTATCAAAAATGAAAAACCTCAAAAGCTGAGAAAATGAGAAGAATATTACTAAGTTATTATTGCAAACAGTTTTTTTTTTTTTTTTTTTAATCAGCAAGGCTAGATGCTGAAGACAAGGGAGCATTTCCAAGTAAGTTCATTACCTAATCATTTCAGAAAATGCCTTTGTGGTAAAAAGTTTTTCCACTGTTTATTCTTCGTACTTTCCTGACAGAGAATGAAGTTAACTATTTTTTTTTCTCCAGTAAGTCTTTTACAACTTTAAAAATTGTACAAAGATATTTCAGATCATGGAGGGCATAATAAACAGGAAATGACTAAAGGTAGACTGGAATGAATTAGGAAATATTTCCAAAGCAGAGATTGATGATTCAACCTTTTAGAAGGAACATTCGGTCATCTAGAGACATTCTTTAGACAAAAGAGAGGGATCTGTCGTGACTCTAGTCCATTATGTCACATTGCTAGGAAATATTCCCAGCTCTCTATGGAGAGAGCTCCACTCCACTGACAGTGGTGAGATGAGAAAGCTGGGGCAGTGCTGAAGCACACTTCATGGCATTCCTTTGATTTTCCCCTACCCGCTACTGTGTCTTATCACAAAACTATCCATTATCGTCCTCTTTAAATAGTATTAGCACTTGTCTAATTGGCCTTCCTGGAATCTAATTAGTTTTAAACATTTTCTCAACTTATTTTACATGAAAATTGAAGATGATATTGTAACAGAAAGAACATTTCTCAGCCACAGGATGGAAGCAGAAATTGAAAACAGAAAAGTGGTCAACACTCAACTAGTCACATGGGAAAGAGTTCCATTGAGAACCATCCTGGCTGGATTGTAAACCCCTAGCTGAATTTCCACTACTCCTAATCAGTATTTTGGATAAACTTCAAGTTAGTTTTCCCTGTCACCAGGACCACTAGGGTTGAGTCCAGGTAGAAAACTTGGGAGAATAGAGACTGTGTCAATTAACATTTCCTTTTGAAAGGACCACAAAATCTCAATAGGATAACAGTAAGAAGATCAGCTGATCTTGGCTAGGCTGGCTCAGTTATCCTGGGGTTGGCTGGTAGATGCTGGCCTTAGCTTGGGCAACTCAGCTCAGCTCTGAGTCTCATTCTTAGGAGGCTAGTTTGGCCATACTATCCTCATGGTAACTGCAGAAATATGAATGGGCAGGCACTGTTCAAGCTTCCTGTTGAGTGGTATTTGTTAACATTTCACTGACCAAAGCAAAGCTCAGAATCAAAGAGTAGGACCAAGAGGAAGAGAGAACTACAAAATTACCTGGCAAGGGCATAGATTTAAGGGGAAAAGAACTGAAGCCATTTCTGTGACCTACCTACCATAACCCCTGAGGAAGACTTGGTTCAAACTTTTTATGCAGCATTTGCCCCACAGGCTCCCTTTCACATCACCAGGCCCCATTTATTTATAATGTGCTTCTGTTACTCGCCTCTTTAGCCTGGCCTACTGCTAGCTGCAGTAGATTTGAATGGTTCTGGCTTTCTACCATAGCCTGAGTTAAAAAGAAGATTTAGGCTGCTATGTTAAAAACTGAAGAAAAAAATCAAGTTCATTAAAAAAATCTAATATTATTAACACCATCAATTCCCTTATATTTCTTTAGTAAGACTACAAATGCTTCCCCACTGAATGAAGAGCAGATATTGGTTTATTTTCCTTCCCAGTATCCTTGTGAATATGTACGTTAAGTTGTTTTACACAACTATTTATATTAATATAGTTCTTAAGTCTAATGAGACTGTGTCTTGGCCAGGAGCCACAGCAAGTTATTGGCTGGGAAGGAGGCTGGTAGGCATGTGATTCTGGACCAGATCCCAGTCTCTGACTCTCTCCTCTTCTCTCTGGTCTAATTTCCCTGCGACTGTTTTGCCAAACCTGACTCATCTTACATCAGAGTAAGTGAATATGAGTTGAACTATTACTCAAAATTAATCAGATGGGTACACTTTTAAGGGAGACAATCTCACGACATGTTTCTAATGTTGCAATATTCTAAAGGAAAAGAGCTGGGTAAATATTCTCATTTAACCTAACAGTTCTAAAAAGCTTGAAGAACTTAGGGTATGTCAGGAGAAATCCTTACCCGTTTTGACTCCTGCCAAGACAGAATTAGAAAACAATTTTCTAGTTCCCCCACTTGCCTAAAAAAAAAATTCAAGAGGGAAAAAAAAGTACTTGACAAAATAAAAACAAACGTGTTGTTTTGATATCTGTGTCCCTCCTCCACCCCTTGCTTATGGTTGTTTGTAGAATGATAAAATACCATCATTAAAGAAAACAATAGCTTACAAGTTAACAAAGCAGTCAACATCATGGAAACATCTACTATCATGGAAGAGTAAGCAAATGCTTTCATTTTGTATTTTAATTACAGATATTATCATTTAAAATCACTTGCTAGCAACAGTTGCCAGGAAGGATGATCAAAGTTTAAAGTTGTTTTTATGAGCTAAATGGTTTCATGGGGCCTGTCTGTATGTTATATAGAAGGGCAAGTGCAGGGCATTGGGACCGAGCAAATGGATCCAATGTGAAGAAAGTGCTAGGATACTTGAGATCTGAAAGGACATGTGTAAAGAAATGGAAAACAAAACAAAAAAACAAACCTACACAGATGAGGACAAAAGTAACTGAACTTGGTATCAAGAAAGCTGGTTAAAATCTCAGCTATGTCCTACATCTACTCATGTATATCTATGGATACTCACGCCCAACCTTTTTGAGCCTCAACCTCCTCACCTGTTAAATGGAAATAATAAATAATAAGACTATGTACCTCACATGATTTGTGAAAACACTGTGTGACTGACTGAACTAGTGTACATGAAAACATTTTATAAACTGATGCTTTGCAAAAACGTTAGGTAGGTGAGACAGTAACAGGGAAGAGGAAAGGGGGAGGTTTGTTTCATTACCATCTTAAGTAATAGAGTTTAAAACAATCTTTCATGCACTATTTACAAGAGCCAAATGTGGAAACTACCCAAGTGTCCATCAACAGACAACTGGCTTAAGAAGATGTGGTAGATTCAAGATTAACATACAGAAATCAGTTGCATTTCTTTACACTAACTATGATGTATCAGAAAGGGAATATAAACAAACAATCCTTTTTAAAACTGCACCAAAAATACTTACGAATAAACCTGATCAACAGAGAAGGCGATGGCACCCCACTCCAGTACTCTTGCCTAGAAAATCTCATGGACGGAGAAGCCTGGTAGGCTGCAGTCCATGGGGTCGCTAAGGGTCGGACGTGACTGAGAGACTTTCCTTTCACTCTTCACTTTCATGAATTGGAAAAGGAAATGGCAACCCACTCCAGTGTTCTTGCCTGGAGAATCCCCGGGACGGGGGAGCCTGGTGGGCTGCCAACTATGGGGTCACACAGAGTCGGACACGACTGAAGTGACTTAGCAGAAGCAGCAGCAGCAAACCTGATCAAGGAGGTGAAAGACATATACTGAGAACTATAAAACATTAAGGAAATTAAAGTTGATTCAAAGAAATTGAAAGATAGCCCATGCTCTTGGATTAGAAGAATATTGTTAAAATGGCCATTACTATCCAAAGTAATCTACAGATTTAATGTGGTCCCTACTAAATTACCAAGGCATTTTTCACAGAAATAGGACACATACTAAAATTTATATGAAACAATAACAGACCCAGAATTGCCAAAGCAATCCTGAGGAAAAAAGAACAAAGCAGGAGGCACAACCCTTCCAAACTTCAGACAACGTTATGAGGCTACAGTAATCAAGAGAATGGCATTGGCACAAAACCAGACATACAGGCCAATGGAACAAAATAAAGCATCCAGGAATAAACCCACAGACCAATGGACAAATTAATCCTTGAAAAAGGAGGCAAGAATATACAATGGGGAAGATAGTCTCTTCAGCAAGTGGTGTTGGGAAAGTTGAACAGCTGTATGTAAATCAGTGAAGTTAGAACACACCGTAACATCACACACAAAAGTAAAGTGAAAATGGCTTAAAGATCTAAATATTAAACAAGACACCATAAAACTCCTCAGTTCAGTTCAGTAGTTCAGTCGTGTCCGACTCTGTGACCCCATGAATCGTAGCACGCCAGGCTTCCCTGTCCATCACCAACTCCCGGAGTCTACTCAAAATCATGTCCATAGAGTCAGTGATGCCATCCAGCCATCTCATCCTCAGTCATCCCCTTCTCCTCCTGCCCCCAATCTCTCCCAGCATCAGTCTTTTCCAATGAGTCAACTCTTCNTGTGGTTTCAGTGTATCTGCCCTCTGATGCCCTCTTGCAACACCTACCATCTTACTTGGGTTTCTCTTATCTTGGGCGTGGGCTATCTCTTCACGGCTGCTCCATTGAAGCGCAGCCTCTGCTCCTTACCTTGGATGAGGGGTATCTCCACACCACCGCCCTTCCTGACCTTCAACGTGTGTTAGCTCCTCTCAGACCCCTGCGCCCACGCAGCCACAGCTCCTTGAATATTGAGTTGCACCTCCTGGCCACTGCCTCTGGGTTCGGGCGCAGGGTGGCTCATCTCAGCCGCCGCCTTTGGCCTCGGACACAGGGTGGCTCCTCCCAGCCACTGCGTCTGACCTCGGACGTGAGGTAGCTCCTCTCGACCGCGCTTTGTGCGCTGGTCAGGGCAGCCGTTTTTAGATCCTAAAGATCTCCTTTAGGGTGGACTTATTGGATATTCCTGCAGTCCGAGGGACTCTCAAGAGTCTTCTCCAACACCACAGTTCAAAAGCATCGATTCTTCGGTGTTCAGCTTTCTTCACAATCCAACTCTCATATCCATACATGACTACTGGAAAAACCATAGCCTTGACTAGACAGACTTTTGCTGGCAAAGTAATGTCTCTCTACCTAGGTTGGTCATAACTTTCCTTCCAAGGAGTAAGAGTCTTTTAATTTCATGGCTGCAATCACCATCTGCAGTGATTTTGGAGCCCCCCAAAATAAAGTCTGACACTGTTTCCACTGTTTCCCCATCTATTTCCCATGAAGTGTTGGGGCTAGATGCCCTGATCTTTGTTTTTTGAATGTTGAGCTTTAAGCCAACTTTTTCACTCTCCTCTTTCACTTTCATCAAGAGGCTTTTTAGTTCCTCTTTACTTTCTGCCATAAAGGTGGTGTCATCTGCATATATGAGGTTATTGATATTTCTCCCAGCAATCTTGATTCCAGCTTGTGCTTCATCCAGCCCAGCATCAGTCTTGTCTGACTCTTTATGACCCCATGGACTGTAGCCTACCAGGTTCCTCCATCCATGGACTTCCCAGGCAAGAATACTGGAGTGGGTTGCCATTTCATTCTCCAGGATATCTTCCTGACCCAGGGATTGAACCTGGATCTCCTGCATTGTAGGCAGATGCTTTACCATCTGAGCCACCAGGGAAGATAGTCTGAGTTAAATAAGCAGGTGATAATATACAGCCTTGATGTACTCCTTTTCCGATTTGGAACCAGTCTGTTGTTCCATGTCCAGTTCTAATTGTTGCTTCCTGTCCTGCATTTAGGTTTCTCAAGAGGCAGGTCAGGTGGTCTGGTATGCCCATCTCTTTCAGAATTTTCCACAGTTTGTTGTGATCCACACAGTCAAAGGCTTTGGTATAGTCAATAAAGCAGAAATAGATGTTTTTCTGGAACTCTCTTGCTTTTTCCATGATCCGGCAGATGTTGGCAATTTGATCTCTGGTTCGTCTGCTTTTTCTACAGCCAGTTTGAACATTTAGAAGTTCACACTTCACATATTGCTGAAGCCTGACTTGGAGATATTTGAGCATTACTTTCCCAGCAATGGTCAAAGAGCAGTCCTGCCCACCTGGTGATCTGATGGGAGACCTTCATGTCTGTGCCTCTAGAGCGAGGCCTGTAGACTTTAGTCTGGGCTTTTAGTCCTAAAGCAGCCATAGCACTTGTTCAGGGCCAGTTCTGCCTGCCCAGGGACCCACCCAATGACCTGGCAGGAGCCCTTTCAGGGACTTGACAGGAGCCATACAGTCTATGGGGATTCCCAGGCAGTGCAGCAGTAAAGAGCCTCCCTGCCAATGCAGAAGACACAAGAGATACAGTTCTGAGATTCAGGTTTGATTCCTTGGAGGAGGAAATGGCAATCCATTCCAGGATTCTTGCCTGGAAAATTCCGTAGACAGAAGAGCTTGGTGAGCTACAGTTTACGGGGTTGCAAAGAGTTGGACATGACTGAGTACACACACACGCACGCGCATGCACGCACACACATACCGTATATACACCTGATAACAGCCTCACTGTCTGTGGACCCAACTGCAGACCCTGGAACTGATTCTTTCCCTCAAATCCTCTGAACAAAGTCCTAGAGGCAGTTCCATACACCTAGGGACCAGACAGGATCCATATATGCCTGAACTTCTGGTAACAGGCCCACCAACAGCAGACCCCACTGTGAACTACATGACTTCTGATTCCAAATAATAATATTTGTTCTCTATGTCTTGGCATTCTCTCAGGGAAAAAAATGACAAGGAGATAACTTTTGATTCAATAAAAGTGATAATTTTGAATTGTGAAAACTAGCTAAAGAAAACAAAAACAACAGAAACCTAGTGTATTTATACTACTTGTAACACCAAAAGTATTCAAGTGCAATGTGTCCCAGTGCTGGTTGATTTAAGGTCTTCCAGTTTGGCTGAATCTACTTGCATTCAGAAAAGTCTAGATGGAAGAAATAAAGCAAGATATAGAGTCACTGAAAATGACACTAATTTATCTCCAATTTCCCATATAGGAATAATAGCAGTTGTGGTGGTAGATGTAGTGAAGTCCTACATCCAGTATGCTACCTGCTCATTTTCATATCTTTCTAATTTTCTAAGAATGCAGTCATGGTTGACAGAGCTGAGGTGCGGTAGTGAAAAACCCTAGAGAGATGTTCATGCCTTCAGTGATCATGGGCAAAAACCATTTAATTTCTTACAACTTATTTAGTAATCTGTATACTTAACATTCAGAAAATGAAGATCATGGCATCCAGTCCCATCACTTCATGGGAAATAGACAGGGAAACAGTGGAAATAGTGTCAGACTTTATTTTTCTGGGCTCCAAAATCACAGCAGATGGTGACTGTAGCCATGAAATTAAAAGATGCTTACTCCTTGGAAGAAAAGTTATGACCAATCTAGACAGCATATTCAAAAGCAGAGATATTACTTTGCCAACTAAGGTCCATCTAGTCAAGGCTATGGTTTTTCCAGTAGTCATGTATGGATGTGAGAGTTGGACTGTGAAGAAGGCTGAGTGCCGAAGAATTGATGCTTTTGAACTGTGGTGTTGGAGAAGACTCTTGAGAGTCCCTTGGACTGCAAGGAGATCCAACCAGTCCATTCTGAAGGAGATTGGCCCTGGGATTTCTTTGGATGGAATGATGCTGAAGCTGAAGCTCCAGTACTTTGGCCACCTCATGTGAAGAGTTGACTCACTGGAAAAGACTGATGCTGGGAGAGATTGGGGGCAGGAGGAGAAGGGGACGACCGAAGATGAGATGGCTGGATGGCATCACTGACTCGATGGGCATGAGTCTGAGTGAACTCCAGGAGTTGGTGATGGACAGGGAGGCCTGGTGTGCTGCGATTCATGGGGTCGCAAAGAGTCGGACATGACTGAGCGACTGAACTGAACTGAACTGAACTGATAGCAGTGAAAATACTACCTTTCCCAATAAATTGCAGTTGGATTACACCAAAAATGAAGACTTTACTCTGTGACAACCTTTTAAGAGAATATGGTGTGGTTACTCACCTAGAGCCAGATATCCTGGAATGTGAAGTCAAGTGGGCCTTAGGAAGAATCACTACAAACAAAGCTAGTGGAGGTGATGGAATTCCAGTGGAGCTATTTCAAATTCTGTAAGATAACGCTGTGAAAGTGCTGCACTCAATACGCCAGCAAATTTGGAAAACTCAAATTTTGAGTGGCCACAGGACTGGAAAAGTTCAGTTTTCAATCCAATCCCAAAGAAAGACAATGCCAAAGAATACTCAAACTACTGCACAATTGCACTCATCTCACACACTAGTAAAGTAATGCTCAAAATTCTCCAAGCCAGGCTACAGCAATACGTGAAGTGTGAACTTCCTGATGTTCAAGCTGGTTTTAGAAAAGTCGGAAGAACCAGAGATTAAATTACCAACATCTGCTGGATCATAGAAAAAGCAAGAGAGTTCCAGAAAAACATTTGTTTCTGCTTTATTGACTATGCCAAAGCCTTTGACTGTGTGAATCACAATAAAGTGTGAAAAACTCTGAAACAAATGGGCATACCAGACCACCTGACCAGCCTCTTGAGAAACCTGTATGCAGGTCAGGAAGCACGTTAGAAATGGACATGTAACAACGGACTCGTTCCAAATAGGAAAAGGAGTATGTCAAGGCTGTATATTTTCACCCTACTTATTTAACTTATATGCAGAGAATATCATGGAAGAAGCACAAGCTGGAGGAAGCACAAGCTGAAATCAAGATTGCCGGGAGAAATAGCAATAACCTCAGATATGCAGATGATACCACTCTTATGGCAGAAAGTGAAGAAGAACTAAAGAGCCTCTTGAAAGTGAAAGAGGAGAGTTAAAATTTTGTCTTAAAGCTCAACATTCAGAAAACTAAGAACATGGCATCTGGTCCCATCCCTTCATGGCAAATAGATGGGGAAACAATGGAAACAATGGCTGAGTTTAGTTTTCTGGGCTCCAGAATCACTGGAGATGGTGATTGCAACCATGAAATTAAAAGTTTCTTGCTCCTTGAAAGAAAAGTTATGACCAAGGTAAATAGCATATTAAAAAGCAGAGACATTACATTGCCAACAAAGGTCCGTCTAGTCAAAGCTATGGTTTTTCCAGTAGTCATATATGGATGTGAGAGTTGGACTATAAAGAAAGCTGAGTGCCAAAGAATTGATGCTTTTGAACTTTGGTGTTGGAGAACACTCTTGAGAGTCCCTTGGATTGCAAGGAGATCCAACTAGTCCATCCTAAAGGAGATCAGTCCTGTGTCCACTGGAAGGACTGATGGTGAAGCTGAAACTCCAATACTTTGACCACTTGGTGCAAAGAACTGACTCATTTGAAAGGACCCTGATGCTGGGAAAAATTGAAGGCAGGAGAAGTGGATGCCAGAGGATGAGATGGTTGGATGGCATCACCGACTTAATAGACATGAGTTTGAGTAAATTCTGGGAGTTGGTGATGGACAAGGAGGCCTGGCATGCTGGGGTTCATGGGGTCACAAAGAGTCAGACATAACTGAGTGATTGAACTAAATGGGGGGGGCAGGGAGATATGTGCAAACCACACATACAACAACAAAAGATTAATATCTAGAATGCACAAAGAATTCTCAAAACTCAATAATGAAAATAAAACTAACCATTTAAAACTGGGAAAAAAACATAAAGCCAGTGAAGGTGATGAAATTCCAGCCGAGCTATTTAAAATCCTAAAAGATGATGTCGTTAAAGTGCTACACTCAGTATGGAAGCTATTTTGAAAACAGCAGCAACCACAAGACTGGAAAAGATCAGTTTTCATTGCAATCCCAAAGAAAGGAAATGCCAAAGAATGTTCAAACTATCATACAACCATGCTCATTTCACATGCTGGCAAGGAAATGCTTAAAATTCTTCAAGCTCCGCTTCAACAGTACATGAACCAAGAGCTTTCAGATCCACAAGATAGCAAAAGCAGAGGAACCAGAGAACAAATTGCCAAAATCAGTTGGCTCATAGAGAAAGCAAGGAAATTCCAAAAAATATATCTACTTCTGCTTCATTGACTACACTAAAGTCTTTGACTGTGTGGATCACAACAAACTGTGGAAAACATTAACTTAAAAAAAAAAAACCTGATTTAGCTTTCTTATATCAAACAAGTAGTTTTTAAGACAAGAAATATTAGTAAGACTAGAGATACATGTTATATGATAAAATGATTTGATTTTATATTTTAATGTACTGAGAAATTATAACAGTCTTACAAATGTATGCAACTAACAATGTAGTCTCAAAATATAAGAAACAAAACCTGAAAGAGTCAACAGGATAAACTGGTAAATTCATAATCACTAGTAATCATCAAATCATAATATTCTTGACATACCATTCTCAATGTGTGATAGAGCTTAGTGAAAAAATATTGTAAATTATATCCACACCTAAAACCATGCAACAATATACAAAAAAGGGTATGGAACTGAAAGGTGCCTAGAGAGAAATTAGTTTTTTATACAAATTTCTTGAAATGTTCTAGGAAGTATGTATTAATTTTCTCTAATGGCCTGAATATGATTTTCTATTCTTTCTATTTAACTCTCCCAGAATTTCAACATTTATAATATGAATAATACTGGAAACAAACACTAATTCACTAAATTTTCTTCTCTATGATTACTCACATCTTCCTGATGTACGTTTGCATCAAGTCTTTGTCCAATTTGGCAATATGCCAACTGAGTCAGGACCATGTCTAATTCTATAATTGGAGGGCTGTGCACACTATTGTTGCCGCCTAACAAATGTTGTGATACAATCAGAGTAATAAGATGGGTAGCATTTCCACATCTGTTAAACAGATACAAGAGAATTTTGTGGGTGTGCCCTTGATACATTTTAGCTTTAATCTACTATTGGGTAATCACCTACTAAACTGAACATACAAAGAAACCATTTTTTCTTCTAATCTACCAAGACAATAGGAAGCTGAATTTGTAAAGAACATTGATGTTTCCAAAAAAATGAAAAATGGCTGTGATGTAGAAATTATGCAAGGAGGAAGTCCTGAACTGATATGGAAACCAAACCTTCTTTTCCCAAAACAAAGATGATGTTATTTCCATTATTACAAGAATTTCTTTCTTTGTCTTAACTGTTGTGTCCTTCGTGCCTTGAATATTGCCTGAAATGTAATAAGGGTCTGTTGTGGGTTCAGTTGTATCCCTGAAAATATATGTTGAGATCCTAAACTCTGTTACTTGTGGATATAATTTTAGGAATGAGGTATTTGCAGGATAATTAAATTGAGATGAGGTTTTTTTTTTTTTTATAAGCTCTAATCCAACAAAATAAGCAAACACATAGACATATGAGGAAAGCACCTTGTTATAATGAGACAAAAATTAGAGTGATGCAGCTTCAAGCCAAGGAATGTCAAGGATTGATGGCTACCATTGGAAGTTCATGCATGTGCCCAGTTGCTAAGTCATGTTCAACTTTTTGCAACCCCATGGACTGTAGCCTGCTAGGCTCCTCTGCCTATGGGATTGCCCAGGCAAAAATACTGGAGTGGGTTCCAATTTCCTTCTCTAGGGTTTTTCCTAACCCAGGGATTGACAGATTCTTTACCAGTGAGCCACCTGGAAGCCCACCTTTGGAAGACAGGAATAGACAAAAAAGAATTCTATCCAGAGTGTCAGAGAAAACTTGGTACTATCGAAAACTTTCCCACTTCTAGTCTCCAGAACTGTGAGAGAATAGATTTCTGTTTTTGTAAGCCATCCAATGTGTTGTTTTTTGATTTGACAGTCCTAGGAAACTAATTGGAGAAGGAAATGGCAACCCACTCCAGTATTCCTGCCTGGGAAATCCCATGGACAGAGAAGCCTGGTGGACTACAGTCCATGGGATCACAAAGAGTTGGACATGACTTAGCGACTAAACAAGGAAACTAATACATGTAAGTGTTCTCAATCACTCAGTCCTGTCCAATTTGTTTGTGACCCCATGGACTGTAGCCCATCAGGCTCCTCTGTCTATGGGATTTCCAGGGTAAGAATATTGAATGTGTTGCCGTTTCCTTCTCCAGGGAAACTAATACCATACTCAATAAATATCTTTAATAAAACATAGATAAATTGTATTTTCATATTAAAAATGCATCATCATATTCTGATCAATAATTACAGGAGAAATTTACTTTGGAGGAAATAAAAGGATCTATGAAAAGAATCCTATCTTATTTTCATCTGTGTTTTGGGGGGTTTTCTCATTTTCCTGTTTTGTTTCCATAACTAATCTCAAGTTATTTGTGTACAGCTTCATAGATGAATTAGCTTAATGGATACATACTTTGTGGGAGAAACATAAAAAGCTGAAAACACAATAAAATAGTTCTGAGCCATCTTGGGTATCAAGTTAAAGACAGTATCACAAAACTTCCTTAAGGACTATTGGTTGCCAGGCACTATGAGTGGGTGCTTTCACACAATGGCATCTTGTTAAATTTTCAGTTTTTGAGGTTCAGGGACTATAAAGCCTTTTCTCAAACACTGAAATAAGAGGAGTGTCTAGATTCAAAATCAGATTTTCTCAGCTCTAATTCAGCCCATTTATTTTATTTCAAAACACAATCTATTTGATTGGTTAATTAATTCAAATATACATTAATATTTCATTAAATAAATATTGATCATACCTTAGGGCTTCACTGGTGGCTCCTTTCTAAAGAATCTGCCTGCAATGTAAGAGTCAAAGGGGATGTGGGTTTATACCTTAACACAAATACTTGTCTTTAAATGAAAAAAATTGTAAACACTTTTGAAAAGTTTCCTCAAATCCTTTTTGAAAACAGATTTTTGATCAGTTTATTAAATTTTTAAATAATTTTTTAATGAACATCTTCCCATTGTTCCCATTCCCCAACTCCTGGTAACCATCATTCTACTCTCTGTTTCTATGAGTTCATCTTTTCTAGATTCCACATACAAGAAATTTGTTTTTCACTGACTTATAAAGCCCACAGGGTCTATGAAAATGGTAGGATTTCCTTCTTTCTCATGAGTGAATAATACCCCATTGTGTATATTGGTATGTGTATCACATTTTCTTTATCCGTTCACCTTTTGATGGGCACTTAGGTTGTTTCCATATCTTAGCTATTATGAGTAATGCTGCAATGAACATGGGAGTATAGATACCTCTCTGATATCTTGTTTCCATTTTTTTTCATTTTTTGGATATAACCTAGAAGGAGGATTGCTGTATCAGGGGGTAATTTTATTTTTAACTTTTTTTTTTTTTTTAATTTTTTGAGGAAATGACCTGGTTTTCCAATTGGCTACACCAATTTACATTCTTATCAACAGTGCAGCAGGGGTCCTTTCCTCCACATTGTCACCAACACTTGTTCCCTCTTTTAGATGACAGACTTTCTCACAGTTATAAGGGAGTTTCCAATAGTTAATGTGGTTTTGATTTGCATTCCCTGGTGATTAATGATGTGAAGCATCCTTTCAAGTACCTGTTGGCCATTTATATGTCTTCCTTGGAAAATTGTCTCATCAGTTCCTCTATTTAAAATTACTGTTTGCTTTTAATACTGAATTATATAAGTTCTCTCTGTATTTTGGATATTAACCACTTATCAGATACATAACTTGAAAATGTTTTCTCCATTCTATAGTTTGCTTTTTCATTTTGTTGACTTTTCTTTTGCTGTGCAGATGAATTTCAGTTTGATGTTCCACTTATTTAATTTTGCTTTTATTTTTTTATGATTTTTGGTGTCATAGCCAAAATAATAACTGTCAAGGCCAATGTAAGGGAGATTTTACCCCTGCTTTTCCCAGGAGTTTTCCTGTTTCAGGTCTTAATTTTTCAATTCATTTTGTGTCCTTTCTTCAGCCACATTGTATGTGGCAACCACTGGATCACCAGGGAAGTCCCATTTTGTGCTCATTTTTGTGAGTGGTGTAAGATAAGGTGTCCAGTTTTGTTCTTCTGCATGAGCTTATCTGGGTTTTCCATTTATTGAAGAAATAATCTTGTCCCAATGTTATATTCTTGCCTCTATGGTCACCACTGTGTGTGGGTGCTCAGTCATGTCCGACTCTTTGTGACCCCATGGAATGTAGCCCACCAGGGTCCATGAAATTTTGCAAGCAAGTATACTGGAGTGGGTTTCCCTTTGCTACCCCAGGGCATCTTCCCAACCAAGGATCAAACGTGAGTCTCTTGCTTCTTCCGCGTATCCTGCATAGGCAGGTGGGTTATTTACCACTGCGCTACCTGGGAAGCCCACCATTAGTTGACCATATATAAGAGGGCTTATTTCTAGGTTCTCAAATTTGTCATGTTTACTGGAGGTCGTATGCCTCTATTTCACTTTTCTTTTGTGAATATACTGTAGGTTATAACTTTGTGGTTACCATGGGGCTTATATAAATCACCTTACAAAAATGTCTCTATTATGCTAATAACTAACTTCAATTGCCTACAAAAATTTACCCTTTCATAACCTCATTTATATTTTTGATATCACAGTTTACATCTGTGTATTGTGTATCTGTTAACAGATTATTGTATTTATTTTTCATACTTTTGCCATTTACATGTTTATTAAAGTGCCACGTAACACTGCCATATTGCACTTAGAGAGCATTCTGAATCTGATTATATACTTATATTTACCAGCGTGTTGTGTAATTTTATACATTTTTGTGGTGCATAATTAGCATCCTTTTGTTGTTGTTGTTGTTGTTCAGTTGCTAAGTCAAGTCTTGTCCAACTCTTTGTAACCCCATGAACTGTAGCACACCAGGCTTCCCTTTCCTTTACTATCTCCTGGAGTTTGCTCAAATTCATGTCCGTTGAGTGATGCCATCGAACTCTCTCATCTTCTGTCACCCACTTCTCTTCCCCTCAATCTTTCCCAGCATTAGGGTCTTTTCCAGTGAGTCAGCTCTTCATACCAGGTAGCCAAAGTGTTGGAGCTTCAGCTTCAGCATTAGGGTTGATTTTCTTTAGAACTGACTGGTTGGATCTCTTTGCTGTCCAAGGAACCCTCAAGCGTCTTCTCTAGCACCACAGTTCAAAAACTAATTCTTCTGTGCTCAGCCTTCTTTATGGTTCAGTTCTCATGACTACATGACTACTGGAAAAACCATAGCTTTGAATAGACAGACCTTTGTCAGCAAAGAGATGTCTCCACTTTTTAATATACTGTCTAGGTTTGTCATAGCTTTTCTTCTAAGGAGCAAGCATCTTTTAATTTTGAGGCTGCAGTCACCACCCGTAGTGATTTTGGAGCCCAAGAAAATGCTTGAAGAACTTCTTTCAGCACTTCTTGTAAGGTAAATCTAGGGGTGATGAACTCATCAGGATTTTTTTTTTTTTAAAGGAAGTCCTTATCTTGCCTTCATTTTTGAAGGACATCTTTGCAGGGTTAACTATTCTTGGCTGCCAGTTTCTTTCAGCACTTTGAATTTATCCCATTCTTTCTGTCCTGCAAGGTCTCTGCTAAGAAATCTGATAGCCTTAAGGGGTGTTCCTTTGCATGATATTGATTTTTTTTGTCTCTTGTTTTAAAACTTTGAAACTTTTGAAAATTGTTTTTTTTTTTCTTTGATTTAAGTAGTTTTATTATAATGTGTCTTGGAGAAATTGGGAAATGGGAAATGAAATTTGGGATGACCTCTTAGTCTTGAAGTTGGATGGAGGCTGAGATCTCCAGTGCTGCAATTTTGGTGACATCACTCTGATGACTTCAAATCAATCTTCAGGGAAAAACAGTTTTTGAGCAATGTTTTGGTGTAAAGTTGAAACGGACGTGGCTCCAAGCTTCAGCAAGAATTTGGTAGAAACTATAAGCTAAATAGGACTCCCTGGTGGTTCAGATGGTAAAGAATCTGCCTACAATGCGGGAGACCCAGGTTTGATCCCTGGGTCGGGAAGATCCTCTGGAGAAGGAAATGGCAACTCACTCCAGTACCCTTGCCTGGATGGAGGAGAGTGGTAGGCTATAGTCCACGGAGTCACAAAGAGTCGGACATGACATAGCTACTTCACTTCACTTCATAAGCTAAATGGACAAATAGCTGGAATGTAATGTAGACACTGAGGCTTCCTGGATGGCTCAGTGGTAAAGAATCTGCCTTTCAAGCAGGAGATGTGAGTTTGGTCCCTGGATCAGGAAGATCTCCAGAAGAAGGGAATGCTACCCAATCCAGTATTCTTGCCTGGAAAATTAAAGACTGAGGAGCCTAGCAGGCTACAGTCCATGGTGTCACAAAGAGTCAGACATGACTGAGCAACTCAAGAACAACAATGTAGACATTGCAGTGGTACTAATAAATTGTTGTGGAAATCCTGGAGGCAGTAATAACTTGTCTGTAGTGACAACTTAATCCATTCTAGACACTGAGTCGCTGAATAGTCACTGCCAGTTTATGTGTCAGGGACTAACATTGTTCCCATTGCGTAGATCAAGCAACTGGCTCTTAGAGAAGCAATTTGTCCAAGGCAACATTTTTTTTTTCCCCCAAGGCAACATTTTGAAGAAAGGTAGAGCTTGGATTTAAACCCAAACCAGTCTGATTCTAGAATCATGCTTTTAACCACATCTTTACTGTCCTTTTTGTGAGACATCTTCTCTGATTTACCTGGTTTTGATATGATGTCATATACACTGATATTTTAATAGATGTGTGTAAGTTGAAACTTGTAGTCTCATAGGTAATACTTACATATTCCATATTTTCATTCTTATTCTAAGTGTGTAGTGGGTACAGTGAATCTTCTTTCATAATTTGGAGTGATTCCTTTCTCCCAATAGATCTCAATATATTTGGAAAGCTGTCCTATTCTATTTCAAATGCAATAAATACAGAATTTCCCCATAAGTTTATTCTCATGTTGTTATTGTCTCCAACATTAATTCAGTCCCCAAATCCCTTATTAATCAAATATCCCTTGGGCTCATATTTTCTATAGTCTGCTTGAGCATCCAAAAAATGCAACTGGTACCAAGTAAAGCAGGTCTATACAGACAGCACCGGTGAGAGCATCCTATTAGTGGTAACTTGAAAGTTTCCTAGCATTTCCCTCTCCATTACTATATTCCTAGCTCAAATTTTCTACATTATCTGCAAATTCACCAGTGAACCCATTATTACAAAACTATGTGCCTATAACTTGAGTCAGTACCTGCTGTAATGGATACTGAAGAGCAAGTATTACAAGGAGTCATCACGGGTCTTCAGCCCCACTTTGCTGAAGTAGATACAAAACAGTGCCAGAAGGAAGAGATGGCTTTGTAGGGCCCTTCCTACTTTTCAGTTTTAATTTATCATCATTTTGACAATGAGTGACTAGAGAAACTGAGACTTAATTCCGTCACATTGTGTTTCTAGAATGTAAAAAAAAAAAAAAAAGATGAAGCGATAAGACATTTAGGAAAAACTGAATGGGCAAAAGTTTTGAGGTGGGAGAACTTAGAAAAGACAACAGAAGAATTTTCCTTTCTTTTTTCTTTGAGTACAAAGGTTCCAAATTTGCAAATTTAGTCAGGACATTTTAGAAAGAATTATACAGCAAATACTAGGTGGTTATTCTCTTATTTATACATTTTTGTAAAGCTGAATATTATCCACTTGTGTTTAAGTAAAAACTACCTAGAACAATGTCTTATATACAAAAGACGCTTAATAAATTTTTATGAGAAAATAAGTAAATAATGAGAAAAGGGAATTAATGATTAATATGGGATGTTTTTCTATCACCATTATACATCAGTTTATAAAATACACATCTCTCTTGGAATTTCTCATTGTGATCTGTTCTGTGTTTCATGTAAAACAGAAGTCACTGAGGCCATGTTATATTTCTAGAGTATTTCAAATTTTATCATAAGAAAACAAGCAATTTTAAATAGTTCAAAATTTTAAAGAAAAAAATCATTTCCTTTATAAAACAAACAAATCTGTTAAAACTGAGTACAACCAGAAGGCTTTCAGGCTTATCCTAACCTCTTATTATATCAAAAGATTGAAAACTGTCAGATGTCTTATTATGTAAAACTAATCCATGCTGTATGAATAAAAGCAAAAACATATGGGGGAAAGTATTGCATTCCTAGTACCAGAGATCATGCATGAAAGCAAATGAGCATTAATCAGGGATTAATTTGCAGTGGAATGCTATAAAACTTAGTAAATGTCTCCAAAACACATGAGTAAATCTTAATTAATTTTTCCTAACCAAAACGTAATTTACATTTGAACTGGTGAAATTGGGCTTATCTACCATGTCACTCATTTTGAAAAAGGTGTAGAGATATTTTCAGTATGCAATTATGAGTCTTAGAATATCTGACAATGCCATAAAATGTAAAACATATATTTAAAAAAGGAAAAAAAAAAAAAACCAGCTATTTTCAGGGCTTAAGGTGGTTATTTTTAAAACCACCCATTGCTGAAGACAGATGTGGGATTTATTATACTGAGTCTTTAAATCCCTTAATATTTCTCAACTTCCCAAAGATTCTTAAAAAATTTAAATAGAGATCATTAAAATTCTCTAGAAAGCTACCATTACATTTTTGTAGGCATTTCTGTGGCACTAAAAATACACTGTTAGAAAGAATTAATACTAGCATACAGATATTTAAAACTTCCCAATTCCTAATATAACCAGGCTAAAAAAGTCATTTTCTTACTGACACAATAATTTAGACTTAATCCCCTTCAGAGGAAATAGTTTTTAAATGTAGATATGCAAATGCTTTACCATCTGAGCTACATATGAGAGAATAATGTTGCTTTTTAAAAAAACTCTTGGAGTCTTTTGTTGGCTGAAGATATTTCTAAGTAGAGCAAATCACTAGATTTTTTTTTGAACAATTTCACCACTGAATTATAGAAAGAAACAGAAAGATGCCTGAAGAGTTTCAGGAAACATGACCTTTATGGAACAAAGGTCGAGTTTGGCTCAGCAGATAGAGCCTTTTGGGCAACACATGGCATGATATGATTACTGATATGGGAACTACAGCAAAGAGATTTGTGTAAGAGCTAATAGAACAAGGCAAGTCCACATGGGTAGGGAGGATATAGTATATAGAGGAACCTCCCATACTAGAAGACTACAGTCTCTACTACCCTAATTGCTTTCAGAGATCTCACCTTGGGTCTTCCTAGGTGTTATTAGTGGGAAAGAACCCACTCTGCCAATTCAGGAAACTTGGATTCTATCCCTGGGTCAGAAAGATCCCCTAGAGGAGGGCATGGCAACCCACCCCAGTATTCTTGCCTGGAGAATTCCATGAACAGAGGAGCCTGGTGGGCTACGGTCTATAGGATCGCAAAGAGTTGGACAGGACTGAAGCGACTTAGCATGCACACAAAATCTCATCTTATTTCTTTATGCTTAAAGTCAATGTAGAGACACTATCATCTGTAGTTGTAATTCGTGCAAGTTTCCTTTATACCACCTATAGGAGAAATGTATTATTAATCAATAAACTTTCTTTAATACTTACTAACATTTTAAAATATCTTGTTTACTTGAAGGAACCTGAGATTCCATTTGAGGAGTAAAGTAATAGTAGAAATCTGAGATTTGGACTCTCTTATTCAGAGTCTCATTAACTAGCCCGCACCATAGCCACAGTTTCAGATGTATCTGACATTTTCCCCTTTAGCAAAATCTCTAGCCTAATCTCTAGACCACATAAACTAGAGATTTTACCCAATAGACTATGCAAACTCCCTCATATCAAAGCCTGATGCCATGCTAATTTTTTTAAAATAAGAGAAAACAACTATAAGTCACATTGTTCTTTGTAAATCTAATTCAAGATTCCCTTGTATAGAGAGAAAATGGGATGTTTATGTTTAATGGAAGTTATAATAGTAACTGTCAGATGTAGACTAACAGAAACTATTGGATAGATTCTATGTGGGAAATAAAGTACTAGCATAATGCTTAAAGAATTTGCAAAAGAAAATAGACTACTACAATACAAAACCAAGAAACAAAGAAACTCCAGCAGAAATAATTAAATGACTGCGGGTAATAGTGGGAAATATTCTTATTTTTCTATCTAAATTGCATTTGTTCATATAAACTATTGAGATAAATACATCTATCCATGTGTCTGCAAAGAAACATAAATAGGTCAGCATGATTTGGAGGCTTTTCAAAGCAGAAAATGCAAAATAATTCTTTTTTTTTTTTTTATCTCCTATATCTCGAAGTTCTTACCAGACTTAAAGAGAATTGAACTTGAGTAATAGCTCTATTAGAGCTCTTTTCCAGGAGCCAGTTCCTGTGGTCTCTCTGGGTCCAGCTGCTGATGACTCACAGAGGAAGTGGTAGAGATTAGGGTGTACCGGGGAAAAATCAGAACAGCACAAAAATAAAGCAAATCAACCAACCATTACCTTTTGTGCCAAACAGAACAATGGCTTAACTACTGTGCTTCAGAATGATCCGTCTTATTCCACTCATTTATGCTATTCCTGTTGGAAGGACCACCAGGAAACCTGTGAACCACTATGGAACACACACCGGAATCCATGGCACATCTCAATTAATATTCCCTCCTGACTCAACTAGAACAATGAAGAGCATCAAGCAGTTTAATCTCCGGCAATAATTCCTTTTGTCAGCTTGAGAGGTTTTTCCCCTTGAATTAGGTTTTAAGATCGGATTTTCAAAATTAGTTAGTTATTCGATGTATTGTAAAATAGAAAGTCCACATTTTATAAACACATGCATGTGTCTAGGTAGGACAGAATGCAGTCTGTGTTTTTAGTTGCGGCATTGCTGCTGTGGGTAATTTTTACTTGCTCTGAAATAAAATCAGTCTTTTATTAGCAAACAATCGTAACTAAACTCACAGTTGTTAAAATTCTTCTTTCAATTTTCCTTAAAGTGTCAGAAATGTAAATGGGCCATTTAAATCACCCAGTAGAATTAAATTCGATTAGGAAGATTTTTAAAGACTACCTTGCAGACTCTTAGCTGAGTTGCTGATCCACTGAAACATTTCATGAATTAAAAACATGGCATATCCTCAAGTGTTTATGAGTATATATAACATATATGAGTACATTTATTTTAAGATGATAAGTATTATTGTCCCATTGTTCTGTTTAGCCACAATGAACTACAGAAACTGACTACTGTAGGGAGCCACTTAACCCCTTATTGACTGGCTAAAAATAAACAAAACATAAAGTTAACATCATGGGTCTATCCTGAATACCAGTAAATTACTTATCACTTTTATAATATACAGAATACTAATTAAGGACTGAGTGTTCTTCTTATGATCAAGGCCATTTAAAGAGGTGGTTGAAGAATTATCCTCAAATTATACAAATATTAGAAACTGACTTTAGTCTTTAATGGGTGCTGTTTCTCTGATAAAAGTAATGGCAATTTTCCTACAGCATCTTACGCTTAGGAGGTTTAAAATGAAGTTTGTAGGATATTTTCTAAAAATTAACTTCAAAACATACTTTCTTGTTTTATAATAGCATAGTAGCAGAAATTTTGTTGTCAATACACTTATATAAAATAAAAACTTTTAAGTGAGTGAAATGATTTGTAGATAAAACATTATTTATTGACATGACAAAGCTGAAAAGAATGTATTTTGTCAATTAAAAATTTGTTGCTAGAATTTTAAAACAATGTTTCATTGATCTGATTAAATTCAAGAGAGTATTTTACCAAATCAAAAAAATTAACATTAAAAAATATTGCTGATTATTTAAAATGGCTGATTCATAAATAAATCTGTTTAAGTGGTATCATTCAAATGGACTGATATTCTTTATCATATTGCCAACACAATTTGTTGTTGAGTGTGTGTTCTTAAGACTACCAGTAAGGACACTGTAGAATCAGAAATAACTGACCTATACATCAGACACAGTATCTACCCACATTCCTTTGAGCAGTAAAAACCATCTGAGAAATTTTTTGAAACTAGGAAACCAGCTCAATCAAAATTTTAAGTAGTCTTATTTGATCAGCAGTGAGGAAACAACCTTACACTACGACATCATTCACTGAAGTTTAAAAATCAAATAACTAGAGTTTTAATGCCCATTCACTGTCTATGGACTTCCAGGTGCACGTAGACCAGTGCAAAGTATTGACCTAAGGTCTATGTGAATTGGTTGACCCTGAATACTCGTCATTAAAATTCTCAAAGCAACATTTACAAAACCGTGTTTAATCACCCTAATTCTCTGAATGTACGAAGTGCTTCACATCCTCATCTAGTCTGGATCTCAAGAGACCTCACCAAGCTTCATTAGATGTGTTGTGCCTGCCTACTCTCTGCATGGACAGAGGAGCCTGGCAAGCTACAGTCCACTGGGTCACAAAGAGTCGGATACAACTGAGCATGCACACACTGGTCAGCCAGTGTCTCATTTTGGAAAGAGAAAGAATTAAACTTGGTAATTTGAGACCTCCTGGTAGTCCAGTGATTAAGTCCACAGTCCACTGTGGCCCCAAGTTCAATCCCTGGTCTGGGAACTGAGATCCTGCAAACTGCACAGTGCATCAAAATAAAAAGAAAGAAACAAAAAACAACCACCAAAACTGAGCATCAACAGTTGCCATCAAGCAATACTTTCTCTAAGAAGGAGACCGAAATGGGGATATGCATGACTAAGTAATAATGCATGAGAAATGCTGCACTAATGACAGTATTTATGCAACAAATATTTATTGTGCACCTACCATGGGCAAGGCATTGTTCTAGGTATTTACAGTTTTAAAAGGATGTGAAAGTTGTATAAAATCAAGACAAATATTATTCTATAATGTTTAGTGAACATCATTAGAATGACAGTTTTTTACCTGCAAATATGTAAACTGCATAGGATCTAACTATATTTTTGTTCATATTTATTTTTAGAATAATTGATGCATAGCTAGAAACAATATTATAATTTATACAGAAAAAATAAATATTTACTTCCTTCCACAGGATAATTATCAGATATTTTTCTAAGACATAATTTTCACTAAGATATTGACCTTCTTTCCATCATGTTTTATTCAAATAATTTTGCAGCAAACATGAGAATTCACACAATAGTTCTGTTGAAAGAAAAACCTACTGCATATTTTTTATCCTATACTTAGTATAGTATCTTAATATTTAATAAAAGTGTATTGAATAAAATTACATTCCTACGTAAGCTTATATATGAGTTTAGGAGTGTACTTTTTTACACACATGTGTGTATTTAAGTTCACATACATTTAAACACATTTTACATATCTCAGTATATTGAATGAGCAAAAGACCCACAGTCTACAACAGTGGTCAATAAACATTTTGGATCAAACATTACTTTGATTGATTAGGCCAAATGCTTACAAAAATGACTCTTTTGTTTTAATATGTATACTTATTCAATTGACTAATATATTTTATTGTTGTATATCCACATTCATTCTTTGAATGCATAAAAGGTACTTTGAAAGTTAGAATGAAATTCATCTAGAATAAACATAATTTTAATGTCTACTTTTTTATTTATTAAATGTTGCATCTTAATTTTCTCACTAGAGTGATATATGATGGAAGCAATGCCATTTGCTCTTATTCATTACTTCAAATTTCTTAGTTTAATAATTTGAAATATAGATATTTATTTAAAGTCTTAGTTTTACGCTCAGTTTATTTTGTTATCTGCTTAATAATTATTATTATCACCACTGAAAAAGATACTTCTCAAAGACAGGTAGTCCCAAATAGAAGAATGCCATCAGCCTTTCTTACTAAGTCAGGATGCTAATTTTTCAGTACTATCTCCAATTATGACAATTTTTATTTAAATTCACTCACACTTGCATGATGAATATATTCAGCTGCATTTTCTTTGCAGGCATCTTATCAAATCACTTGTCAATATTGAGGGCTAGCTTTGTTAAAACAAACATGGTCCATAAGTCCACTTAAATATGCACTGTATGGAAATAAAGCAAAAGCAAACAAATGCCTTGAGGATTCCTTGATACCTCCGTGTCATGAACTCCTCTCCTGCCTGGAACATTGCCCATGCATATAGGATCTGGCCTCTGTGTGAGCCCTTGACATAGGACAGCATGAGGACAGGGATGTGGTTTACAACACTGGAAGTTCAATATATTTTTATTTTTAGATGAAATTTAAATATTATTTAAATGATATTTTGTTGGCTTACTTCAAGGATTGTCTAGCTCTTCTAGGTGGATATCTATACAGTGGATATAGATGGATGTCTATACAGTCCATGGAATTCTCCAGGCCATAATACTGGAGTGGGTAGCTATTCCCTTCTCCAGGGATCTTCCCAACCTAGGGATTGAACCCAGGTCTAACACATTGCAGACAGATTCTTTACCAACTTAGCCACAAGGGTAGCCCAAGTGAAAGTTGCTCAGTGGTGTCTGACTCATTGCAATTCCATAAACTGTACAGTCCATGGAATTCTCCAGGCCAGAATACTGGAGTGAGTAGCCTTTCCCTTCTCCAGGGGATCTTCCCAACCCAGGGATCAATCCCAGATCTCCCACACTGCAGGAGGATTCTTTACCAGCTGAGCCACAAGGGACGCCCAGGTGGATGTACCTCACTTCAAAGACCCTGGGCTTCAGTCATTGACAATGTCAAGCTCACAACACCTATCAAATAAAGAATGTTAAATTATTTTTTATAAACATTACAGTTTTTATCAAAACATTTATTTTCTTCAATTTCGTAAACTCAAATAGGTAAAAAAATTCAATTGAACCTAAAATAAATATTTGTTTACTAGAGTCAATAAGTGTATTTATAAATACTTCATGGGATATGGCATACTCATCATTCTATGAACTATTGTCTCTTAACTTTTCTCATTTATAATTTGCAAAAATACAATTTTAACTACTAAACCAATNTTCTTCAATTTCGTAAACTCAAATAGGTAAAAAAATTCAATTGAACCTAAAATAAATATTTGTTTACTAGAGTCAATAAGTGTATTTATAAATACTTCATGGGATATGGCATACTCATCATTCTATGAACTATTGTCTCTTAACTTTTCTCATTTATAATTTGCAAAAATACAATTTTAACTACTAAACCAATTGTAAGTTGAAGTGCTTCTTAGTAAATAAAAGTTCTCAAATTTGAGGCATTTCTGTGTATTTTGCTCAGAAAGAAATATTAAATTTGTTTCTTATTTTATCACCATGTTATATGACCTATATTACTACTGTAATTATTATTATTCTTTACTTAATTTACGATTAGTGAATTGATGTAAAATAACTTACCTAAAAAGTAAGTTACTTTACTGCTTACCCAATTATCTGCACATTATCCTTACAAAAAACAGAAACAAAGTCCTACACATTAAATACTTAACTCCTCTAAGTTATCTGCAATAGCTGCTGTGCTCACGACAATTTCTAATTAATTTTAAATGGCATTTAATAGCCATTGTCACCATTGTCCAACAAGTACAGATGAATTAGGAGACATAATGCTTATATTATACTAAGGGTGGCCTGTTTAAACTCTCAAATTAAATCCACACTGTAGTCAAAACTCATTTGATGTTTGCATTTCCTACTTCGCAGACAACACAGTCTCCAAAGGCAGACTAGGCTAAAGATGTGTTGGACAACTCTATAAGTACAGTCTCAAGACTCTTGTCATCGTAGCTGTCTAAATTACTTCAACAGAGCTCAAGGGAATTTAAAGAGGAGAAATGACATGACAAACAATTATATTCTAACACTCTATTTATAACAATGCCCTTTCAGATTATTGTTCTTCCAGACTGACACATCACTATAATCCCAGAGATGAATCAAGGGACTTAGATCACGCACAGCTTGTCGACAAAGAAAAAAGCACGAATGAAGAGCTGACATTCAGGAAATATAGAGCAACTCAAGGATAAATTCAGCTGGGATGAGCTTAATTTATCAATGTCAATAACAACGGTGAACACATCGCGAGAATACATGCATATTAATTGAAAATAATTCAGATTAAATCACTGCAGTTTGACATTTTGAGATAGGCACTTTATCTTTTTAAGAAAAAGAGCACTATAAAATCTTTAATCTGAAAACACATCTTAATTGCATGTTATCACCTCCTAATTGCTTCTATATTATATTAAACATTTTGCTAATTACTAGCCTGATCATGGTGTAAATAGCTTGAGGCAAGAGCTCACATGCTGCTGAAGTCTACCAAGCACAGGAGGGCCAGGAGGAAGTTCAGCACTTGGTGGATTCATGGGCTTGTACCTTCTTCGGGGGCTGTTCACCTTTAACTCGGCTCTCTGGTGAGGTAAAGAGATAAAGACACAATGATGATCAGAGACGTTTATTCATCTGTCAAATTCTAATATTATTCTTGGGAAGTGTTCACTCCTTCTGATACAACAGATGTTCTCTTTCAGGTGATAACATGTCAGTTTCTGTATGATAAAAGAGAAAGACAAGGTTGAATCTACTTTTTAACCTTATCTCTTGGACTTTCTCAATCTAAGGTGCTAGTATAACAACTCCTTATACGGAATCTTTGGCCAATAGAGATGGACAAATTTTTCCATACGGTAGAATTTAGAGTTCTTCCTCAAAGTAGTGGATAATGTAGATGGGGAAAATGTCTGTAGTTGGGTGGCAAATGCTTTTCTGAGGAAAAAAAAATTAACCATAAAAGTGACTATGTTTTCCCTATCATCAAAACTGCGTGCAAGCCAAAAGTTAATAATGGATTCAGGGGGTTTAAAAAGTGAATCAATGAAATGATGTTTTTTTGGACAGTATGCTTAGCAAAAATCTTCCTCAACTCTTTTTCCTCCTTGTCTTCTTTTAATTCTTAAATAATGTCTAATGTTCTCGAGGATTTAAGGAATTGGGATGATTCTATAATGTATTTTTGGGAAAATACTTGCCAGGACAAAATAAAATGCTCAAAATGTTCCAAACTGTTTAATACATGTATTTCACTTCTAAACGTTTTTCATGTGGAATTCATAGTAGAAGAATATGTTTTGGTAAGTTTTCCATAGTATATTTATTTTGGCCAGTTACGAAAAAAATATTTAAAAAAAAAATAAATTCTATGTCATTCTACCTATGTGAGATACCCAGAGTAGTCAAATTCATAAAGACAGAAAGTACAACCATAGTTNATGGTTTCAGTGTGTCTGCCCTCTGATGCCCTCTTGCAACACCTACCATCTTACTTGAGTTTCTCTTATCTTGGGCATGGGGTATCTCTTCATATCTGCTCTAGCAAAGCACAGCCACTGCTCCTTACCTTGGATGAGCGGTATCTCCTCCCGCCGCCCTTCCTGACCTTCAACATGGGATGACTCTTTTAGGCCCTCCTGTGCCTCCTAGAAGAAAACCAAAGCAAAATACTCTGACATGAATTGTACCAAGATTTTCTTAGGTCAGTCTTTCAAGGCAATAGAAATAAAAGTAAAAATTAACAAATGGGATCTAATCAAACTTCAAGCTTTTGCATAGCAATGGAAACAAAATGAAAAGAAAACTTACAGCTTAATTTTCAAAATAGCTCATACAACTCAACAAGAAAATCCAACAATCCAATCCAAAATTGGGCAGAAGATCTAAACAAACATTTCTCCAAAGAAGACATACAGATGGCCAATAAACACATGAAAAGGTGGTCAACATTAGAGAAATGCAAATTGAAACTATGAGGTACCACCTTACACCAGTCAGAATGGCCATCATTAAAAAGTCTATAAATAACAAATGCTGGAGAGGGTGTGGAGAAAAAGGAACCCTCCTATACCATTGATGGGAATGTAAATTGGTACAGTCACTATGGAAAACAGAAGTTTCTCAAAAAAGTGAAAGAGTTGCTATATGATCCAGCAATCCCACTTCTGGGCATATACTCACACAAAACTGTATTTCAAAAAGATATACATGCTCTGATGTTCATCCTAGCACTTTTCCAGTGGCCAAGACATGGAAACAATCTAAATGTCCATTGACAGATGAATGGATAAAAAATATGTGGTACATACACACAATGGAATATTACTCAGTCATAAAAATGGATGAAATAATGCCATTTGTAACAACATATATAGACCTAGAGATTATTATAGTAAGTGAAGTAAATCACAACAAGACAAATACCATATAATATCTTTTATATGTGGAATCTAAAGAATAACACAAATGAATCTACATACAGAAACAGACTTACAGACAGAAAATAAACTTATGGTTACCAAAGGGAAAAGGGACAAATTAGTAACAGATGTAAACTACTATACATAAAATAGATAAGTAACAAGGTTATACTGTATAGCACAGGGAATTATACTCAATCTGATACCTATAATGGAATGTGATCTGAAAAAAAAAAAAAAAAAAACCACTAAGCTGTATACCTGAAATTAACACATTGTAAATTGACCATATTAAAAAAACAACCCAAAGTCTGTCATTCCTTTGTCGCATCCCTGCTTCACAAATCGCTTATGCAGAATCCCTTTTAGTTATGCAATATACACTTGNCCAAAAAAGGAAATGTATTATAAAAAAAAAAAAAAAAAAAAACCACTAAGCTGTATACCTGAAATTAACACATTGTAAATTGACCATATTAAAAAAACAACCCAAAGTCTGTCATTCCTTTGTCGCATCCCTGCTTCACAAATCGCTTATGCAGAATCCCTTTTAGTTATGCAATATACACTTGTGGGTCCATACATCACACATTCATGCTACAAGTCATGATTATGTAACTGTGTAGTTGTTGGGCCTCAGGATGGGTCGTCCCCAAATGTGTCTAGGTGGCATATTGATTATTTTGAATTAAGGTTACTTAAGAAAAAGCCAATGCAAGAGGAACACTTGACCCTCCTGTCTTCCTGAAAGGAGGAAATACATCTTTCACATAGAAGGTGCCCACCCTGCATCTGAAGGTAGGACACCCTTATCTCTAGAATTCAGGGTGAAGAGCCCCTATAAACAAACTTGTTACTTCTTTAATTTACTGCAAACTTTGCTTACATTCCTTATAATTTACAACCCAAACCTAGTTCCTTTGTCCTGTTGATTCCATTTGTTGTTTGTCTAAAAAATTAAGAAGCTGCTTGCTTTGGCCACTTCTTAGCTTCTATTTCCATGACGACTTCCTGTGCATGAATGAAAATTTGTTTTTCTCCTGTTACCCTGACTTGGGTCAGTTTATTGCTGGTCCAGACACAAGAACTCAAGAGGGGTGGAGGAGGGCTCTTCCCCCTCCCCAACACAGTCACAGCACTCATTCTGCCTGCATTTAATTCTTTTTTTTTTTTTTTTCAACCTGATCCCTATTGCTAAATTTGAAACAGTTTGAAACAAATCTTCCCAGGTTCCCCACTAGGCCTGCATCTAGTAACAGTCCAAGGAGTCTAAGGCTAACCCGGCCTTACTCTTGGTTGGAAGCAGCTGAAACAGCTGACCAATTTGCTTAAATTGAAACTGATTTCTGAACAGAGAACAGACTGGAAGGTTATTTTTCTATTTTACAAATTAGAATATTTGGGCTCAGAGAGGATAAAATTGCCTGATGTCTCCAAGCTAGTAAGTAAAAGAGCAGGATATGAATTCATTTACAAAACACAGACCAGATTTACCTATTAGAATGTATTGGAATTTTTGTTGCTGTTGCAAGCATGGGGGCCTTGGCCCAAGGCTCAAGTGAGCTTTGTCACAAAGATTCAGCCTTTCTTTACTCTCATCCAGAAGATAATTATGGTGATCATCTGGGGAGCAGTCTCTGCAAGCCAGAGTTGGGACTAGGATAGAGTACATGAGGTACTACCCTTGGGAGAAAAAAATTAGGGAACTGTAAAAAGAGAAAAAATTCTGTAGTAAAAAAAAAAATACTATTTTTAATACAATGTTTTTTTTTTTTAAGTCATAATACACAAAACCCCACGAAGAAAAAAAAGTACTAAAATGTTAAAGGCAAAACCAGTAACACTGACCTTTGCCTCAGGCTCCAACGCAGCTTGTTATGCCTATGGTGCCTGGTGACTGTTTTGAAGTTTTAATTCAGGGGAAGCATCCCTGCCACTTATCAACAGGTAAACTCTGGGCTTTCCAGGTGGCGCTAGTGGTAAAATACCTGCTGCCAATCCAGGAGACATAAGAGATGAGAGTTTGATCCCTGGGTTGGTAAGATCCCCTGAAGGAGGACATGGACCCGCTCCAGTGTACTTGCCTGGAGAATCCCAAGGACAGAGGGACCTGGTGGGTTACAGTCCATGGGATCCTACAGAGTTGGACACAACTGAAGTGACTGAGCACACATAACTAGCTCATTATCCCCCATAGCCTCAGGGAGGTTGACTGTCTTAGCTGGCAAGTCTAGGGTGGGGGTGGGGGGTTTGCTTCCAAAAGCCTAAGAATTCATAAAGTCTGTGCAAATGTAGAAAGGAGAAGAGGATTGAGGGGGACAAAGAATCTTGGAGAAGCAGGAGGCAAGCTGATCTTCCCACTTCCAACAACAAGATTTCCCTTTGCTGGAATAGGTAAAAAAGGCCTTTGGCTCCTAGGGCAGCTGAACTGGACCCAGCTTCAGCAAGAGCTTGGAGGGGAGACAGTCACGTGTCACATCAAGGCTCCCTGTGTCCCAAGTATGGCAGGGAAGGATCTGGGAAGCAGCAGGCCTTGGCAGCCCTGCAGACCACATAGAGTGGACAAAGGGATGAAGACCAAATGATAAACACCTTCCACGTGTGTGCGCACATGCACACGTGCCCTGGAGTCATGATGCAGTGTTGGGAAAGGACAGGGATCCTTTCCCAAGAATGCCAGGGAAGTTTTAACTAGCCAGGAAGAAAGAGGTCTCAGAGTAAGACCAAAACCAGACTCAACCTAGCTTCCAGAAAATGGTGGACACTATTCTGTATTTATAGAACTATAAACCATAAAGGAGAAGGAAATGGTAACCCACTCCAGTATTCTTGCCTGGAGAATGCCATGGACAGAGAAGCCTGGTAGGCTACAGTCCATGGGGTCGCAAAGAGTCAGACACGACTGAGCAACTTCACTCACTCACACCATAAAGGAAGATCTGAACCCTGCACTAGGGCTCTAGAGACACCAGTAGTTCTCATTCCTCTTTCTCCCCTCCATTTCTCAGCCAGAACCTATCATGCCAAGGTGGACTTTGGCAGCTCCAGATCCACATCTTCACAACTAACTGCAGGGCAAACCTTTCTAGTTGCTTCAACAGAAATGTCCAGGGAATCCTCTGGTTGGTCTGGCTTGGATCACATACTATCCCTGAGCCAGTCACAGTGGCCAGAGGGGCAGGGCACTTCAGCTGGTCAGGTCTAGGATCAGGGGTGAATAAACTACAAACCTGGGCCAAATCTAGCCCCACGTGGGCCCCATCAAGTCATGGTCATTCATTTAGATTGTTTATTGTTTTCATGCTGTGCCAGTAGTTATGACAGAGACAGAATGTCTTGCAAAGCCAAAAATATGTTCCATCTGGCATGTGTATATAATATGTAAGTTACAGGTGCACAGTATTATAATTCTACATCTGTATACACTACAAAATTATCATCACAAGTCTAGTTACCATCCATCACCATACAGTTGACCCTTTTGCTCATTACTCCTATCCGCCTCCCCCCCTCGACCCCCTACCCTGCTTTCTCTGGTAACTACTACTCTGATTTCTGTATCTATGAGTTTTTTTTTTAATCCTTTGTTTTGTTTTTAAGATTCCACACATGGGTGAAATCAAATGGTATTTGTCTTTGACATTAATTTAGCATAATGCTCCCAAGATCCATCCAAGCTGTCACAAATGGCAGGATTTCATTCTTTTTCATGGTTGAATAGTATTCCATTATGTATATGCACCCCACCTTTTTAAGCTATTTATCCATTGATGGTCACTTAGATTGTCTCCATATCTTGGCTACTGTAAATAATGCTTCAGTGAAAACTGGGGTCCAGATATCTTTTTGAATTAGTGTTTTGATGTTTCTTTAATGTTTCTGAGCTTCCCTTGTGGCTCACTTGGTAAAGAATCCATCTGCAATGCAGCAGACCTGGGTTCGATGCCTGGAAAGATCCCTTGGAGAAGGGAAAGGCTACCCACTCCTGTATTCTGACATGGAGAATTCCATGGACTGTATAGTCCATGGGGTTGCAAAGAGTTGGATATGACTGAATGACTTTCACTTTCATACATAGATTCTGGATAGATACCCAGAGGTGAAATTGCTGGATCATGTGATAACTCTATTCTTAATTTTTTGAGGGCTCTTCAGATTGTTTTCTGTAAGTCCTACTGATAGGGATAAAATAGAGTTATATGGGTAGTTGTAGAAGTCCCAGTAGGAGATTATAGAAAGAGAGGGAAACCTAGGGAATTTTGGGAAACCATTGTACATTAATGATCACTCAGGAAAGCTATCTCAACAGTCGTGGACCAAAGCAGGCCTGCTTAACTATACAGCATGAGATACCTCCCAGGTCATTAAGTGGAAAAAAAAGAAATGTTACCATCCTTCTGGTGATTTGAATAAGTGCTATGACAGTCCTAGTTTGAACTCATAGGGTCTTCTACGCTATACAAAGGATGAGCTAGTGATGTAACCCAGATCTCTGCTTGAAAAATGAGGAAAGTGAGGCAAAAATGAGGTAAAGAAGGTCTTTGCCTCCTCCCCCACTTTCCTTTGATTATAAAAATTGTAGCCTACTTAATCCTTGGGGCAGAGCCCCCTCGAATGCCTACTTGCACCCTTCACAAGCATCCTATATTAATAAGTCTATTTCTTGCCTATCACTTTGCCTCTTGCTGAATTCTTTCTAGGCTGACATACAGGAACCTGGGAGCCTTAGTAAGTCCAGGCACCAGGTTTGTGAGTCTAATTAAAAAGCCCTACATTCAAGCCCTCATCTAGATTAGGCTGGGTTTGAGTCCTGGCACCTGGGCTCAAGACCCAATCAGAAGTGCACAGTTTCTCTACCAATAGTGTAAGAAAGTTCCCTTTTCTCTACATTCTCTCGCCAATATTTGATCTTTCTTGTCCTTTTAATAGATAGAAGGCCTTCTAACAAGTGTGCGACGATATCTAGTTGTGGTTTTGATTTGCATTTCCCTCATTATTAGTGGTGTTGAACATCTTTTCATGTTCTTTACAGAAGTTTGCTGATCCCTTGACTAGGTGGTCCACTGCTGCTGGTGCAGAGTTTGACCTTTCTTAACGACCCTGAATGTTTCACAGCAGAGTGTCTGCTTATCAGAAAAAGGAAGCCGACTGTCTAGCAGTAAAACACAGCATTTGAGTTTTGTCAGGACTAAAGACACACATTATGTAACTACCTGAAACGTAGTATATACTCAATTTACGTATTTTTCTCCACCACTCTCTTCCCTCCCGCACATATCCTTAGTCTTTTTTCTTACGACAATTCAGGCGGCTCTCCTTTTTAATTGGGATGGTGAGGAAGTTGGGGGTGGTCTCCAGTTCCCCCACGTAAAGCGCTTGGAAGCCTGAGTCCCATTCACACAAGTAAAAACCTAGACAAAACTCCACAACTCTAACCATAACAAAGGAGAGAACACAGAGCAAACCACTGCCCCCATGATTAGAGAGGCAAAAACAGAGAGTTACCTCTGGGCACCTTGCCGGGCAGGAAGCCGAACTGTAATTGACAATTACTGGAGGCTCCACGCAGACAAATCCGAGAGTTAAAACTCCACGGGGACCCAGTAATACTGTGAGCTTTACCTCCAGAAGCCCAACTCGATTCCCTCAGAAAACATGGGAGAAAAGTCCTCTGCTGCTTCCAGCAGAGGGAAGGAAAAAAGGGGCCAGTTTGAAATATCCCAGAGTACTTTGCCCTTCTTAAAAGTCTGTCCGTAGGGGAAACTAGTTAACCAGAACCTCACCTGCTGGGTATCAAGAGCCTAAGTGACTTTGGGAGAAGGGAAATATACAACTCCTGAGGAAAAACCCGAGAAACTCTTGTGAAGTTCACAGTCCAGAAGCCTAGGCTCACCAGCGGACGAGACCCGATGACCAGACTAGAGAATGCTTCCCTGACAACACACCACCGCCACATCACTACCGGCTTATGGTGCAGCCCTCTCCTCGCCAGCCCGAGGCCGCATAGCACGAGGTGGGTGGCGGGAGAGCAAAACTTCACCAGCTCCCTGTCACTCGCCCTACCACCCGAACTAGCCCTGCGTCGTCTCCCCTTCATCTGCATCGCTTGAGTTGCTTGCGCCTGAACCACACCCCTACCCCGCCACTGAAAAGTTGTCTTCCTTAAAAAAAAAAATTGGCAAAGTATGCCAAACATCAGAAGAAGTCAATTTGAAGACAAGAGCAAACATCAGATCATCAGAACCAGACATGGCAGGGATGTTGGAATTATCAGACTTGGAATTTAAAACTATGATTCATATGCTAGCAGATAAAGCAGTCGGCATGCAAAAACAGATGGGCAATGTAAGCAGAGAGAGAAATCCTACGAAAGAACCAAAAAGAAATGCTAGAGATCAAAAATACTATAACAGAAATAAAGAATGCCTTTAATGGGTTATTAGTAGACAAGGCATGGCTGAGGAATCGCCAAGCTTGAGGATATCCCAATAGAAACTTCAAAAGCCAAAAGCAAAGAGAAGGAAGACTTCAAAACAAAACCAAAAACAGAATACCCAAGGACTGTGGGACAATTACAAGAGGTGTAACATACATGTAATGGAAAAAGAAGGAAAAGAAAGAGATAAAGGAACAGAGGAAATGTTTGAAACAGTAATGAGTGAGAATTTCTCCAAATTAATTTCAGATACCAAACCACAGATCCAGGAAGTTCAGAGAACATCACTCATGATAAATACCAATGAAAAGAGACTGAAATCACTCCATATGGGCTTCCCAGGTGGTGTTAGTGGTGCTAGACTTGAGTTCGATCCCTGGCCTGGGAAGATGCCCTGGAGAAGGGAATGGTAACCCATTCCAGTATTCTTGCCTGGAGAATCCCATGGATAGAGGAGCCTGGCAGGCTACAGGCCATGGGGTCATAAAGAGTCAGACATGACTGAGTGCCTAAGCACAAGCTCTCAGCCTTTCCATCTGAGAGTTTTTAATCAGTATAGATTATTGTAGGAAGCACTGACAAGCCCAAGTTTGTGTATCTGATGTACTCCTGCTGCTAGGTCGCTTCAGTCATGTCTGACTCTGTGTGACCCCATAGAATGAGGCCAAAACCCTCGAAATGTTGAGGTTTGGAGCACAGAAAGGTTTATTGCAGGATCAAGGAAGGAGAATAAGCATCTCAAAAGATTTGAACTCTCATATTCAGTATTTTATATCATGAATTTTGTTGGGGAGAACAAGGCAGGTATTGGGTTGGCCAAAAGCTCCTTCAAGTTTTTTTAATTTTTTTTTTATGGAAAAAGCCAAAGTTTTTGGCTAACTCAATAAATGGAGGCCAAAAATAATCCACATGATATGAAGCAAGAGAACAATTTTTGGACAAATATGGAACCCCTACAAATAGTTTACAGAATACTTCTCTTCCTCACTGGTAACTGTTTCCAGTCAATTAAAGACTGAAGAAAGGTATCTGAGGAGAAATGGGAAGGGGAAAATGTAAAGAAAATGACCACAATAAAAGAAATCACTGTGATCCTCTTTTCTCCAGGCTAGGGTCACTGAAGTCTGATGCAGCTTATCTAGTCAAAGCAGAGTCAGTTTCCAAAAGTATGTGCCCAATGCAGGCCTCCTGTGACTTTGGACTCTAGTCCTACAGGACTCCCGCCACTCTCAAAGTCAAGGAGGGAAACATCGCTCAGAGTCAGTCCTCAGGACCAGTGAGAAGTGACAGAATTTGTCTTCATGGTTCACAGGGCACTTATTTCCATCTTTATTTTATTATCCCTTTGAGGGGTCTTTGTTTCTGAAATCCATTCTTCTCTCACATTTTCTCCTTGTTCCCAGGTCTTAAGGAAGAATCTGGTGCCACTCATTTGTGATGCTAGTGTAAAACAGGGGTGCAGAACAGTCAGGTGGGGTCAGGAGTCAGGATGTATTAGGTTTATCCTGGCTAGGTATGCAAGTGGAGCTTGTGTGTGCAGTCGTGTCCGACTCTTTGTGACCCCATGGGCTGTACCTCACCAGAATACTCTGTCCATGGAATTTTCTAGGAGAATACTGGAGTGGGTTGCCATGCCCTCCTCCAGGGGATCTTCCCGACTCGGGGACTGAACCTGCATCTCTTACTGTCTCCTGCATCGGCAGGCAGGTTCTTTACCACTAGCACCTCCTGAGTATCCTGGCTGCTGCTGCTGGTGCTGCTAAGTCGCTTCAGTCGTGTCCAACTCTGTGGGACCCCATAGACGGCAGCCCACCAGGCTTCCCCGTCCCTGGGATTCTCCAGGCAAGAACACTGGAGTGGGTTGCCATGTCTTTCTCCAATGCATGAAAGTGAAAAGTGAAAGTGAAGTCGCTCAGTCGTGCCTGACTCTTTGCGACCCCATGGACTGCAGCCTACCAGGCTCCTCCGTCCATGGGGTTTTCCAGGCAAAAGTACTGGAGTGGGGTGCCATTGCCTTCTCCGGAGTATCCTGGCTACTGCCATATAATTAGCTGTGTGATTTCACGTCTCTAAACTTTCTGCGAAGTGGAAGGGATAAAGAAAGAATAAGCTCATAAATTGTTACGGCATTTTAGCAAAATAATTTATTTAGAGACAATCTCATTTCTTGTTGCTAGTATGAGGCTTTGTCCCTAAAGGCATTTCAGACTTCTGACATCAGTCGAAAGAATAAATTTGGAGAAATCTGGCCTTCTCAAATTCCCCAAATTGGCAGTGGTCTTCTCCACCTCAGGACAAGACCAGTCTTGACTGTGAGACTTGAGATCTACCCTCATATCCTTCCATTGTTGTCCTCTGTTGCACAGTGTCAGCTTAAATACTGAGGCAGCCTGACTTCATTCTATCAAAAAATAATGATTATTTTCTCCTAGACAGTAAAACAGAATTTTTATTTCTCTAGTTACGTGAATGCAGATGGTAAAATTGAGTGAGAATGTTGTTGTACATTTAATGGGGGAGGGAGAGGATGGCTGGCAATCCTTGCTTGATACACACTTTTTTGTCTTATTTATAAAAATCTGTGTCATTCTGAGTCAGCAGTGATTACCATAGGCACAATTATAGTAATCTGCCGACAAGCACTAATATTGCTAATGATATTGCTTTGCAGCATGATTATCTGAAAACCACTCTCAGCTGCTGCATCAGGATTACAGCATTTGGATAACTCCAAATTAAGCCAGGGGTGGAAAAGGCAGCAGTTGTTCAGTCAAAAAGAGCTGGTGAAGAGGACAGCCTGCAATTAGCTCAAACCGGCTGTCACCAGGGGGCTGGCAGGCCTGGTTCACATGCCCAAGGATAGGTGATGACCTTTAACAGATGTAGATTCTCAATATAAAACCCTCCTCGAGTCCCAAGCAGATAAGTGAAGGAGGCTTTGTGCTTGGCTGCCTCATCTTTTCATCTCTCCTTGGATAAATACCCTGTGTTGAAAACTCTTCAGGAACTAAACCAGCAGCCCCACCTGCAGAACTTGTGCTTGGGTATTCCCAAGGTCAAATCAACCAAAATCACTCCCATTTTCTCTAGTCCCTTGAACCATTTTTTGATATTTTCATTTACACTTTTCTTTTTTTTTGGAGAAAAACATGCCCCCCCCACCCCAAACTAGATTAAATCCATTAACTGTGAGAATATAAAGCTCAACTCCCTGCCCCAAGTCTTTTCAAAACAGGCTGCCCGCGAGTTTCATGAGTTCTGTCAGTGTTCACCACAATCAGCTACACTTGATAAGCTTGAGCTTGAAGGGAGAGGCAGACCCGCAGGTAGACATACGCAGACAGATGGACCGAGAGGGTCAGCTCAGAAGAAGAGAGAAGCCAAGAAGAGGAGGGAGCAGAAGGGCTATGCACATACACCTCTGTCCTCAGCACTGGAATCTCTGCTGCTGGAGGAAAAGCCCCTGTACACGCTAAGTCACTTCCGTCATGTCTGACTCTTTGTGACCCTATGGACTATACAGCCTGTCAGGCTTCTCTGTCCATGGGATTCTCCAGGCAAGGATACTGAAGTGGGTTGCCATGCCCTCCTTCAGGGGGCTTTCCTGACCCAGGGGTCGAACCTGCGTCTCCTGAATCTCCCGCATCTCCTGCATTGCAGGCAGATTCTTTACTGCTGAGCCACTGCGAGGATTTCCTTTCTTCAACCTTTTCTCATGTCAATCTATCTCCTCCTTCCTAGGCATCCAGTTCATTCATCCGTGGCCTCCTCCTTTAAGTAAGTTTTGAGGTGAGCAGAGCAGGTGAACCAAAAAATAGAAACTAAATTAACTTTCACATTCTAGGGCCTAGGAAGCCATCAGTTACATTTTAGTCACTTACTCTTCCTCCAATGCAAAAAAGTAGGCACCTCCTTGGATCAGCACCCTGGCTGCTTTTTAGTGGTTTTCTAATTTTGCATCTTAAACAATGGGCTTGAAGTGTTGAACATCACATCATAGATGTTCAATAAGTGTGAATTCACCTGCCTCTTCCTGGCCACTTAGGGCCATATAACAGTAATTCTGTGGTAAATTTTAAGCTTGGCCTTCTTTGTGAGGCAGGATTCAGCAAGCAAAGGAGAGGATTGCAGGTGATGCTTGTAAAGCACTGTATGGCTGAAGTCCACATAAACCTCACAAGGGATTCTTCCTTTAATACCATAAATGGGGAAAGAGGTTTGAGTATCAAGACATTTTTTTCCAGATCACTCAGGCAGAAAGGGGCAGAGCCAGGACTCAAACTCAGGATACTGACTTACAGCTTCATTCCCTAGGCTCCATGAGCCATAAATGTCTCTAGCTATTGCCAAATGTCCCTTGGGTGGCAAAATCACCACTAGTTGAGAACCTCTGCACTAGAAGAAGAAGAGAAATAACATATCTCAACCATTTGCTATGTGCCAGATGCTTTATTGGACTTCCCTAGTGGCTCAGAGAGGAGAAGGCGCTGGCAACCCACTTCAGTACTCTTACCTGGAAACTCCCATGGACGGAGGAGCCTGGTGGGCTGCAGTCCGTGGGATCGCTGAGTCGGAAATGACTGAGCGACTTCATTTTCACTTTTTTTTTTTTTTCATTTTCACTTTAAACTTCATGCATTGGAGAAGGAAATGGCAACCCACTCCAGTGTTCTTACCTGGAGAATCCCAGGGACAGAGGAGCCGGATGGGCTGCCGTCTATGGGGTCGCACAGAGTCAGACACGACTGAAGCAACTTAGCAGCAGCAGTGGCTCAGAGAAGGCAATGACACCCCACTCCAGTACGTTTGCCTGGAAAATTGCCTGGACGGAGGAGCCTGGTGGGCTGCAGTCCATGGGGTCACTAAGAGTCGGACACGACTGAGTGACCTCCCTTTCACTTTTCACTTTCATGGATTGGAGAAGGAAATGGCAACCAACTCTAGTGTTCTTGCCTGGAGAATCCCAGGGATGGGGGAGCCTGGTGGGCTGCCGTCTATGGGGTCACACAGAGTCGGACATGACTGAAGCGACTTAGCAGCAGCAGCAGTGGCTCAGATGGTAAAGCGTCTGCCTACAATGTGGGAGACCTGGGTTCGAGCCCATGGGTCAGGAAGATCCCCTGGAGAAGGAAATGGCAACCCACTCCAGTACTCCTGCTTGGAAAATCCCATGGATTGAGAAGCCTGGTAGGCTACAGTCCACAGAGTCACAAAGAGTTGGACACGACTGAGCGGCTTCACTTCACTTTACTTCAGATGATTTATTGATGTGATACACAACTCAACCTTCACAGAAACCCTGTGAGATAGGTATTATTATACAGTGTGCAAAGGAAGAGACTGAAGGGCAGAGAGATTAAGACCACTCATCTTAGAAGTAGCAGAGCTAGGTTGTGAAGAAGGTCTGTTTGATTCCCAGGCTCACAGGAAACAGAAATAATAAAACAAGATCTGTAAAGACATTTATGAGTGTTTTACAATTGTTCTCTTAATCACCACTCTTATTTTATATTTTTCCTAGATCACGAAAGGTTGAAGTATGAATGTATATTTTAAGCAAGATGTCTGTTTTCCTCCGTAGGACTGTTAAGTACAGTATTCATAATTTTGCTATACATTTTCTCTAGTGTCATTTCAGAAAGGCACTAAAAATTGGGTATATTTTCACGTGGTGTGCCTACTGGCTCCGTCTGGTGTCAGCTAAGTCTGTCTGTTTATAAAGGAACTTGTGTGACTACATTTCAAGTTAATGAGGAATATGTTCATCAAGAGGCAATTAAAAAATTCCAACTGGCTCTTATTGATTACATTGTAAAATTGTTTTCTTCAGATTTCACAAATATTCTATTAAGGGTCGAACATAACCTAAGTTTTATAATGTTAGAGAACAGTGAATGTGAATTTATTGTCTAAATTATTTTTTAAGGGACCCAAAGAGACATTTCACAAGACAAGACTAACTGGCAAAAACAAATGGTGTGTGTGTGTTTGTGTGTGTGTGTGTGTCTGTGTGGCTTCCCAGGCAGCTCTAGTGGAAAAGAACCTGCCTACCAATACAGCAGACGTTAAGAGATGCAGGTTCAATCCCTGGGTTGGGAAGATCCCCTGGAGGAGGGCATGGCAACCCATTTCAGTATTCTTGCCTGGAGAATCCCATGGACTGGGAAGCTTTGGGGGGCTATAGTCCATGGGGTTGCAAAGAGCCGGACATAACTAAAGCGACTTAGCGTGCACGCATGTATGTATACACACACACACACACATATATGAATGAAAATGTTCAGTCTCCCAATGACAAAAATAAATCTAAATTAAAACAATAATATGGTATCACTTTACACTAACACTTAAGCAAATCTTTGCTGCTAAGTAACGTCAGTCATGTCCGACTCTGTGCGACCCCACAGACGGCAGCCCACCAGGCTCCTGTCCCTGGGATTCTCCAGGCAAGAACACTGGAGTGGGTTGCCATAAGCAACACTAAATTCTTTGAGAGAAAAATAAAACAGATATACTTTCATGCTTTGCTGTGGTTTTTTGGATGTAACCACTTGGAAAAGTAATTTAACAATATGCAGACAAACCTGTAAAATCATGTACACTCTTTGATCCAATCATCCTATATCTAGAAGTAGTTTAAGGCGACTACTTCAGGAGGAGGCAACAGCTATTTGCTTGTAGGTGTACATTTCAGCATTGACTGAATTAATGAAATATTATTTCAAGACCATAATCTTGAATGATTTATAGAAACTAAATAAAGAAGGCCAGGAAGAATATTTAGGGGCTGGGGGATACAACAAAAGACAAAAGACAAAAAGTAAAATTCATGGAACTGCAAGTGTACTGATATAAGAACACAATGAGATCCTGGTAAGAAAAGAGCCTAGTGAGGTAGGCAGGAGCTAGATCCCACAGCTAAGCTAAGAGTAGTTGAGAGATGTTGAGGGAGGTCATCAAGAGGATGTGACCACACCAGCTGACCCTTGAACCGGACCCAGGCAACCGAAGGCTCCTCAATCCTCCCCTGTCCTTGGAATGAACATTCTACCCACTGTCCCTGAACTAGGAGCCCCTTCAAGGATGCAGCCTTGAGAGAGTAATGTGTTACTAAGACTATCTGGACTATATTCCTGGCTGAACCCTGTTAAGACTGCTATATAGACAAGATTCTGGTGGACGGGTGCAGGGATTGGCTTGTCTGGTAGCTGCACAAGCCAAGCCTCGCACATAAGCTCCCTGCTTATTAACACGGCCACCCATTAATCTGGAGTGGTCCACTTCTTTTTTAGTCTTCTCTTGCCCTCTGGCCAGGAAGGTCCTTTTGATGCTGAACCTGGGCACTCTCTCCCATGAGAACACAGATTTTCACCTCTCTAATTCCAGAGACCATTCTGGGCCCTGATGTCTTACAAGGCCAAACTCAGCAAGCCTCTATCTGTGAATTATACTTCCTGTTAGAATAATGAAACCAGTATTGAGGGGAAATACCAACTGGGAACCAGTAAGTCTACCATCCACATGTACAGTGGTCACTGTCAAACAACACAAATTGCCTGGGGGATGGGTGGTAAGGAAATAGGAGAAACTATCCAAGAACTGCACCAATATCAGATCATTCTGATTATAACCATCAGTAAGAGGAGAAAACCCCCAGTCACCACTTTTATTTATCATCATTCCCGACTATTAGACAATTGCTTTAGCCAAGAAAGTTAACTATTGAAAATTACAGGAGTGACATTATATGATTTTCTTGCCTACTCGAAAACCCTAAGGAAAAAAAAGCTAGAAAATGTAAATGACAGAATTCAATAAGAAAGCTAAATAAAAAATTACAGTATAAAACAGTTTCTATCTATAAAAAAGTTATAAAACATTATAAAAAGACCCCTTTAATATGTCTCTACAATAAAATAAAAAAGAAGGGCACTGGGATATAAACCCCATTAAATATGTGTAAAAGCTATAAGAGATTTGAAAAAATCAAGGGACATGTCATCCTAAACATATATTCACATTGTTTACAGATATTCTATATAACATTTTAATTTCATGTAACTCAAATAGGAATTCACTGTAGTAGAAAAAAGTATTAAGAAGTGCATTTGAAAAAAGAGAACCCATAGGTTGATTCTGAAAAGTACAAAAGGCAACTTTTACCATTTGACAAAAAGTACTTACATAACGGTAGTCTTTAAAACCAGGAGATAAAAAAGTTAAAAAAAAAACAACCCACCAAACATGAAATAATGCCTCACCTCACCATTAAAAAAAGAAAAAACCCAGAAATTATATCAGACGAATAACTTGAATAGCAATGAGTCATTTTCACTTGCTCAAATGATAGCCAAGAACCACTTTTGGCCAGAGGACAGTGTTTTGAAAAGACAAGTATAAGCAAATACTGTTCAGCATCAGGGAAACTGAAAATAAATAATCCTCCTAACACATTAATGTGTTAATTCCAATGCATTGTTTTCAGATTAATTCTCCTCTGACTACTACTAATGGACAGTGAGTGGACATATAATTCAAACTGGGCCAGGTCCATTCCTTTGGAAATTTAAACTTGGATTAAATCAGTCTCTCTCAAAAGAAGCTGAGACTGAAATTGACAGAGCAACAGTAGGAACCCCCCATTCAAATGCTCTTGAGCAAGGCCCTAGGTGATAGCCTTCTGCTTTCTGAGTGGTTGATATAAGTAGGAGTACTATCCAATCAGAGTTGATCTGAGATACCTTATTTGTGGCTTCTCTGGTGGTTCCCACAGTAAAGAATCCACCTCCAGTGTGGAGACCTGGGTTTGATCTATGAGTTGGGAAGATCCCCTGGAGAAAGGAATGGCTACCCACTCCAGTATTCTTGTCTGGAGAATTCCATGGAAAGAAGAGGCTAGCAGGCTATAATCCCTGGGGTCGCAAACAGTCAGACATAACTGAGCAACTCAGCACAGCACAGCACATCTTATTTGCATTCATTTGCCTCTTGCTTTTATTCCAATCAGAAACTGAGTTTATTCATTGCCTTATTTGAATACACAGTATAGCAATAAGCTCTGTGGCTTTGCAACCTGCTATTTTTCTTTTCTCAAGGTAGCTGATGGCTGTGTCTCCTATTCCCAGTCTTTCCCAAAGTTTGCTGTCATGGCCAAGAAAGGCTCCAAGTAGCCGCCATTAAGATGAAAAGAAAGGCAAGAAGCACCAGAGATGTCACAGACAGTGCTATTACACTTAAGGTCCACAAGGTAGGTTTTAAAGCAGGTTCACCCCAACACTGGGATCTCTATGTGAATACTGAACTTGTTTTTGACTTTTGAGCACATTGCTGGTGAATCCATCTGCCCAGCTCATTACAATAGACTGACTGTCCACTACAGGGAATTCCAGAGAGCTACTGCCCGTTGATACCTGGGGAATATGCCAACTACAGTGTGCAAGGCACTATGTTTTCTCACCAAATAAAACACCTATAAAAGAGGTTTTACAAGGACACATCTGAAAACCGGGGGTTCTTTTCAGAGCTACTCATGCTTTCTGCTTAAGAGTTGAGTCTACTAAAATTTCTTTGTTCAGGGGTTTGGGACTCTTCCCTAATTTAATTTAAAAATGTGTTTATTTCTTTTTAAAATAAGCTTTCTAACTTGGAATAATTTTAGATTTAACATAAAAGTTATATAGTTCCCATATACCTCTGTTTCTTTTATTGTGAATATTTATGCATTTGTCACAAGCTAGAGCTAACACCGGCACTTTACTGTGAGTTAAATTCTAAATTTTGTTTGGATTTCATTCAGTTCAGTCGCTCAGTTGTGTCTGACTCTTTGCAAACCCATGAATCGCAGCACGCCAGACCTTCTTGTCCATCACGTTGGTGATGCCATCCAGCCATCTCATCCTCTGTCATCCCCTTTTCCTCCTGCCCCTAATCCCTCTCAGCATCAGAGTTTTTTTTCCAATGAGTCAACTCTTCGCATGAGGTGGCCAAAGTACTGAGTTTCAGCTTTAGCATCATTCCTTCCAAAGAAATCCCAGGGTTGATCTCCTTCAGAATGGACTGGTTGGATCTCCTTGCAGTCCAAGGGCCTCTCAAGAGTCTTCTCCAACACCACAGTTCAAAAGCATCAATTCTTCAGCGCTCAGCTGTCTTTACAGTCTAACTCTCACATTCATACATGACCCCTGGTAAAACCATAGCCTTGACTAAATGGACCTTTGTTGGCAAAGTAATGTCTCTGCTTTTCAATATGCTATCTGGGTTAGTCATTAACTTTTCTTTCAAGGAGTAAGCGTCATTTAATTTCATGGCTGCAATCACCATCTGCAGTGATTTTGGAGCCCACAAAGATTAAGTCTGTCACTATTTCCACTGTTTCCCCATCTATTTCCCATGAAGTGATGGGACCAGATGCCATGATCTTTGTTTTCTGAATGTTGAGCTTTAAGCCAACTTTTTTGCTCTCTACTTTCACTTTCATCAAGAGGCTTTTGAGTTCCGCTTCACTTTCTGCCATAAGGGTGATGTCANATCCAGCCATCTCATCCTCTGTCATCCCCTTTTCCTCCTGCCCCTAATCCCTCTCAGCATCAGAGTTTTTTTTCCAATGAGTCAACTCTTCGCATGAGGTGGCCAAAGTACTGAGTTTCAGCTTTAGCATCATTCCTTCCAAAGAAATCCCAGGGTTGATCTCCTTCAGAATGGACTGGTTGGATCTCCTTGCAGTCCAAGGGCCTCTCAAGAGTCTTCTCCAACACCACAGTTCAAAAGCATCAATTCTTCAGCGCTCAGCTGTCTTTACAGTCTAACTCTCACATTCATACATGACCCCTGGTAAAACCATAGCCTTGACTAAATGGACCTTTGTTGGCAAAGTAATGTCTCTGCTTTTCAATATGCTATCTGGGTTAGTCATTAACTTTTCTTTCAAGGAGTAAGCGTCATTTAATTTCATGGCTGCAATCACCATCTGCAGTGATTTTGGAGCCCACAAAGATTAAGTCTGTCACTATTTCCACTGTTTCCCCATCTATTTCCCATGAAGTGATGGGACCAGATGCCATGATCTTTGTTTTCTGAATGTTGAGCTTTAAGCCAACTTTTTTGCTCTCTACTTTCACTTTCATCAAGAGGCTTTTGAGTTCCGCTTCACTTTCTGCCATAAGGGTGATGTCATCTGCATATCTGAGGTTATTGATATTTCTCCTGGCAATCTTGATTCCAGCTTGTGCTTCTTCTAGCCCAGCGTTTTTCTGTCCCAGGATCCAATACAAAATAGAGTTGACTCTTGTGCAACTTGAGTTTGAATTTGTACACAGATACTTTTTTCAATAGTAAACGTTACAGTGCTATGCAGTCTGTCATTGCATCCTTGGGTGTGAAGGAACCTTGAATAGGGACGGATGCTGACTATAAATTATGTGCTGATTAATCCCCAGGTTGTTTTATATGGCATTTACTTATAATGTCTCCTTAACTTCTCTGGGCTGACAGTTTCTCAGAATTTCCTTGTGTTTGGTGACCCGGGTAATTTTGAGGACTCATATTCTAAAGAATGTTCCTCAATTTGGATTTGCCTGATGCTTTTCTCATGTTTAGACTGAGATTATGGGTTGTTGGAAGAGTAGATGAGTGAATTGCCCTTCTCAACACATTGTATTATGGACACATGCAAACAATGTGGTTTACCACTTACGTTAACACTCATCATCTGAGGCAGTGTTCCAGGTTTCTGCAAAGTCACTGCATTCTCCCTGGCTTTTGCATGCTCCACTTTAAGTCTGGGGAGTTAAGTTCCAGCTGCTTGATGGAGGACCATCTATTTTATTTGGAATTCTTCTGTTTTGGAAAATTTTCACATACCCCCTCATTTAGCCAATCACATCAACATTCTTGGATTTTAAGAGTTCACATTTTAAAGTTTTTAAATACCTTGTTCTAAACATAATCTAGTTTTGTTTCAAGTGTCTGTATGATTTTCCTTTTTCCTTTTCAGTTTTCAAAAATTTCCCTTCCTTTTGTCCCCTTCTCAATCGCATGTCTTATCTACGTACATTAATTCAAGACCTGATAGGCTTTTTCATAACTTGATTGTCCCTCAACATATGAAAGTTTACTTTCATCTTTTCTTACAGAACTCTATACTTTTCTTTGTACCTGTCTCTGTCTTATGTGTAGCTAAGTGTCTAAAATGACTTACAAAAAAATAACCAGTGACCCTTTCTCCTTTAAACAGGGCTAACTGCTGAATCACCTGTAAGTCTGACAATCGTTCATTTGCTTTCCAATTTTTCTTGGTGTTTATAATACAGATCAAATGAAGCCACTGTTTTGCAGAGGCTAAATCTCTTGAAAAATCTGACCAAAACTCTGTAATAATTTCAATGACATATCATGTAATATATTTCTACTTCTAGAGATACTAGTATCCTTCTCTCCCCCACATATGCCATTAGGTTTTTGATGGACATTACATCTTAAGACATTTTCTCGGCATGTGTTAAGTCAGAGATTGTCAAATACTCACCAAAATGGGTCATAAAAAGGGTATTAGAATGAAGCTTTGCTCCTCACCTGGTAAGCATCTTGAGGGTCCACAAGCAGACAGCAAGAAACCTCAGGTGTTAGAATCAACATTCAAATACTTTCATAGTACAGAAGTTGTGGTTACTGGAGATTTTTGGCAGCCTATTGCTGAAAAACTGCAATTTACAGGCCCAGTCTAGGTCACAGCCCTCAATGATATATTTGAATGGCTCTGAAAAGAGCCTTTGGGTGCTGTCCTTTCACTAGATACTTGGATTGCTCACTGGCATTCTGCACTATGACTATTCGCTCTGTACTTTGTTATGGTGGCTCCCGGTGTTTTTGGGTATGAGCACAGGCTGGATTTTGGGCAGGACGCCAGCCTGTGCAATAGTCACACTCCCCAGCAGCTTGTTGAGCTCCTCATCATTATGGATGGCCAGCTGCAAATGGCGAGGAGTGATGCGGGTCTTCTTCTTGTCACGTGATGCATTACCTGCTAATTCTAAGATCTCAGCCATTAGGTACTCCAAGACCGCTGCCAAGTATACTGGCGCACCTGCCCCAATGCGCTCTGCATAGTTGCCCTTGCGGAGAAGGCGATAGATCCTTCCCACCGGAAACTGCAAGCCTGCTCTGACAGAGCGACTTTTCACCTTAGCACGGGCCTTGCCGCCTTGCTTCCCGCGACCCGACATAACCTCGCAACAAGCTGGTGACACGCATACAAAAACGGAAGAAACCTACTGGACCTATTTATAGTCTGACGGTAGGTTGTGCTTTGCTTTCTGATTGGTTGATGGCCATCTAGCCAATCAGCAAAGCTCAAACAAATCACCTCATTTACATACACGACACTCCCAGGTATCCAATCAGATGTTGGCCTCTTGACACGTCACTTCAGCGCTGTGCCTATAAATACCACTCTTTCCGCCTACAAACCGTCTTTGATTATTCGGCGTATGTTGGGATTGTTTTTAACTGTGAGCTGTTCATATTGTAAAGAGCTGATGACACTGAAAGGCTACTGACGCTAGCCATGCCAGAGGTGTCTTCAAAGGGTGCCACTATCTCCAAGAAAGGGTTCAAAAAAGCTGTTAGTAAAACTCAGAAGAAAGAAGGTAAAAAGCGCAGGAGATGCAGAAAAGAAAGCTATTCAATATATATCTATAAAGTCTTAAAACAAGTTCATCCAGATACTGGTATCTCGTCAAAAGCTATGAGCATTATGAATTCCTTTGTCACTGACATCTTCGAGCGTATTGCCGGTGAGGCGTCGCGCCTGGCGCATTACAACAAGCGTTCAACCATCACGTCCAGAGAGATCCAGACAGCTGTGCGCCTGCTGCTGCCTGGGGAATTGGCTAAGCATGCCGTGTCTGAGGGCACCAAGGCCGTTACCAAGTACACGAGCTCCAAATAAACTTGTGAAAATAACCAGCTTTCAACAACCCAAAGGCTCTTTTCAGAGCCACTTAACACATTTGAAAAAGCTGTGGGCTCACTTTACGGTAACTAGCTAGTAAAGATGTACGGAAGACCTCGGTTTGATTCTGGGTCCGGAATGTTCCCCTGGTGAAAGCTAGGCTACCCACTCCCAAATTCTTGGCTTTCCCTGGGGGTCCAGATGGTAAAAGATTCCACTTGCAGTGGGGGAATCCTGTGGAGAAGGGAATGGATACCTAATTACTCCAGTACTGCCTGGAGAATTCCGTGGACAGAGGAGCCTGGTGGGCTACAGTCATGGAGTTGCAGAGAGCTGGGACTAAGATTTCAGTGAGGGCTAGGATTGATGGAAGTACTCGGTTAAACACAGGTATTACTGTGTAACCAGTGTCCTCAAAAAAAGGCTCGGTAAATTCAGAAAAGCTTGATGGTATACAACATATGTATGCAATGTAAAAGTTTCTCAGAATAATGGAGTCAGGAAGGCTATTTGAGTTTTCGTTTCTATGAATGACTTAAAAAAAACCTTTCTACAAAAGGCCCAAAGCTGTGCAGAGATCTAGAAAAGGAGTGTGATAAAAGGAACAGAACGTTAACACATTAAGGGTAGCTTTTTTCCACTGTTGGTGCCTAAGGAAGTTGGACCCTCTGGGCCAGCCTAACTCTGAATGTAAGCAAATAGGCTTTTTTGCCCGAATGCCACACCTTTGTATGCTCTTCAGTGCCTATTACCACTGGAATGTGGGAATACTGCCATCACCTACATTGTAATCCAACAACCTGGCTACCCAAAATTGACTAGGAAACTGCATGTTTCTGGCAGGCTGACAATGCTAACTCTTCAGGGCAAGTCACGGAAACGTGACTATGAATTTTGTTGTTTACTTTGTTTTCCAAAAATGTTTTTAAAATTTGTGTTTCCCTTTTCTTCAGTCTTCAAACATTCACTGACTGTGTGTGCATGTGTGTGTAAGAAAGAGAGGAGGTCCTTACTTTCATTGTTTCCATTGTAGTTTAGTGAGGCAGACATAAACACATAAGGTCATTTCAGTTGACTATGAATGAGCGAGATAATTCAGTGCCTAAGGAAGGCTTTGTATGCTCTTTAATTTACTCTATAATACTTCTATCCAGATAGTGCGATGTAAATTTTGTGAGTCAAGGTTAAGCTAAACCTTAAGATCTGTTTGGTAATATGTAAAGTGTAATAGGCTGAACTATGTCCTGCAAGAAGATATGTCCAAGTCTTAACCTCTGATACCTAAATGTGAGCTTTGTTTGGAAATAGGGTATAGTTAAGAATTTTGAAATCATCCTGGTAAAATTTAGGGTATCCTTATGAGAGAAGGGAGAGGGGCATCAGAGCTGCAAAGTAGAGGACCATATGAAAACTGAGGCAGCAGAGGTTGGAGTGGTACAGCTGCAAGCCGAGGAACACCACGGACTGTCAGCTGCCACCAGAGGCCAGGTGAGAGACGTATAAATAGAACAGACTCTCCTTCGGTGCCTCCACAAAGAACCAGCCATACTGACACTGATACTAGGCTTCTTGGCCTTCAAAACAGTGAAAGAATATATTTGTTTTCCGTCAACCAATTTTTGGCAACTTGTTGTAGCTGCCCTAGGAAGCTAATAAGTGGACTTTTCTAATGAGAAATTCATTCTGAAGAGGTTAGTTATCATTTGATTCACTACAAATTCTTCAAAATTACACTAGAGGACTGATAGCAGAAGTAATGAGAGCAATTCAGTAGGGGGAAAAAAAAGCGATGATCAAGATGCATGTCAAGAGCAGATACACTTGCATGAATTGAGTGGGATACCCCAGTAACTCCAGTACTCTGTGGCTGTAGAACTGGCTTTCTCCATGAAGGAATCTTAAAATCATTAGTCTAACAGCTAATGAAGATTCAGTTATCTGATCCCAACTGTATTGTTAGCAGAATTCTGCCATCTGATTTCTATGTCATCTGTCTTAGCTTTCATTGTATTATTTTCTGTGAAAGTCTAGTTGATCCTATATGAAAGTGACAATGACAGTTGCTCAGTCGTGTCCTGCTCTTCGTGACCTCATGGACTGTACAGTCCTTGGAATTCTCTAGGCCAGAATACTGGAGTGGGTATCCTTTCCCTTCTCCAGGTGATCTTCCTGATCCTATATACATCCTCTTAAAATAAATTTCTAAATACAAACAATAAAATATTTTAATAAGAAAACTATTTGAAAAAGAAAACTACAGGCCAATATCACTAATGAATATAGATGCAAAAATCCTCAACAAAATTCTAGCAATCAGAATCCAACAACACATTAAAAAGATCATACACCATGACCAAGTGGGCTTTATCCCAGGGATGCAAGGATTCTTCAATATCCGCAAATCAATCAATGCNGGTTAGCGTAGTGGGTGGGTTAGAGATTCCGTTCTCCTTGGGGAAAAGAGCAAGTTTTAGCTTAACTCTTTATGTTTGGAGAGAATGTCAGCCAAGCAACTAGCAAACCAACATGCATCACGGCAGCTTTTCCTCTCAAATGCCTTCTACTAAGGAACTTCCAAGAGTTCTAGGATGATTCTATATCCTGAAAGCTGTGGACATGTCAAGCCAAAAAACGAGACATAACTATTTGACAGGTAATTTTACATGAAAAACAGTAAATAGGTTGATTTCTTAATGTATTAGTATATATCTATATTACACTTGGTAAGTAATATGACAAAACAGCTTTCTACCACCAATTATTCAGGAACAGTAGGCAATGAATTCAACAGATTTAACCACTGAAAGTGAAGCAAAATATTTTGTTGATCTGTAGCACTGGATATGAGTGAACACCTACAGAGACAACTGACAAACAGGAAAGCAGCCAAATTCAAAATTCTTGAATGGAATTGAAAGCATCTGTCAACTTAAGAAATATTTGGAACCTAAAAGTTGAGAGTTATGTATTATTTGGTGGGACTTTTTAGGACTTCAGGCCCTGGAGATAGCATCTCAAGTAACCCTGAGAGAACTGCTCCAGGGAGATGAGGGGAGAAGCCAGGTTATATAGAAGTTTTGCAACAAAGAGCATGTAATCTGAACATTAAAAATTATTAACGAAAACCAGATATCTCAAGTTAAGGAAGTTAGCCCTTTTCTATACATGGGAAGTTGCAATAGTCTGGGCTCATTCCTTTGGTATATACCTCAGCTTTCTGGGGCCAGTATCCCATTTTCCCCCCATATCCTAAGCTTCCTCAGGGCTCACTGTAGGGTGTGGCTGCAGTATGATGGCTGTTAGATGGCATGTATCTTCCTGAGTCCTCCTAGGGCTCATCAACCATCTGTGGTGACTGCAATTGCTGATGACTGTCATATCCTCTGTTCTCTGATATGGCAGGAAAAATTTCCTCTCATATAAAAAATTTTCAGAGAGGGAGGGTCAAGAGAGAGGGGATGTATGTATACTTACAGCTGATTCACATTTTGTACAGCATAACTAACACAACATTGTAGTTATCCTCCAATTAAAAAGTTAAGAAATGATCTTTTAAAATTTCCAAACACAACACAGAACAAACATCTGCATGTTTATAACTTGAAAATTCCTTAAACAATTGCAAAGTTAAAAAGGTTTTGAACATTATTTTTGTCTATAAAAGTAGACACAAACCTATACATAGATTTACAGTGTTTAAAAAATTTAAGAATGTAGTTTTTAAAAACCTATGTTAACATATTAAAAAATATTGATGAAATGTAAGAGTTTCTGAAAAATTACAAAATGCTTAAATTAAACCTAGAAAGCAGTGAGGACTAAGATAAATGGGGAACAAAAGTCATCAATGAGCTACCATCCTCAAAGATTAGGCTTCCAAGAGTGCGTTATTTTAGACATTTAAGGAAAAGATAAATCTATGGCTAATAAAATGGTTCTAAATTGTGAAAAAAAGTTTCACTTATATTTTTGAAGAAATATAAAATTTAATGAAGAAAGCATGCTACTAAATGCAGTGCAATATAAATTTTAAATAATCCAGAAATCTCTATTGAATATGAATAACTAACTTTGGCAACACATTAACAAGATTACCAAACAAGAATGTAAGAATGTACCAATGTTTTTTTCAACGTTGAATAAAACCAAACAAAGGGAAAATAAAGTCTTATGTTAAACTCAGGAAGCACTTAACATTTGCTAGTATGTTTAACTGAATAGTTTTTGTTTCTTAGTGGAAAACTAGTGATTACTGTTAGCAGACTTTTTCTTATTGCTATATTTTAACATTATTCTAGACTATGTTAGACAAATCATTAAAGAGATATTAAGAGGATTCTGCTGTAGCAAAAGAAGGAAAATAAAATTAGGTGTCACCTTTCAGACAAGGAGCTGTGGTCAAGTTTCAAAAAATAGCATTTCATAAGTCATTTATATTCAATGTAATGTTACCTATAAGTACTTCAAAATGCTGGTATTAATCTCAGTTTGTTTAAACTGTTATGTGAGAAGCCATTTTAATGAGTAAAATGAAATCAGCCTTCTTCGGTAAGTGATAGCTGTTTTTCATTTATAATTTCAGAAAGCCACAGCAAATACTTAGGAAAAGAATTCATACTCCACCAGAATTGGACGGTGGAAAAATTGGAGAGAATGGGGGGTTAAAGACAAAAGAATCAGGAGAAACAAGGACAAATGAGGCTTGATACTAAAGCCTGAAGTGGAAATAAGTACCCCTACTTAAGTGGGTAAATGAGGAGCTGAAGGGTTAAGTGAGCAATCATGCTCTAAAGCAGTCTACCACACGAAATTGGGGAAACTGCCCTACTGCTGTGAGTAATGTTACACAACATCTAAGCTGAGAACAACAGCATTGATAGAATTAAAACACACAAATTTACATCCAATGCAGTAGAAAGTGAAAGTGAAAATCAGTCAAGTCCTGACCTTTTGCGACCCCGTGGACTGTGTCCATGGAATTCTCCAGGCCAGAATACTGGAGTGGGTAGCCTTTCCCTTCTTCAAGGGATCTTCCCCACCCAGGGATCAAACCCAGGTCTCCCCCATTACAGGCAGATCCTTTACCAGCTGAGCCACGAGGGAAGCAATGCAGCAGAGTGGGTTTCTTCTTTAAACTACAATTCACATGAAAAATACATTTATGTGAGTAAAATTACTCTCAGAAATACACATGCACACACATAACTTAAAAAAAAAGTTTTCAGAAATAATATACTCTTGCTGGAAGTGTTACAGGGAAGAGCCAATTGGCACTCTAGTTGGATCTGCTTCTTTTACTTTGTTTAACCTTTGATTAACTTTTGCTTCCCGTTGCTTTTGTTCACTAAAAGGATACTGTTTATATGTAATGGCCTGCCTCAGGGAACCCTGTCCCTGGGCCTGAATTTTAAACCCAAGTGCCTTAGTTCATGACCCTGTACACCTGTGGATATTTACAGGAAGGAAGAACTTATCACATTTGCTGTGCCAAACTGAAAGCTGTCACTTGAATTTGCCAGACAAATGTGCTTGCAAATGAAACACATAACTCAGATAGATTAAAGAAAAGAGGGGAGACATTAAACATATTCTAATGAGGAACCCTAAGAACAGAAAGAAAAGCTACTGAGATTGAGTCCTCAGAGAGAGTGAAATCTGAGATAGAGAGACACAACAAAAACCCTATCCAGCATGTCAGTAAATTGTTTTTGATCATTAATCTTGGCCCTTCATCACAGCAATCTTTAGTGAAATGAAATGGTCCTGTTTTTTAATCAAGATGTATCACTGAGATAAATACAGAATATGGGAGGCAGAAGAGAGGATGAAATTTAGCAAAGAAATGGGATTTTTCTTTCTTCTAATGGTATTGATGTAGAAGATTAGATGGGCTCCAGGTTCGGTTCAGTTCAGTTCAGTTCAGTTCAGTCACTCAGTCGTGTCCGACTCTTTGCGACCCCATGAATCGCAGCACGCTAGGCCTCCCTGTCCATCACCAACTCCCGGAGTTCACTCAGACTCATGCCCATCGAGTCAGTGATGTCATCCAGCCATCTCATCCTCTGTCGTCCCCTTCTCCTCCTGCCCCCAATCCCTCCCAGCATCAGAGTCTTTTCCAATGAGTCAACTCTTCATGTGAGGTGGCCAAAGTACTGGAGCTTCAGCTTTATGTGGGCTTCAGGCTGGATGCCTACAGCTGTTAGCATTTCCTGAGACAAGAGATAGGTGGGCTCCAGTTAAGGTATTTACAATCAGCCTCCTGTTTGCCCTCTGAAATGGAAGTAACAACAGAAACAGGGTAAACAGCCAGTGTTTGTGTCTTGTAAACACCTTAAGGTAATAGTCATAGTAAGGACAAAGAGGGGCAAAACTCTGTTTGAGTAAAGGATTAAGGGATCCTTGTCCCCCCCTCTTTGGGGACAAGGGAGACACTACACATGCACAGAAAGGCTCCTTGTGGGTCACAAGTCAAGGGATAATGCCAGGCCATAATGAGTCTTGCTCCTCCCAGAAACCTTCACTTTGAGATCCATCTTGGCTGAGGGGTGAGTGAACCCCAGAGGAGTGTCCCAGGGTAGGTCAGGTGTGATAAAAGAAACCAGATAACTGGCTAAAGGCAGACAAAGACCTGGAAGCACTATAAATGACGTAACCGCCTCTTCACTGTGTTCCTCCTCACCAGGGAGGACGTCCACACTCTCTCTCCAGGTGTGCATCTCTGCCTTGCTTCTGTCTTAATTAAATTATTTCTCTGTGGCTCTCCCACTTGTGGTTGTGCTATGTCTCTAATAGTAAACTTTGTATCTGCATTTACAGTTTCTGCCTCTGTGATAAATGTATTTTTCACTGGGAGCAAAGATCTAGAGGAAAATAGCTTCTAGCCTTTAGCCCTTGCTGGTCTGGTGGCTAGGATTCCTGATTCTCAAATCCAGGATACCCAGGTTCAATTCCTGGGCAGAGAATTAAGATATTGTTTCATGCCACCAACTGCTGCCTTGCTGAGATCAATATAAGGCAATTTAAAGACAAATTTAACACCAAACAAGGGGTATGGCTGGCCCTTTGAGAGTATTTGTGCATCATTGGAACATTCTGATGGAGAAGGAAATGGCAGCCATCTCCAGTACTCTTGCCTGGAAAATCCCATGGACAGAGGAGCCTGGTAGGCTGCAGTCCATGGGGTCGCTAAGGGTTGGACACGACTGAGTGACTTCACTTTGAGTTTTCACTTTCATGTATTGGAGAAGGAAATGGCAACCCACTCCAGTGTTCTTGCCTGGAGAATCCCAGGGACGGGGGAGCCTGGTGAGCTGCCGTCTATGGGGTCACACAGAGTCGGACACGGCTGAAGTGACTTAGCAGCATCGCACAGAGTCGGACATGACTGAAGTGACTTAGCAGCAACAACAACAGCAGAACATTCTGAAGAGATCATCCTTTGCGGATGGTGATCCATTTTGTGGAGTCTTGTTTCCACTCCTTACCTTTACTGCCAGAATCCATATAAAGGCAGTGAGTTAGGTCAGTCTATCTCTCATGGTTCCTTTTCTTACCCCACGAGTCATTTGAAATCTTGAAACTTATCAGACCTGGATTACATTTAACTAAGTTTGGCTTCAAGCTCTTTCTACCTAGTAGAAATAAAAGTGATACCTTCTTGTCTTTTCCATCTTGAATTTCACTTTCCTACATGGTCCATCTAAACTCATCAGAACCAACAATATATGACCATTATATATATATGTATATATTATATATACTAATGGCAAATAGCATCCTGCTGAAAATAAGAGCTAGCCTGCTGCATTCACTGAAATAAAACAATGGTATTAGATCACTGACAGTTTCCCCCTTTAAAAAATCTGGCTGCAAAATTTGGGATTCCGCAAATGAATTGTCTCTCACCTTGTTACCACAGAGGAATGTTAAGTCCTACATAAGTCATTTCATTCCTAACACCTTTCTTCTCATTCTCCTTTATTCCAACCATTCAGGCTCTGTTTGGATTCTAGTTGGTACCTGTGTTATTTCTGAGTAATCCAGGGTCTCAGAAACTCTCAAGAACTCCAGTAGGGTCTAAATCCAGTAATAAGTGTTCTTATAAGAGACAGAAGAAAAGGTACATAGAAGAAAATATTTCATGAAAGATAAAGGTAGAAACTGAAGAGATACAGCCACAAAAAAAGGAACACAATAGACTTCTGGAAGCCACCAGAGACTAGAAGGGAAGCAGGGGACAAACTTTCCCTCAGATCATCCAGAAAGAACCAATTCTGCCAGCACTTGGACTGGCACTTGGCAGATTTTGGACTCTGTTCTGCCAATATTATATGGGAACAAATTTCTGTTGTTTTAAATTACCCAGTTTGTGAAAATTTGTTAACAGCTACAAATATGTAGAGAACTTCCAAAATTCAACAGTTAAAAATATCAAACAATCTAATTAGAAAATGGACAAAAATCATAAGGGATATTTCACTAAAAAAGATACACAGATAGCAAATAAGCACATGAAAAGTTTTTCAATATCATATGTCACTAAGTGTTAAGTGTTAGTTGCTCAGCTGTGTTTGACTTTGGCTACCCCATGAACTGCAGCCCACCAGGCTCCTCTGTCCATGGAATTCTCCAGGCAAGAATACTGGAGTGGGTTGCCAAGCAGCGCCCCCCACCCCCACCCCAAGGGGATCTTCCTGACCCAGGGATAGAACCCAGGTCTCCTGCCCTGCAGGCAGATTCTTTACCATCTGAACCACCAGGAAAGGGAATTGTAAATTAAAACTACAATGAGATGTTACTATTATCTCTCATCTTTTAGAATGACCAAAATCCAAAACACTGACAACACCAAACGCTAGGTAGAAGATAGAGCAACAGGACAACACATTTATTGCTGTTTGTAATGCAAAATGGTATGGCCACTTTGGAAGACACAATTTCCTTTATTTTTTTCCTTTTAATTTTAACTGACGGATAATTGCTTCACAATGTTGTGTTGGCTTCTGCCATACAACAATGTGAATCAGCCATTAAGTATACATAGGTCCCCTCCCTCTTGAACCTCCTTCCCACCTCCCACCCCATTCCACCCTCTATGTTGTCACAGAGCATCTGGTTGAGTTCCCTGTGTTAGGCAACTTCCCACTAGCTGTCTGTTTTACATATGGTAATGTGCAGGTTCTAACCCTACTCTCTCAATTCAAACCACCCTCTCCTTCCCTCCCTGTTTTCACAAGTCTGTTCTTTATGTCTACAGAAGACACAGCTTCTTACAATAGTAAACACTGGCTATTTGATCCAGTGATTGTCCTCCTAGGTATTTATCTGAATGAATTTATATATACATTCATTCACACACATGAAATATTTATAGCAGCTTTACTCACAATTGCCAAAAATTGGAAACTCAGATGTTATTCAATTAGGTGAATGGATAAATAAACTATGTTATACCCATATAATGGAGTATTACTCAGCGATAAGAAGAAATGAACTATCAAGCTATGAAAAAGCATGGAGGAACCTTAAATGCGCACTTCTAAGTGAAAGAAGTCAGTCTAGAAGACAACATACCATATGGGTCCAACAAATGACATCCTGGACAAGGTAAAACTATAGAGACAGTAAAAAGGTCAATGGTTGTCAGGGTTTGATAGTGGGAGGGGGCAGGGATGAATAGGTGGAGCACACAGGATTTTTTGGGCAAGGAAACCACTCTGAATGATGCTATAAGGTGGATACATGACCTTATGCATTTGTCAAAATCCATGGAACTGTACAACATGAAGAGTGAACCCTAATATAAACTATGGACTATAGTTATTAATATATCAGTAGTTGTTCAATAATTGTAACAAATGCACCCACTAATGTAGAAGGAGAAGAGGTTCATGTGAAGTCTCTACTTGCTGCCCAATTTTTCTGCTTTAAAATTAAAACTGCTTTTAAAAATAGTCTACTTTAAAAAGCCAATCCCAAAAGATCACCCACCATAAATTCAATTTTTGTAACATTCTTGAAATGGCATAAGAAACAGAATATATTAGTGGCCCAAGAGTTGAGAAGGAGAGTGGCAGAGAAGTGTCTGTGGGTATAAAAAGGCAACAAAAGGGATCCTTGTAGCAACAGAAATAGTCTATATCTTGATTATATCGCTCTAAATATCCTGGTTGTGATATTGTACTAAGTTTTTCAAGATGTTACTGAAAGGTTGTTGCTGAGCTGTGAAAGACACTGGGATTCTTGGCCTCCAAAGAAGAAGAATTAAATCTGGGGCCAGTGATGAGGCTTGATTGCTCAGAGCTTTTGTGTAATAAAGTTTTATTAAAGTATAAAAGAGATAGAGAAAGCTTCTGACATAGACATCAGAAAGGGGCAGAAAGAGTATATCCTTGAAAGTCTTTAGCTGGATGTTATATGGCTAATCAGTTGAGTTCAGTTGCTCAGTCGTGTCCGACTCTTTGTGACCCCATGAACTGTATGTAGCACGCCAGGCCTCCCTGTCCATCACCAACTCCTGGAGTTCACTCAAACTCAAGTCGATCGAGTCGGTAATGCCATTCAGCGATCTNATATCCTTGAAAGTCTTTAGCTGGATGTTATATGGCTAATCAGTTGAGTTCAGTTGCTCAGTCGTGTCCGACTCTTTGTGACCCCATGAACTGTATGTAGCACGCCAGGCCTCCCTGTCCATCACCAACTCCTGGAGTTCACTCAAACTCAAGTCGATCGAGTCGGTAATGCCATTCAGCGATCTCATCCTCTGTCGTCCCCTTCTCCTCCTGACCCCAATCCCTCTCAGCATCAGAGTCTTTGCCAATGAATCAACTCTTTGCATGAGGTGGCCAAAGTACTGGAGTTTCAGCTTTAGCATCAGTCCTTCCAAAGAACACCCAGGACTGATATCATTTAGAATGGACTAGGTGGATCTCCTTGCAGTTCAAGGGACTCTCAAGAGTCTTCTCCAANGCACTGGTCATAGCAAACACTCTTTTCCAGCAACACAAGAGAAGACTCTACACATGGACATCACCAGATGGTCAACACCGAAATATAGCTACTAGAAGTCTGTTAATTGGAGAAAGGAAATGTCTCAAAACTCAGAGACTAGCACTAGGCCCCTCACCCACAACCTGCATTTTGAGATAACATTGGCACAATGTTTGAGTTGTCCCCGGTCATAAAATGATTGACATGAATCTTGAAGAAAGGCAGGTTTCTAAGCAGATATATTCTCATTAACATAGCTGAAGAGAACATTTGCATGAGTAAAACACACTGGTTTGTCAAGTCAGTTCTGAGTCTTAGGCAGAACCACCTTGAAGACAGAGTCTAGGGTAAATACATAGTTCACTAACATAGCTTAAGACAAATATTTCTGTAAGAAAAATGCATTGGTTAGCTCAAGGTTTGAGAAAAGTTAAGTTCAGGTGGAACCCAGTGTCATTATGGCACCATAGAATTTTGAAGGAAACCTCTTTTTAAATTCATATAGAGAAGGGGAAAAAATCTTAACATTTGTTTCCTCCTGCTGCTTAAGAGAGAGAAAAAATGTCTGACACTTGCAGGCTACTTCCTCTGTTTGGAGAGCCCTGGCCTTCCTGCCTGTTACCCTCTCAAAAGCTTTAGTGTAAACTCTGTCTACACCCCTATCTAGAGAAGGGAGGGAAGCGTACAGTAGAAAGAAGGCACTGGTTGCTTTTTTTTCCCTCTCTTACAGATGGGAGCTAACAATTCCAGCGTCATTCCTTTGAACTGTACCCTGAAAAACTGGGATAGATTTGATCCCCAAGGCTTAAAGACACGCCTGATCATCCTATGTGATACTGCATGGCCACAGTATCCACTGGAGGATGGCGAACAGTAGCTAGACTGGTTCTGTAGAAAACTAGGAAATGAGTAAAAGTAGCATATGTGTTGCCCCTTTTCTCTCTGCGAGACATGCCAGACTTATGTCCTAAGGGTACAGATTTGGGTATGAAACCTTCAGCTCCCTCCTGTCCTTCTACTTTGTCCCCATACCCAGGACTCCAAACTGATTAAACTGAAAGTCAGGAGACCACCGCCCACCCCGCCCACCTCCAGGAAGGGTTGCCTTGGTCTTGGTAAAAACCCAAACTGAGATTCAAACTGCAGAGGTCCAAACAAGCCCTGTCTCAGTACAATCTCAGACTACCATGATTGCAATGGAAGTTCAGACAACAGAAGTAAGAGCAGCTCAGACAGCAAAAACTAAGGATGAAATACAGCATGAGATGGAGGACAGGAGACAAAGAGATAAAGAAAAGCAGGTTTCTCCAGTCTATCCCTGGGATCATATGTGCAGAGCAGCCTGAGAGGTTGAGGAACAGCCTCTTCATGAAGCACCCACCAGGAGAAATAATCAATCTGTGAAAGTAAATAAGCCCTTTTCTTACCAAGAAATACAAAGAATCAAGGAGGATCTGGGAGATTATTTAGAGGAGCCAGAAAATATATTAGAGCTTTTAAGGGTGTTACTCTGCTTTATGACCTTACTTGGAAGGATGTGATGTATATCCTGGGACAATTGCTAACTTCTGACTCAAAAACTCAAGTTTTGGGGAAAGTGGTTGCCTATGGAGATGAATGGCTTGGTAATGAATCCGTAGGGAAGAGGGAAGACGAGATAGCTGCCCTCTCCACTGGGACTCAGGTGTTCCCAACTATAGACCTAGATTGGGACTATAACAGCTAAAGGAAGACGGGATCAGAGTCACTTTGTCAGATGTGTTCTTGAAGGACTCAGGCAAGCGCATGCTAAGACTTTAAACTATGCCAAATTGGCAAACGTAAAACAGGAAGAGAAGGAAGCTTCTGGTAAATTCCTAGATAAACTGAGGGAAGCCCTTCACAGATTCACTGAGATTGATCCCGAAAGTGAAGAGGGAGGAGTGATGTTGAAAGATAGATTTCTCAGTCGGCTCCAGATATCCACCATAAGCTATTAAAACAGGTGTATGGACCAAATCAGTCTTTAGATAATCTGTTGAGACTGGCTCAGACAGTCTATTATGGCAGGGAATAGAAGAAAAAGAAAGGCAGAGAAAGACAAAGGAACAGGGGAAGCCCTTGTAATGGCTGTCAGAACTATTCTTACACAGCTGAGAAAAACGCCCAGAGGGACCCAGGTGAAAAGGGATGGGTTTGCTATTACTGTGGAAAGGAGGGGATCCTCAAGCGAGATTGCCCTCAGGCATCTAAGCCGCCCCTGGCTCCATGTCTGGTCTGCAAGGGACCACACTGGAGGAAAGGTTGCCCCCAGAGGCATAGGTTTCAGGGGTCAGAATTTCAAGACAATCAGGACTGAAGGTGCCCGGGGGTCCCCACACAAGCTCCTGGCCTAATTACACCTGAGGAACCTCAGGTATAACTGTGGGGGGCAAATCTGTTGATTTCCTTTTGGATGCTGGGGCAACCTACTCTGTGCTTACTGAAGCTCCTGGCCCACTTTCTCCCTGATCTGCTTCTGTAATGGGGCTAGACTACCTAAACGTTTTTATTTCAGTAGTCCTGTAAGCTGCAACTGGGACTCAGCTATTTTCACAAGAATTTCTGATCGTGCTGGAGTCTCTCTCACCCCTTTTGGGGAGGGATATACTGAACAAGGTCCATGCCTTTGTTTTCATGAATATGGAGCCCTCCCTTTCTCTCCCATTAATTGAACACAACATAAATCCTAGACTGTGGGCTGATGGAAAATCTGTGGGTTGAGCACAAAATGCTATTCCTGTAGCTGTCAAGCTCAAAGACCCACATTTATTTCCACATAAAAAGCAGTATCCACTGAGACCTGAGGTTAAGGAAGGGTTAAAACCCATCATTGGGAATTTAAAGGAGCAGGGACTACTAAATCCCTGTAACAGTCCATGCAACACTCCTATTTTGGGTATAAAGAAATCAAATGATAAATGGAGACTAGTTCAAGATTTACAAGTAATAAATGAGGCTGCAGTTCCTTTATACCTGTGGTACCTAATCCTTACACTCTATTGTCTGAAATTTCTGAATGAGCCAAATATTTCTCAGTAATTGATTTAAAAGATGTCTTCTATTCAGTGCCTTTGGCAGAGGAAAGTCAAGTTCTATTTGCCTTTGAAGACCCTACTCAGCCAGCTTCTCAGCTAACCTGGACAGTTTTGCCCTAGGGTTTCATGACAGCTTCCACCTGTTTGGGCAAAGTTTGTCAGGGGATCTACAAAACTTTAATAGCTCTGAGGTAGTGGTGCTACAATATGGAGATGATATTCTGCTCTGTGCTGAGACAGAGGAAGCTTGCTCACAAGCCTCAGACGATTTCTTAAACTTTCTGGCATGCTACAGTTATAGGGCATCAAGGGAAAAGGCTCAGCTCTGTCAACAATCTGTTAAATATCTAGGCCTAATCATATCAGAAGGGACTAGGGCCATAGGTCCTGAGAATTACACCTATACTAAATTATTCCCTACCTATGACTTTAAGACAATTGAGAGGATTTTTAGGAATCAGAGGCTACTGCTGCATTTGGATTCTGGGTTATGGGGAACTTGCCCAGCTTTTATATAAATTTATAAATGAAACCCAAACTGACAAGCTGGTTTTGTCCCCAGAGACTCAAAAGGCTTTTAAGGCTCTTCAGACTGCTCTCCTGCAAGCTCCTTCTTTGAGCTTGCCCACAGGGTGAGAATTTAATTTGTTTGTTGCTGAAAGAAAAGATATGGCCTTGGGAGTTTGGACACAACCCCGAAAGCCCCACCAGCAGCCTATAAGAGTGTATTCTTAAACTCTAAGGTTAATACTTGGATGACAGACAGTTGGCTTCTTAAATATCACTCATTGTTGTTAGAAGGGCCAATAACTTAGCTTAAAGTTTGTGGAAACTTAAATCCTGCCACTTTCCTTCCTGAGAAGGAAAATGAAACACCTGATCACAATTATTCTCAATTTCTAACTTTATGCAGCTTGGGAAGATCTGATGGATACCCCATTAGACAATCCTGACATGGAAATATTTACAGATGGCAGTTCTTTTGTTCAGGACAGGAAGCGTAAAGCAGGTTACCCTGTGGTGATGGCTGAACAGGTTTTAGAAGCAAAATCTCTCCCCCAGGGAATGAGTGCTCAGCTAGTGGAGCTTGCGGCTCTTAGCCGAGTTCTAGAGTTAAGCAAAGGGCAGTGAGTAAATTTCTACACTGATGCTAAGTATGCCTATTTGACTTTACATGCTCAAGCTGCAATATGGAAAGGAAGACAGTTTAAAATGGCAACAGGAGAACCTATTAAGCATTTCAGAGAGACTGAGAGACTTTTAACTGCTATATATTGTCCTAAAGAAGTAGCTGGCTGGCTGTCAAGCCAGAAGAGGGGCACTTTACTAAGCCCCATTCACTGCAGATGGCTTTGATCTGGACAGGACCTGTGGAACAGGAAAAACCACAATATACTGAGGAAGAATTAGAAAGATATGAGAAAAAAGGAGCAAAGATTACTAATAAAGGATGGTTACAGTCTGAGGACGGACGATTAATAATTCCTGAAAATGCTCAATGGAAAATTCTTACGGGTTTGCACCAGAGCTTTCATTTAGGTGTTGAGAGTACTTACCAGACGGCTTGTCATTTGTTTGAAGGTAGAAACATAACAAACACTTTACAGAAAATTATCAAAAGATGTGAGGTTTGTCAGAAAAATAACCCAAAGACTGAAAAGGTAGCAAAATCTGGGTTCCAACGAAGTAGAAAATATCCTGGAGAGGACTGGGAAATTTATTTTACTCATATGCCAAAAGCAAGTGGATATTCTTGCTTAAAAGTTTGGGTGGATACTTTTACTGAATGGATTCAAACTTTTTCCCTGTCATAGTGAACAGGCTAAGGAGGTTACAAGAACTTTAATCCATGAAATTATCCCCAGGTTTGGGCTGCCATGGAGCCTTCAGAGTGACAGTGGCCCCGCCTTTAAAGCTGCTGTAACTCAAGGGGTGTCAAAAGCTCTAGGAACAGAATATCACACTGTTCCTGGAGACCCCCAAACTCAGGAAAGTTTGAAAAAAAGATAATGACTGCGCAAATTAACTCAAGAGATTCAGGACAGCTGGATTAAAATTCTACCCATAGCTTTAATGAGGGCTAGAACTGCCCCCCAAAATGAGGGACTGTCCCCCTTTGAATGTATTTATGGAAGGCCTATTCTTATGCACAGACATTGTTATAGATCCTGAAGCCTTGGAATTAACTAATTACGTAACTCAGCTCTCAGTTTTTCAACAGGCATTAACAGAACTCCAGGAGGTGACTCCTGACCCAGCCTCTGAGTCAAATAAACCTCTATTTGAGCCAAGAACCAAGGTCCTGATAAAAACATTGGGATCTGGGAGCCAATCCCTTGAAGCCTCTCTGGGAAGGCCCTTACCAGGTTATTCTTTCTTCTCCCAGGAATTGATTCGTGGGTACATCACACTCGAGTTAAGAGGTGACACCCTGACCGGAACCAAGTGACGTCATTTTATGTCTTTACTTTCTATGCTCTGACTTTGTACTTTTCAGAAGGGCCTGAGAATCTATGTGAGCCTGCTTCTGCTGACTCCAAAAATCCCAAGTCTGCCATTTGATCCTCAAGACAATGCCTTCCTGTCCTGGGCTCACTCCTATGCTGTATTCCACAATCAGTCTAACTGCTGTGTCTATGGAGCAATTCCCCTCTTCATCAGTGGAAAGCTTCCCGTGGTGGGCATTTCCACTTCAAGGAAAGGACTTTTTCCATGTCTGCAAATACCTTTGACAACAACAATCATATGTGATGCCTCTTCTTCATCTGATAACATCTAACAATCCTAAAATGGACTGGTGCAACACTTTATACTTTAACTATGGACATAATGTGACTTTTAATTTTGACTATACATTGTTTTGGTTTAATGATTATCTTGCTACACATAGGAAGGTAAATGGGTCTAGATCTGGTGGCTTTTTACCTGATGTTTATCAAATATGGGATGAGGTTATAAGGCTAACTCCTGAAAAGGGACATCTAATATCTAGTATCACAATATGCTAGGAACAAATAGAGCCATCCCCAGAAGTTAGCCAACAACTTAACTATAATGATTGGAAACAATTGGGTTTTTTGCCTAGGGAAACATGCAGTGTAATCATTCTCGTGTTTTCCAACCCCAGGGCAGGTCTTCCCTTTGCCTGGCCAGGCACTGATTGGGACTGGATATCTCAGTTACTCTGCCTTGCTCCAAATGGGACCTACTGGATATGTGGCTCTTACCTACGGGCATGGCTTCCCCCTGGCTGGATAGAGAGGTGTACCCTAGGTCTACTTTTACTCATGGTTTCATATTTTCGGAGTTCCCAGAGAAGCCTGCTCATTCACCCCACCTTAGAACTTGCTGGGCAGGGTCTGTGTCTCACTGGTGCGGTTATTTGGCTGCAGTCTTAGTTCTCTCTCTGGGAACTGCAGGTGTTATGCTACGAGTGGACGCGCTGATTGACTTTACTCAACAGGCTTTACAAGGTTCTCAAAAAGCTATTTCAGCTCTTAATGCTGAACAAATACAAATTAAAAAGATGGCTTTACAAAACAGATTGGCCTTAGGTATTCAGACAGCTGCACAAGGAGGAACTTGTGCCATTATTCATACCCAGTGCTGTACGTATATACCTGATATGAGCACGGATGCTACTCACTTTACTAAACACATGAACAAGATGACGCAGGCTATGGATACTCCTGAAGCCTCAACTGCCTCACTTTGGGAGACGTTAACTAGTTCCCCGTAGTGGAAAACTATCCTAATTGCATTAATTCTGATTGTTTTGTTTTTACTGTTTGCTCCCTGCACCTGTAACTGTGTAGCTGGATTTGTTTCTAGTCACATGAAGGCTGTTAAGTTACAAATGGTTGCTCAAACTCCTGCGACTGCAGCAGCTTCCTCCAACTACTACTTGGGGCCCCTGGATCAGAGACTCTCATTATGAGGGTTAGGAGAACATGTTGCCTCACCAATTTAGGGACGACATCCCTTATCAGCTCAGAAGCAGTTATAGAACCAGAATGATGCCTCTTTCCCTAGGCAACCTAATTCTCCTAAAAGAAAACGGGGGAATGAGAGTGTAACAGGCAGGAGGGCAGGGGTCTCCAAACAGAGGAAATATGCTGCAAGTGTCATTTTTTATGAGATCTCTCTTTTAAGCAGCAGGAGGAAACCAACAAGTGTTAAGATTTTCTCCCCTTCTCTATACAATTTTAAAAAGAAGTTTCTATTAAAATTCTGTGTTGCCGTAACAACACCTGGTTCCACCTGAACTTAACTGTTCTCAAACCTTGAGCTAAGGTTTTTCCATTTCTCTTATGGAAATATTTGTCTTAATACGTATTTACCCTAGACTCTGTCTTCAAGGTGGTTCTAAGACTCAGAACTGACTTGACAAACCAGTATGTTTTACTCATGCAAATGTTCTCTTAAGCTATGTTTATGAGAATATATTTGCTTGGAAACTTGTCCTTCTTCAAGATTCATGTCAGTCATTTTATGGCCCACTCACTTTGTGCCAATGTTATCTCAAAATGCATGCTGTGGGTGAGGGGCCTAGTGCCAGTTTCTGAGTTTTGAGACATTTCCTTTCTCCAGTTAGCAGACTGCTAGAAGCTATATCCCATGGATGGAGGAGCCTGGTGGGTTGCAGCCCATGGGGTCGCTAAGAGTCGGATACAACTGAAGGACTTCACGTTCACTTTTCACTTTCATGCATTGGAGAAGGAAATGGCAACCCACTCCAGTGTTCTTGCCTGGAGAATCCCAGGGACGGGGGAGCCTGGTGGGCTGCCGTCTATGGGGTCGCAGAGAGTCGGACACGACTGAAGCGACTTAGCAGCAGCAGCAGCAGAGCATCTGGCTAGAGACTAGCAGGGGGCACTCTTTCTGCCCTCTTCTGATGTCTATGTCAGAAGCTTTCTCTATCTGTTTTACACTTTAGTAAAACTTTATTACACAAAAACTCTGAGTGAAAAGCCTTGTCATTGGCCCTGGATTGAATTTCTCTTCTCCAGAGGCCAAGAATCCTGGCGTCTTTCATAGCTCAGCAACAACCCTTCATCCTGGAGGCTTGTCCGGGATTCTTCAGGAGAAGATAAGGACACTTGGAGCGCTAGTTCTTTCTTTTCCTAGAAAACACGTTTTCTGCTGTACTTTACTAACTCTACAGAGCGAAGCAAATGAGGAGCCCCGATATGCTGTTTCGAGGTGCCTCGTAATGACTGAAGGCAGCCCCTAAAAGGGGAGCCCTGTCAGGGGTTTATACCAACCTGCCAATGCCATGAGACATCCAGCCTCCCTGTGAGGGGAGCAGCCAGAAATGGGCAAAGCATGTGGACTGAGCTCTCCTTTCTCAAACTTTCCAGTCTCCTTGACCATTTCATAACTCCCTAGGAATTAGAACTATTAACCTAATCTATAGGATCACAAACTTTCAAGGGACTTGTGATCTATGCTGTTACTGTGTACTGTTACTTAGGTCCCAAAGTTGGACTGGTAGTCAAGAAGTGCCTAGCCTTGCTAGGAGTTGCAAGTTCTGAAGCTAGATGGAATTCTAACTCCAAGAGCCTATCTCAGGTTAAAGGTTATTCAGATAGGAAGTACAGCACGCTTCTTCCTTAGGTAATGCTAGCTCTTATTGGACCAGAAGAGGCTCTCCAGTGGCTTTTGTCCCAATTTCTTAGATACTCTTTCTGTGGAATCTGTGGGAATAAACTGGAAGGACTGGCCCTAATAACTCGAGGATAAAAATCATTTTTTCCTCACTGGCCAGCCCTTCACCATTTCTTTTGCTATCACTTATACTGGTGTGGTGATGCTCAGAAGGAACATAATGGTTTTTATGTTTGTACCAGTCATATTGCAGTCAGGAATATACTCAGGGTCCTGCACAGGCACTCCTGGAAACGAATGTTTCCCCTAATGGTCTTAGTTTGAGAGGCATTCTAGAAGGTTACTCTGATTGCACCCCAGGTGGCATCAGAGGCAGGCAAGGTTTTAATGGTGAGACACTGGACATCAACCCGGGATGCCATCAGGTCTACCCCTGGTGCACCTCCACCCCACCTCGGTGGTAGAACCGGGAGGGGTGAGTACAGCACCTGTGTTGGTAAGGGACAGACTAAGTCCGACCAGGGAAGCAAAGTGAAAGATTGTTGCTGAGCGACAAAAGACGCCAGGATTCTTGACTCCGGAGGAGAGGAATTCAATCCAGGGTCAGTGATGAGGCTTGATTGCTCAGAGCTTTTGTGTAATAAAGTTTTATTAAAGTATAAAAGAGATAGAGAAAGCTTTTGACATAGACATAAGAAGGAAGCAGAAAGAGTGCCCTGCTGCTAGTCTTTAACTAGATGTTATATAGCTTCTAGCAGTCTGCTAACTGGAGAAAGGAAATGTCTCAAAACTCACAGACTAGCACTAGCCCCCTCACCCACAACCTGCATTTTGAGATAACATTGTCACAAAGTTTGAGTTGTCCCCGGTCATAAAATGATTGACATGAATCTTGAAGAAAGGCAGGTTTCCAAGCAAACATATTCTCATTAACATAGTTTAAGAGAATATTTGCATGAGTAAAACATACTGGTTTGTCAAGTCAGTTCTGAATCTTAGGCAGAACCACCTTGAAGACAGTCTATGATAAATACATAGTTCATTAACATAGCTTAAGACAATATTTCCATAAGAAAAATGCATTGGTTAGCTTAAGGTTTGAGAAAAGTTAAGTTCAGGTGGAACCAGGTGTCCTTAAGGCAGCACAGAATTTTAAAGGAAACCTCTTTTTAAATTCATATAGAGAAGGGGAAAAAATCTAACACTTATTTGTTTCCTCTTGCCATTTAAGAGAGAGAAAAAAAAATGTCTGACACTTGCAGTCTATTTTCCTCTGCTTAGAGACCCCCGGCCTTCCTGCCTGTTACCCTCTCATTACCTTTGGGTGAAACTGGGTGAAGGGTACATGGTATCTCTCTGTATTCTTTCTTACAATATTTCTTAAAATTAGTATTTCTTATAATTATTTCTTACAATAATTTCTTGCATATGAGTCTATAATGATCTCAAAATTAAAAAAAGTTTAATTTAAAAAATCTATAAAATGTAGTTAAAGCTAGCTTAGAAGGAAACTTAGCACTAAATGTTAATATCAGAGAAGGTAAAAGTTCTTAAATCATTAATCTAAGTTTCCATGTTAAGCTGTGGGAAAAAAAGGGCAAAATAAGTTCAATTAAGCATAAAAAAAGAATAAAAGAGAACTCAATGAGATTAAAACAGAAAAATCAGTGAAACAAAAAAGTCTTTTAAAAAGATCAATACAACTGAATAAGCTGTATCCAGACTGATAGTAAGAGAGAGAAGACATCAATTACCAATCTCAAAAATCAAACAGGATAAAATAACAAACTATTAAAATGATAATAAGGGAGTATTATAAGCAACACAAACTAGCAGAGTTCATCCAAGATAAATTAGAGAATTTGAATATTCTTATATCTTAAAGAAATTGAAATAGTAACTAAAACATCCAGATCCAGATGGTTTCATTGAAGATTTCTACCAAATGTTTAAACAAGACATAACACTGTTTTTACACAATCTCTTCCAGAAAATAAAAGAAGATAAAACATTTCCCAATTCATGAGTCCAAAATTACTCTAATACTAAAATCAGACAAAAACAGTAGAAGAAAAAACCAAACAACAGACCAGTATTTCTTATGAACACTGACATAGTATTAGCAAATCAAGTCCAGCAATGTATAGAAGTCAAAGAATGCAAGACTGGCTTGAAATAAACCAATGCAACTCACCATATTAAAAATGTAAAGAAGAAAACATGATTACATTGATGAATGCAGAAAAAACATTTGACAAAATGTATCAATTATTAAAAAATCTCAGACTAGAAGAGAGCTTTTTGTGTCTAACGAAATACACCTACAGATACCCTACAGGTAACATCATACTAATGAAGAGAGAACGCTTCCTCAAAAGGTTAGGATCAAGGCAAAGACATTCATCCTCAGCATTAAATTTGATTTTACACTAAAGTCCTCCATTGTGCAATCAGACAAGAAAAAGAAATTAAAGGCATATGATATGGATCCAAAAAGAAGAAATAAAATTCCTTCTGTATGAAGATGCCATGATAGTCTGTGTAGAAGAAAACAAGAATCCACAAGTAAAACAAAACCCCCAAAGCCTCTTAAAACTATTAGCTGCCAGCTATAGGAACTAGAATATATAAAATAATTTTGAAAAAGAAAAATGAAGTGAGAGGAACCACTCTCCCCAGTTTCAAGGTTTACTATGTATTACAGTAATCAAGACTGTACAGTAAAGGGAAAAGGATAAATGTATCAGTGGACCAGAAAAGAACCCACAAATAGTCTCACACAAGTATGGCCAGCTGATTTTTGACGATGAAAAAGAAATGTAATGGAGGAAAAATAGTTTTTTTCAACAAATAATGATGGAACAAGAGGCAGAAATAAGAACCTCCACCTAAGCCTCAAACCATTTACAAAAAAATCCTAAAAATGGATGGTAGGCTTAAATGTAAAAGTATCAATATTTTAGGAAAAAAATATAAAAATACTTGGGGTCTAGAGGCAAAAATGAAACCAAAATGATCCAATAAAGGAAAAAAACTGGTAAATCTCATCAAAAGTAAAACTTTTTGTTTGGTGAAAGTCTCTGTGAGGATAAAAAGACAAGCCTAGTATAGGCATAAATGAAATATGTGCAAACCACATATATGACAAAAGTCTTAAAGTATATAAAGAACTTTCCAAGCTCATTAGTTAAAAAAACCAAACAGATCCAACCCAAATTATCCCGTTAAAAAATGGGCAAAAACTATAGAGCTATTTCACAGAAGAGGATATAACACAACAAGAAAGCACATGAAAAGCTGTTTAACATTAATAGCCATCAGGGAAATATAGATTAAGACTATGATGAGATACTAATACACACCTATTAGCCAAGTGAAATTAAAAATAGTGAGAAAAATGAAATGCTGGCATGACTTTCTACACTCTCATCTCTCATACAGTGAGAAAATAAAATGGGGCATTTTGGAAAATATTTTGGTGGTTTCTTAAAAAACTAAACATGCTTACCACGTGATCCAGTACTCCCACTACCGAGCATCCATCCCAGGGAAATCGAAATTTACATCAATACAAAACCCACAGTGTCGGACACGGACACGACTGAAGCGACTTAGCAGCAGCAGCACGTTAGAATGTTCACAGCAGGGTTCTGTTTATTTTCTATTTATTTTGTACTGGTCAAAGCTTGGGAAAAAAATTAAAATGTCCTTTAATAGACGAAAGTTAAATATGCTATTGTTTATCCATACCATGGAATGCTATTCAACAATATAAAGGAACAAGCTAGTGATATATGCAACAACTTGGATAGATCTTGGGAATTATGCGGAGTGAAATAAAGTCAATCTCAAAGGTTACATACTGTATGATTTCATTTATGTAGCATTCCAAAATAACAAAATTAAAGAATATAAATTAGTACTTACTTCCAGCTGGTGTCCTAGAAGGTTAGTAAACAAGAAACATTCCTTTGACAAAAGAACTTCAAGTGGCTCTGAATAAAGAAAGCCTCTGGCTCTTAGTGAAACAGCCCAACAGCCTTACAATCCTCGAGGCTTACTAGCAGCACATTATTCTACAACTTCCGGTGTTGAGCAGAAGACTTGACCTCACTATCACAGGGGAACTTGAAGCAAACTTGCTTTAAGTGAAAGTGAAAGTCACTCAGTGGTGTCCTACTTTTTGTGACCCCATGGGCTGTAGCCTGCCAGGCTCCTCTGTCCATGGAATTCTCCAGGTCTGAATGCATGGTGAGTATCCATTCCCTTCTCTAGGGGATCTTCCCAACAGAAGGATCGAACCCAGTTCTCCCACGACTGAAGTGAATTAACACACACATATTCAAATAAAGTTTTCAAACAACCAGATCTGATTGGAGGGATGATTATAGTAGAATATAGGTAAAAGTCCCTGGAGGAGGGCATGGCAACCCACCCCAGTATTCCTGCCTGGAGAATCCTCATAGACAGAGGAGCCTGGCAGGCTACAGTCCATGGGGCCACAGAGTCAGACACGACTGAGTGACTAAGCACATCGCAGCATAAACATAAGTAGGATTGCCAATCTGACTCTCTGATTATCCAGTGCCTGCCCGACATCAACCAATCCAAACACTAATCTTACCCTGTCCCACTAGTCAAGTAGCTAAAACAGCCTGCGAATACTTCCCTCAATCATTTGTTAAGAACTGTTGTTTTTCTGCTGTTTCTATTTTGAAGGTAGGAAGCAACTTAGCAGCAGCAGCAGCAGGACAGCAGGCAGGCAAAGGTCTGTTGTGTCTTCCTGACTGGAAAGGAGACTCTGATACAAGGGCTGGCAAACAAATTAGCAGCTACAAGTCAGGCATCCTCCGGCCTGACTTTTACACAACCATCGCCCTGGGTGGGCCTTCAGTCCCTGGGGTCTCAAAAGAAGCTGACAGGACTTCGAGACAAAACAACACAGCCAATATAACTGCTCTCCTGGACTATAGTGATTGGCCCAAAAGTGGGGAAGTGGCCTGAGCTGAGCCAATGTTTTCTGAGATTTTCAGCAGCTTGCACATACTTTTTCTTTTGAGGTTGTGAGTGAGACTGGGGTGGCTGAGGAAGTGTCTTCTGCCTTTTGGAAAAGATTGAGAACAATGAAGTGAAGGGGAGCAATAAAAATGAGTCTGGAAATTTGGGGTGAGGAACAGAGAGAGACATTTATATCCAGTCTCAGCAGATGTGGTTGTTTCAAAGGCTCTTATCTTGTGAAGTGTCCTAGTATACTTAAGGACCAGCTTCACTTTTGTCTCTTTTTAAATTGCTATTTCAGTTTGACTTCTGTCACTGCAAGAGACTGTGTTTGACAAATCCAAGCCAAAACTAACTCAGCATAATGAAAATACCACATTTACTAGCATATTGAACAAATAAGTTCATTCTGCCCTTATCTCTGCCCTTCCTTTTCCTTCAGCAACAATACTGATGTCTTTGCTCTTAATACTTACCTTTCATTGAAAGAGAAGTGAAAGCGGAGTGGGAGGGAGAGTAGCCAGATGGCACTGAACCCACTCAAGAGATTTAAAATAAATCATTGAGGGTGAAAGGAGTCAAGTAGAGTCTGAAAGGATGCCTGGCACTCTTAGAATAGTGGGTATAACTAAAAAAAAGAAAGGAAACTCTTTTTGCTTTTGTCTCCAAGCTAAGACTAGAATTCCATACTGGATGAACAAAGAGAAGGAAAATTCAAGGGAAACTATTTTATTTTCTAATAGGTGGAGAGTAAGGGTACAGACCCTATAGCCAGGGTCAATGGCTAGAATCTTGACTGCATTCCAAGTAACAAGTCACTTAACTTCTCTAAAATAATAGTGATGGCACTTTGTAGATTTCTTGTGAGTTTTAAAAGTACATATATATAAAGTGCTTCGAATGTTGACTAATTTATAGCAAGTATCATATAAGTGCTCTCAAAAGGAGCACTGGAAAGGGAGAAAATGGGAGCCTAGGAATTATATAGAAAAGAGCATACTCTATCTGTAGGTAACAGGCTAACAGAACTGTCTTAATGAAAACCTAAGAAAACCAGTGAAAAGCAAGATGCTTCAGTTAAGTGGCAAGATAGGGAACTAATACAAAAGTCAAGAAAATTAATTATAAATTATAACCTGGTGATGCTAATGGTAAAGAACCTGCCTGCTAATATAGGAGAAGTAAGAGATCTCTGTGTAGGAGAGATCTCCATGAGGAGGGCATGGGAACCCATTTCAATATTCTTGCTTGGAGAATCCCATAGACAGAGAATCCCATAGACAAAGGAGCCTGGCAGGCTACAGTCTATATAGGGTTTATACAGGGTCACAAAAAGTTGGACACAGCTGAATCAACACATAGCACATAGCACACATAACTGTTTAGAAGATACAAAAAAGAAGACTAAATCTTCAAAAGACACAAAATATGTGAAATATCTACAGTAAACTTAATAAGAAAACTAAGTATTCCTAAAAGAACCAAAAGTAGAGTTAAATAAGCATGAGGCATCCTATACTTTTGGACAGGATGATATGGCATCCTAAAGATGTCAAATTCAGTATAATCGTATTTATTCAACAAGCTGAAAGTTCACAGGGGAGAAAAAGGAAAATTACCCCTAAATACATGAGAAGATACTCATTTATAATCAAAATAAAGGATGAATTAAAATTATTGGGTTAGCCAAAATGTTCGTTTGGATTTTTTCCATAACATCCTATAGAAAAACCTGAACAAACATTTTGGGGCAATCCAATACACTGCTGCTACTGCTGCTGCTAAGTCGCTTCAGTCGTGTCCGACTCTGTGTGACCCCATAGACGGCAGCCCACCAGGCTCCCCCGTCCCTGGGATTCTCCAGGCAAGAACACTGGAGTGGGTTGCCATTTCCTTCTCCAATGCATGAAAGTGAAAAGTGAAAGTGAAGTCCTTCAGTTGTGTCCGACTTTGTGACCCCATAGACTGCAGCCTACCAGGCTCCTCCGTCCATGGGATTTTCCAGGCAAGAGTACTGGAGTGGGTTGCTGTTGCCTTCTCCGCCAATACACTGAGATGTATCAATTCTTGCCTATCAGATATTAAAAAATCCTACAGCCTTTCCAGCTGTAGCTGGAGAAGGAGAAATGGGCACACCTATACATTGTTGGTGGGAATGTAAAATGATACAGTTATTTATGGTGGGAAATTTCAGTTAGATCTAACCAAGTAATATATGCCTTAACCTTGGACCCAGGATTTTCACTTCTAAGAACTGACCTCAAAAATATGATTCTCTATATATGAATTAACAAAAATGTACAAAGCTGTTCAGGCAGCATTACTTACAATATTTTATAATGTGGAAATATGTAAATGTACACCTACAGGGGAAAGGTTGAATAATTTCCAAGATACACTCACATTAGAGCACCTGGGAATGAATGAGAATCATCTTCAGGTCCTGGTAGGGAAAGAGCTCCATGACATCCTGTAAGATGAAGAAAGAAATGTAGAAGAATTGCACACTTAGTGTTACTTTGGGGTAAAAGGAGGGAAATTTTGAACCATGTTCATGTTTCACAGGTTCAAGATATAAAATTACATCAAGAGGAAAATAAATTCTGAAAACAGACTGATAACACATGAAGCCAGGAATGGAATCTATGTCTCCTACATTAAAGGCAGACTCCTTACTCGCTGAGCCAATGGGGAAGATTGTGAACGTTACCAATGTTACCAATACCATATTGGTAACATGAACACATAACAGTTCAGTCTGAACACAGTTCTCTAATGATATGTTCTTAATGGGATGTCTTCTATTTCTATCAGAAATTTAAAAAATAATAATAAAATAAATAAATAATTTAAATCCCCAGTTTTGTAAACTAACAGAAAAATGAAGCAACTTCTATGAGGTTCTATGAGCTAGCATTACTCTGAAATCAAAACTCGACAAACATAGCACAGGTAAACTCAAAGCTAATATCAGTTGCTAAAGTAGATGCAAAAGTCCTAAAGAGAATAATATAAAATCTATGCAAGCAGTTTATTAAGGAAAAATAACATCATGAAGCTAGGTGGTTGAACCTTGGTGTGCCAGTATACTTAAGGATTTAAAATGTCTTTTACCCACTGATTAAACAGGGGCTACAGTTGACTCATTGGAAAACACCCTGATGCTGGGAGGGATTGGGGGAGGAGGAGAAGGGGACGACAGAGGATGAGATGGCTGGATGGCATCGCTGACTCAATGCACATGAGTTTGGGTAGACTCTGGGAGTTGGTGATGGACAGGAAGGCCTGGCATGCTGCAATTCATGGGATCTCAAAGAGTCAGACACGACTGAGCGACTCAACTGAACTGAACAGAACATTTGGTGGCTCAGTGGTAAAGAATCTGCTTGCCAATGCAAGAGATGTGGGTTCAGTCCCTGAGTTGGGAAGATCCCCTGGAAAAGGGAATGGAAACCTACTCCAGTATTCTTGCCTGGGAGATTCCATGGACAGAGAAGCCTGATGGGCTACAGTCTATGTGGTTGTAAAGAGTCAGACATGACTTAGCCACTAAAAAAAAAAAACAACAAACATTCACATGCAAATGATAACTGCTTTTAGCCCCCAGGAATTGGTGGCAAATCAGACAACGTTTCAAGGAATTTATGGATGTGGAAATGAACAAATGAATAATTTTAGAGAAATCATATACATTAAAAAAAAAAACTATTACTACAGCAGACAATGTGCATGAAAAGTGCATGCGAGCTACTGGGTTGAGAGTCTGGTTCAACTGGGAGAGGAAAGTAAAGAAAAGTTTTCTAAAGAGAAGGTTATTTAAGCCAGGCCTTGATGAGGGAGTCACTAAATGCCATACAGAGGAAAGGGCGAGACCCACTGACGGAGACAGGAGGGCATCATCAGAGGCACTGAGGTGTGGCCAGAATGGTTTCTCTGAGTAATAAAGAATCCGATACAACTAGAGGTCACAGACACGCAGTGGGAAGATTTGACTGGATGGCAGCTTGGGGATGGTTGACACAAATTTCTGTGCATGCTTGTGCTAAGTCGCTTCAGTTGCGTCCGGCTCTGCGACCCTGTGAACTCTAGGAGATCGGAACCTCCGATCAAAAGTGTAGATGTTCAAAGCTTCTAGGTATGAGAGTGAAATAGTCAGATTTGTGAACTATTGAGGGACTGCTGGTATCAATAAGATGGATTATAGTGGAAAGATTGGGAAGTATGAGGAAACAAAGCTAAGGTGTTTGCTTGAGCCAGATACTAGAGATTCTCTTAAGCATTCAACTTTGTCCCTAATCCCTACAAGTTATCACTCATAGAGCCAGTGTGGTGATAGATTAGGTTCCAATGAGAGCAAACTTGCTTGCAAGGGTCAACCATTAAATTTTGGAAATTTTTGCAAACTGGTTGTTGAATAAGAAACACCATTATTAAAAATTAAATTATATAAAACTACAATTAAATAAATTTAGAACAGGTAAAAATACACATCAATTTCTATTTATTTGCCAATGTTTACTATTAACTATGTTCTTGAGGTTATTTTCATCCATTCTATGTGAATGATAAAAATGCTATCTAATGACTTGCTATTGTGCTTTTCTTCTCAATTCTGATTTCACAGACATGCTGGTAGCTGGAAATCAGCCTGGTGGGATTTTTTACACCACAGAAATCAACAAACGGTATAAGGCAGGACTTTACCTATTGCTTTCTTGATTACCTAGATTTAAGTATGTCCTAGAGAAAATATGCGGAGAGGGCAATGGCGCCCCACTCTAGTACTCTTGCCTGGAAAATCCTATGGATGGAGGAGACTGGTGGGCTGCAGTCCATGGGGTCGCTAAGAGTCTGATACAACTGAGCGACTTCCCTTTCACTTTTCACTTTCATGCATTGGAGAAGGAAATGGCAACCCACTCCAGTGTTCTTGCCTGGAGAATCCCAGGGACAGCGGAGCCTGGTGGGCTGCCATCTAGGGGGTTGCACAGAGTCGGACATGACTGAAGTGACTTAGCAGTAGCAGAGAAAATGTGAATTAAACCTAAAAGTGTGATATATCTGTAGCTATTGCACTGTAAAAAGCCCCAAATATTAAGGAAACATTTTTCCAGTATTCAGAAACTATTATCTGATTCAGCAAAAGAATCACTCATATCACTGACATTTGAGCAACGTTTTGACATAGTTTTTTCTTACTTGGCAAAAAAAAAAAATCAACATTTATGTTAGGACTATATTCATTGGTCAATGGTATGAGTGACTTCTGTGATGAAATGGATAGTAATCAAGCAGTTCTTTGTAGTCTGATTTTATGATACTATTGTTGGTAATAAAATTATAAAAATGGATATTTTGTATGAAATAGCAATTCCTTTAAAATGATAGATCTAATCTGAAACTCAGAGACATTTTAGCTTAAAATTTATTTCTAAGACTGTATAAAAATAGTTAACAGAATTTCATACATTAACCCTTGAGCAGTGTCAAGAGTTTTATTAACACATATGTGTGTGTGTGTATGTGCTTAGTCACTCAGTTGTATCTGACTCTTTTGCAACCCCATGGACTGTAGTTGGCCAGGCTCCTCTCTCCATGGGACTTCCCAGGTATGAATACTGGAGTGGGTTGCCATGCCTTCTTCCAGGGACATTTACCAACACATCGCTGTCTATAATCCATACTCCATATATTTGAGAAAAGTTCCTAAGTGAAATAAATGTATAGAGGACAATGAAAAGCAAAGGAATACTTCATTCACTTGTTCTGTAGCCTCAAATCCTAGCTGAGGGGTGAGAGGCCAGATAATGGGAAAGACTGTTTTCCATGTACTAAAGAAAATAGGAAATCAAACATGCTCATTTTCCCCATTTTAAAACTGAAAGCTTGTTCTCAGGCTCCTGATCCTTCTACCTCAGACTTGTAGAGTAACAATCATCAAATAATAGAAGAAGATGATCTGGCCTCTTTTCAGAAAATCTGGGAAAGTTCTAAAAGCCAAGACACTTGGGCACTATCGAGGTACTAGTATATCTCTATAGCTACTCTTCTATTTGAAAAATTGCCTTTCATATTCCATCCAATTAACAAATACTCGGAGGCTTTCTAGAAACAGTGTCATTATATGAGATGCTTCAGAAGTATTAAAGGACATGCTTGGAGATAACTTCTTTAAGTCAAGACATGGGTAGCCATTCTCTTCTCCAGGGGATCTTCCCCACCGGGGATCAAACCCAGGTCTCCTGCATTGCAGGCAGATTCTTTGCCATCTGAGCCACCAGGGAAGCCTGGATAATAAAAAGAATTAACTCTCATCTACCTGGTGGGCTTGAATATTTACCACATCTGCAAATAATAAATTCAACAAAAAGTACATCATGTCTTACCCAGTAAACTGTGTGATTCAGAGCCATGAACATATACACCGGAAAAAACATAATTATAGCTATTATTTTGGAAAGTTAGTTGCTCTGAAAATACTTTGGTTTCTGATGATCTTTAATTAGCTTATCTGCAGCTGGAGTCCTTGATGACTGCTTCAAAGAGTTCCTCTCCCAAATCCAAGCATGATTCAATACTGGGACATCCATAAACGTGATTCACCAAATTAGTAAGCTAATACTGATAAAGCATTATGTTCATAACAATGGTTACTGAAAATGCATTTGAAAATACTATAGTTACTCTTCAGTTAAAAACTTTTAGTAAGCTGAAGCTAACAGGATAAATTCTAAAAACTGTTGAATGAATACATCCCCAAAGAAAGCCTAGCATGTCCAGTAGTGAAGTAATAGTTTCACTGTCATTTGAGTCAGGAACTTGCCCCCAAAAGTTCTTATCACCAACACATATCTTACTGTGGAATATTAGACAAAGATAGTAAGCACAGAATTTAACAATGGTCAACTCTAAGCCAATTTCAGACTTTTGGATGACTTTCCTGAAGGTCTAGTGTGGCTGCCAGCGTCTAAGATGGCACTGCATCACCTCTGCCTCCTAGTATTGGCACCCTTGTGCAGCCCCTCTGCCACATTATACAAGGGTTAGTCTATGGGACTTCCATAAGCTGGAATCAAGATTGCTGGGAGAAATATCAAAAACCTCAGATATGCAGATGACACCACCCTTAATGCAGAAAGTGAAGAGGAACTAAAAAGCCTCTTGATGAAAGTGAAAGAGGAGAGTGAAAAAGTTGGCCTAAAGCTCAACATTCAGAAAACTAAGACCATGGCATCTGGTCCCATCACTATGGGAAATAGATGGGGAAACAGTGGAAATAGTGGTTATTTTTGGGGGCTCCAAAATCACTGTAGATGGTGAATGCAGCCATGAAATTAAAAGATGCTTACTCCTTGGAAGGAAAGTTATGACCAACCTAGATGGCATATTCAAAAGCAGAGACATTACTTTGCCAACAAAGGTCCATCTAGTCAAGGCTATGGTTTTTCCAGTGGTCATGTATGGATGTGAGAGTTGGACTGTGAAGAAGGCTGAGTGCTCAAGAATTGATGCTTTTGAACTGTAGTGTTGGAGAAGACTCTTGAGATTCCCTTGGATTACAAGGAGTCCATCCTAGAGGAGATCAGTCCTGGGTGTTCTTTGGAAAGACTGATGCTAAAGCTGAAACTCCAGTACTTTGGCCACCTCATGCAAAGAGCTGACTCCTTGGAAAAGACTCTGATGCTGGGAGGGATCGGGGGCAGGAGGAGAAGGGGACGACAGGATGAGATGGCTGGATGGCATAACCGACTCGATGGACATGAGTTTGAGTGCACTCTGGGAGTTGGTGATGGACAGGGAGGCCTGGTGTGCTGCTATTCATGGGGTCACAAAGAGTCAGACATGACTGAGCAACTGAACTGAACTGAACTGAGTCTATGGGATGCAGAAAACACAATACAGCAGAAGTTAGAGTGTGTCACTTTGGAGATTAGGTTATAATAGATAAAGGAGTTTCTTTTAGTTGCAAAGTAGAAAAAAGAGAATCAATGAAGCTACTTATTGATTCCTAGCAATAGATTGCCAATAAAAAGATACACTTTCTTTTACAAATTCACAATACTCTAAAAAGAATCTTTGATTTGAATAGGGCATCCCAAAACTATTCACCAAAAATATCAACAACAGAGAAACACCTCTATGCCTCTTGACCCCCTGAAGCACTTCCCCACCTCCCCTCCTCCACTGGTAACCACTAGTTTGTTCTCTGCCTCATCTGTGAGTCTGTTTCTTTTTTGCATGAAAAGACATTGCTAAGCATTAGGGAAACACGAGTCAAAACGACAATGAGCTGTCACTTCATACCTGTCAGAATGGCTGTCGTCAAAAAGACCACACAGATATCAAATGTTGGCAAGAATGAGGAGAAAAGGGAACCTTAGTACACAGTTGGAAGGAATGTAAACTGGTACAACCACAGTAGAAAACAGCATGTGGATTATTTTGAATTAAAGTGACCTGAGAAACCTCCAGTGGGAAAAAATAAAAAAACTTACTCTCATCTCCTGCTTTCCCCCTAAAAGTGGAAAATAAATCTTTCATGTGAAGGTACTCTGTACTAGGAGGGTAGAATATATCACCAGACTTAGGGAATTCAAGACTAAGAAAGCTATATAAACAAATTTTGTTACGTCTTCATTAGTCAGCTGCTCTAAGCACAAGCTCCTCTGTTTTGTTACATCTTCACAAATAATTGTTTCTCTGTTTAAAAATGATATAAACAACCTGTTCTGATCACTTTGGGGTCCCATTGCTATGAGAATCCACGGAGGATTAGATTTTTTTTCCTTCTGTTAATCTGTCTTGTGTCAATTTAATCATTAGACCAGTTGAAAGAACTCAAGAGGGGTAGGGGGAAATTTCCTCCTACCTGACAGAGCTAACAACAAATCCCCCACCCCAGAAAACTATTTTAAATTCAAAATTTGCTAAAAAGGCATAATTAACACTTATTTTACATTTAAAAAGTGCTTACTAAAATAAGACAAATAGGATTCCTAACATATGTGCCTAGTATATCTCAACCTAAAGCCCAATATCATGTTTGATGGTGAGATATCAGTACCATTCCTCAGAGAGTCAGGAACGTGACAAAGAATCTTTGTATCATCATCACTATTATTGATGACATTTTGTGACCATATTTAGTAATATTCGTCAAGGAATTTTCCAAGAGTTGATTTATTGTATTGTGTTTAAAGGAACATCTAAAGAGAGAAATGAAAACGGATACATTACTGTACTGTGTATTACTGTGGAAAAAAAAATCTCCTTTTTATCTATGAGGCTATAAAGTAAAACAATGTAATCCATACATCTACACAATTAAAAGCTACAGAGATTTGAGACAAACAACAAAAATGCACGGTGATATCGTGAAGAAAAGTCTAAGGCTTTCTAAGAGGAAATTAATTAACATGTGATTAGAAATAGCTAAGAATATAATAGCTAAGAATAAACTTAGGCGAATCAATTGTTCCTTGAATTAAGCACACGTGCCTTCTGTGTGTGCGTGTGTGTGTGTGTGTGTGTGTGTGTGTGTGTGTGTTTGTCTCTGTGTATGGCAGCTGCAGATTTCTTTTTCCCAAAAAGAGGCAAAGAGATTCTAGGAAATGTAGAGAAAACTGAACCTCAAATTACCCCAAAATACATTTCATTTCTATATATGTAAAAAATACAAAAATATGATGAAACCAATGAAAACAACATGCTCAAAATTGTTCAGATTTGACCTATTTCATATGTTACTAATAAATATTAGAAAGCAACTCTGGGAGAATATTAATCATTAGCACACAAGGATAATCTATGATCCCAATGATTCAGTATTCAGTAAATAATATAAAAAGATAAATCTATGGTTGTACAACTGGATCTAATTAGGAGAGAANGCTGTTCCTTGAGCATGCCCTCAGCTCTGGCACAAGTTCTGGACTCAGGATGGATGAGACAGGAAGTGCCCTTTGTCTTGGAGCTTACATTCTAGTTGGGGTGTGGGAGGACCACAAAACAAGAGCCTGGGAGAAGCAAAGTAGGGTAATGGCGGGGGCAGGGGCGGGCAATACCTGGCCTCCCATCAGGGGAGTTCTTTTCATGCAGCGTGCTTGCCCCAGGTGAAAAGGACAGGCCACACCAACACCCAAGGGAAGGGAATTCCAGACAGCAGGGACACCACGCAAAGGCCAAGCGGTGGGACCAGGGATGAGAAGGGAGAGATGGGGCCAAGGTGCAGTCAGGCTGGAAAGGCAGGGGGGGAGCGCAGGACCAGGTCACAGTGGCCACCATCATTCACGCCAGGATCCAGGCCCCACCAGGCAGCACTAGGCTCTCCTTCTGACAGCTGTGTGGAGACAGGAGCACAGGGATGCAGAAACAGACTCTCAAAGAACAATTCGGAAGCCAGTTTAGTCACCTGGCAGACGGAAGATGAAGATGGTGACAGTGGGGGTGGGGAGACACGAGGATGTTTGACATCTGGTTGTCAGCAAGGAGAGGAAAGCAAGGAATCAAGAGTGACTCACGGCAATGTGGGGCAATCCCGGAGACTGGCCAGGGGAGAAATTCAGAACCAGTGTAACCACGATCCTTCCAGATGGGGTACCAATGAAGGTCTGCCCAGCCACCTGGGGTTAGCAAAGGCCCTCCCCAAGTCCAGGAGAGGTGTGGGATTTAAGGCCAGCTCCCCTCAAAGATCTCATTCCTTCTTCCATCCATTCATCTGTCCATCCACCCATCCATCCATTCATTCACTCCCTAGCTCATTCATTCATTCGCTGGTTCAACAGTTCTGGAGGAGAGATCTAGAAAAGGAAGTCCCCCCACCCCCCAGTGCTGAGCACACTCAGAGCAGGCAGGTTTGACCAGGACCACCTGTGAGGCCAGACCACCTTACAGTACATCAAGGCTGTATATNCTGTACAATGTCGTGAACCTCCGTCCATAGTTCTTCAGGCACTCTATCAGATCTAATCCCTTGAATCTACTTGTTACTTCCACTGTTGAAAATTTTTAAAGAGATGGGAATACCAGACCACCTGACCTGCCCTCTGAGAAATCTGTATGCAGGTCAAGAAGCAACAGTTAGATCTGGACATGGAACAACAGACCAGTTCCAAATTGGGAAAGGAGTACATCAAGCCTGTATACTGTCACCCTGCTTATTTAACTTATATGCAGAATACATCCTGAGAAATGCTGGACTGGATGAAGCACAAGCTAGAATCAAGATTGACAGGAGAAATATCAATAATCTCAGATATGTAGATGACACCACCCTTATGGCAGAAAGTGAAGAAGAACTAAATAGCTTCTTGATGAAAGTGAAAGAGGAGAGTGAAAAAGTTGGCTTAAAGCTCAACATTNGACTGGATGAAGCACAAGCTAGAATCAAGATTGACAGGAGAAATATCAATAATCTCAGATATGTAGATGACACCACCCTTATGGCAGAAAGTGAAGAAGAACTAAATAGCTTCTTGATGAAAGTGAAAGAGGAGAGTGAAAAAGTTGGCTTAAAGCTCAACATTCAGAAAACAAAGATCATGGCATCTGGTCCCATCATTTCATGGCAGACTGGAAAACAATGGAAACAGTGTCAGACTTTATTTTGGGGGGCTCCAAAATCACTGCAGATGGTGACTGCAGCCATGAAATTAAAAGATGCTTGCTCCTTGGAAGAAAAGCTATGACCAACCTAGACAGCTTATTAAAAAGCAGAGACATTACTTTGCCAACAAAGATCCATCTAGTCAAGGCTATGGTTTTTCCAGTGGGCATGTATGGATGTGAGAGTTGGACTGTAAAGAAAGCTGAGTGCCAAAGAATTGATGCTTTTGAATTATAGTGTTGGAGAAGACTCTTGAGATTCCCTTGGACTACAAGGAGATCTAACCAGTCCATCCTGAAGGAGATCAGTCCTGGGTGTTCATTGGAAGGACTGATGCTGAAGCTGAAACTCTGATACTTTGGACATTTGATGCAAAGAATTGACTCATGAAAAGACCTTGATGCTGGGAGGTATTGGGGGCAGGAGCAGAAGGGGATGACAGAGGATGAGATGGTTGGATGGCATCACCGACTTGACGGACGTGAATCTGAGTAAGCTCTGGGAGTTGATGATGGACAGGGAAGCCTGGCATGCTGCAGTCCATGCGGTCACAAAGTGTTGGACACGACTGAGCGACTGAACTGCAATGACAGAGTATAATCTATAAAATATTGAATTACTATGTTGTATCCTTGAAACTAATATAGTATTGTAAATCAAATATAGTTCAATTTAAAGAGAGAGAGAATCAGAGATGAGCAGACAGACAAGCATGCCTGAGTCTTATGAAATGTTTTGTTACAAAAGGGAGCATATTCTTGTTGATGCATGACAGAAAACCAGGAAATTCGGTAAAGCAATTATTCTCCAATAAAAAAATTTAAAAAAAGGGAGAAGAATCACATGGTGTCTATTTTCACAGAAAACTCAGTGGCTTTGTGCAAATAGATATAATCAGAAAACCACAAAAATCATTAAAGTTAACTAAAATATATTAAGTCTCTACTCTGGAGAGCCCAGTTGTATTAAACAGGAGGGTGACAGAGAGAGGACTTAAAAGGGACAAGACATAGCCCATCTCATGAAGAATATAATAACCCTGAGCCACCCCATAAGGCACCAGTGCTTAAACAAGGAGCATGGGCTGTCAGGCTCCTATAAGGAGCATCCATTCCAAAAGGAAGATCAGGGATGATGGTGGTGGGCTCATCTGGGCTTGAAGCATGAGCAGGATTTAATGAGCTTGATTTGCTTGTCAGTGAGACAATGAAAGTAAAGTTAAAATTAAACCATTACGCCAATAAACTTCTCCCCTTTGGTAACACTGGGGCTAAAGGTTCAGGGTAATCATTTATCTCCTAGAGACTAGGAAATTTGGGAATGTTTAAAGAAATCTGTTTGAATGGAATGAGGATCCTGCAGTCCACCTCCCTCAGGTGAGCCTTCCATCTTTTGTTCTTTAATATTCTGTATTTGAGATGATGAGAATGGGTTTTCGCATAGAGAGCTGTTTAGTTTGCTGTTTTGGGGGTGGGGAAGACACTTTTCCTGAGATAATTTTGAAAAGTGAGAAAGGCTGTTACCTTTACCTAAAAGAAACCAGGGTCCCAGAACTCTAGGGAATAAAACTCTGGGAATAAAATTATCCAAAAGGATGGCTACAGAGACCTGGAAGCAAATCAATAATTTAAACTTAAATTTTTTAGAGTTAATATCACTCATTTATTGGAATTAGACTAGATAGCCTGTAGTTTAAGATTCCTAAACTGGGCTTATTTTTATGGGATGCATTATTTTAAAAAATCGGTCATATCTATGGTGAGACAATAAATGTAAATTCTGGCAGAGGGAGATTTTCATAGGGGCTAACAGAGCAAATAACCAAAATAGACTTGACCTTTCCAATTAATTTATGCATGGGGGAAAAGTAAAACAAAATGAAATCTCACAAGGCTTTAGGAAGTAGGTAATTGGTGAAGAGTTTGGGGCAGAGAATTTTAATTTGGGGCCTATGAATAAGAGCCACGAACTGTTCGAATATACAGGAAATGCTCAGGGCTGAGACCAGACAAAGATAACACTTCTACTACTAATAGCTCTGCCTGGTACCTTAAGGAAGAGTCTCATTCTACAGTGAACTCATCAATGGCAGAAGACCAGGATATATTTAATGCAAAGGTAATAGACACAAAAACAGTCTTGGCCAGAGAAAGTGATAGGAAATTGATACAGGAATGAATGGCCCAATTTTTTTTGCTGATTCTTCCTCATTTCCTGGTCTCCAAGTAAATAGATAAGGCTGATGACTTTCAAATTTATATTTCTACCTGGGCCCTCTGTCCCAAACTACCGACTCATAGACACAATGCCTATTTGGCAGTCTTCCCTTCTGGATCAAACAGGCAACTCAGACCCAACATGTCCAAAATGAAACTCCTGTTTTTCTTCTGGAAACTTGCTCTCCTCTTGCTTATCTCCCTGCTGCCACTGAGTGCACAGCACCATTCACTCACCCACTCAAGCCATAATTCTAGAAGTCTCCAAAAAATCTCCCCTTTTCCTGATCCCCCTATCCACCTCATGAGCAATTCTTCTCGACTCTAGCTTCAAAACAGATCCCCACAACAGCCCAGCCCAGATACCATTAACTATTGAGTGGGTAATTATGATAGCCTCTTCTGAAGTCTCTTGGTTCCCAGTCTTGACCCTTGTAGACCATGCTCCACCTATAGCAGCCAAGGCAAATCCAGTCCCCTTACCTACCCACAGGACCCTACATGGTGTGTCCTTGACCACCACTTTGATCTCATCTCCCACCGTTGACCTTCTCACTCACTCTGCCCTGGTCATGTTGGATAAACTTGCTTTGTTTCTTTGCCTGGAATGCCCTTGCTCAGAGCTGCCTCTTTCTCACCATTCCCATTTCAGCTTGGATATAACTTCCTCACACAACCAGGTAAAGTAGTTAGATTTGGCAAAGTGACACCGGTTACTAAGTTGTTGTCAGTGCTACTGCCATTATCTTCATACCAAATGTCATTCTTACTTCTTCCTTTTCATTTTGTGCCTCTCCCGGAGACTTTGCTGGAGTTAACAAGGCAGTGGAAATTGGGACAAAGCAGATACAGGGTAAGGGATGCAGGTGTGGACAATATGCTGACATTATTGCTGGTTATCAGAAAAACTAGTAAGCGCATCTGTAACAATAATTATGGAGAGGGGAAGTTTAATGAAAACTAAGTCCTTCAGTCATAAATGCAAGAGAAAGAGCTAAGGTAGCAAAATATTCCACTTATTGGTTCAACAAATATTTATGGAATCAATGACCTAGTGGTCAGTGAACTTTCAGGTGCTGGTACACTAGAAGAGTCCTGCTAGGTATTGTTATTATTTAATCACTCAGCCATGTCTGATTCTTCTGTGACCCCATGGACTGTAGCCAGCCAGGCTCCTCTGTCCATGGGATCTCCCACGCAGGAGTACTGGAGTGGGTTACCATTTCTTCCTCCAGGAGATCTTCCCGACCCAGGGGTTGAACCCAGGTCTTCTGCATTGGCAGGCGGATTCTTTACCACTGAGCCACCTGGGAAGCTCCTGGATAGGTATAACCTTTGGGGAAAAACGTTACTCTGAATGCTATGTCTTCAAACTAATTGCCCTAAGGGGTAGACAGGCATGATAAATTACTGTTATATGGGGATAGTCAGTCCATTCTTGTGACAGGTTTCATGTCAGTTATCAGGCCCACTCTATTTTGCCAATGAGCAATGATTTGAATTCCAATTCAACTTTCAGTTTGTTTCTGAATTTCAACATGGACTGGAGGGCTCCTTGGTCTATAATCTCTGTGTTTTAAAATGATGTAATGAGGCAACTGTTGTATTAATTAATTGCTACCCACAGTAGTTGTGATGTGCACAACATAGACATTATGCAGTGTTTCCATTTACACTTAAAAAACAATATCATCAAAGAATCAGATATATCCATGCTCTTATGTTAATTAAAGTAGTACTCCATAGAGAGAAATTATAAATTTTATTTTACAAGCAACTCCTGCCCTGCCCTCACTTCCCTTTACCTCTGCTCAGCTCCATAACTTTTCTGATCATTTTCAGAGAGTGAAAAATCCTTTGGTTATTTTCAGCCTTCAAATAATCTCATGTCATCATTCATAGCTCCAGTCTGATGAAAAGCATACAACTTCCAAATTTTATCTAGAAGCAGAACTTCTGCTCATCTCCAGCTTGGGTCTGGTTGGGGAGGGTGGTGGTGGAAGATTTGGTTTGGCTTCTTATTCCCTTTCTCTGTCAACTCCTCTTGCCCCTCCTGGTAACTGAGCCTTCTGATCCATCTCAGGCTGGTGGTTAGGGTGGTCGGTAAGAGGCAGGAAGTGTGGTTGTTCCCCGGACTCTTAAGATCTGGCATTGGGACTCTCTAGGCTTGGGTGGATGTTCAGCGTTACTCTTCTGGAGAGTTACCTGCTGGGGACACCCATCAGTCTCTCCCATGCCCTCTGCTCAGCCCTTACTGTTCCTCCCTCAGCCGTTGGGCATCTGGCACTCCCCCTCACCTTTTGGGGAGTCATGTGGTCCCTCAAGACAATTCTCTTGGCAGGATTTTGAAAGGCTATAATCTGGACCTCTCTAGTCACTCATATCTGGCTCAAAAGGAACCTGCATGTGTCTGTCCAGACATCCTTGCACCTGCTGCTGTGGGAAGTCTCATAACCCTCCGATGTGCTGTGGGCCCTCTCTCTGCCCTGAAGCCTCAGGCCATGAGTTGCCGCCCCATGGCCTTAGACTCTGAGGTCTGTGTTACTTATCAGTTTCCTTCTCTCTCATACACTCACAGTGGTGCACACACATACACAACCTCCCGGGGGCATAAGTCAAGCTCTGGACGATCCCGTTGCAGGCAGCCAATATTGTTTGATTTGGAGTAAGGGTTGGCATCCACTTTGGAATAAAGGCAATACTTATTGTTTTCCTCTCAGAATAGGATATGTTCAGTCAAATCGGAATCAGAAGAGGCCTATGTGAATAGCCATTGACACACATTATCAAGCACGAACACGGGTGCACACGGTTTTTGAGGGTGTCAGAATGAAAGGTTCCAACGCTTCAAACACTGCAACTCCAGTTTTTGTGACAGTTTTTTTGTTATTTCAGCTTTAAATGTATTTTTAACCACAGTAATAATTCAAAATACATTACTGTTGTAATACATTTAAACACCATGCTATGTGCTAAGTCGCTTCAGTCGTGTCGGACTCTTTGCCATGCACTGTAGCCCACCAGGCTCCTCTGTCCATGGGATTCTCCAGGCAAGAATACTGGAGTGGAGAGAGATGATATGGGGAGGGTGGTGGGAGGGGGGTTCAGGATTGGGAACTCATGTACACCCATGGCGGATTCATGTCAATGTATGGCAAAACCAATACAGTATTGTAAAGTAAAAAATAAATAAATAAATAATAAAGAGCACACAAAGAAAGAAATTAAAAAAAAAAAAAGAATACTGGAGTGGGTTGCCATTATAGATAGATTTAAATTTCCATGTGGCTATCCCTCCCAAGGCAATGGTCCTCTTCATTCCCTTATATATATTCACAGATGACCCGTGTTACCAGTTTCATGCATCTTAATTTTAAAACCAGGGCTCAGGACAATGTAGATGAGAGCTGTCACTGTCTCAGTGTTGTAAAGTTTCTTTTCATCATTTTCTATTCTTGCAAGAACATAAGTTACATAATGGGATATTATGTATACATATGTTATACTTATGTAAATTTCATTATACTATACAGCAATCAAAAGGAATCCATTGAATCTATATTAAAAAGCATATAAAAAATTAAAGGACAGATGAAAAAGTTGTAGAATCTTACACTTACTATTTTACAAACATACTTTTTTTTTTTTTTTTTACCTAATATGTCTTTAAAAATGTTATATGCTTTTAAAGGACTTCCTTGGTGGCTCAGACAGTAAAGAATCTGCCTGCAATGCAGGAGACCTGGGTTCAATCTCTGGGTTGGGAAGATCCGCTGTAGAAGGGAATGATAACCCACTCCAGTATTCTTGCCTGGGGAATTCTGTAGACAGAGGAGGCTGATGGGCCACAATCCATGGGGTCACAAAGACAGATCTAGTGGATTCCTCTGACTGTTGTATGGTATTCTAAAGTTTACATATACTTTAATTAATTTAATTATTGATTATTGTTTCTGATTTTTTACTTTTACAAATATTGCTACAAGGAGTGTCTTGGGACATACTCTGTATGGCTGTGCAGATACCATGAAGCAGCAGTATCAGGTGGAAGGGATGAAATTTGACCACTATAAACAATAGCTCATTTATTCACACTTTTGCTAAAACTTGGTGATAAAAGTCTTCTAAATATTTATGAAAGTTGATGGGTAATAAATAGAATGATATTGTTCTTTGACATCCATGTCTTTCCTTTATAATAAGGCAGAGTACATTTACCCCATTTTTTCTTCATCTGTATTCATCTACTGTTCTGATAGTTACCTGTTCTTTACCTATTTTCCTATATTTTGTCTTTTTTATATTATCTTGAAAATGTTTACATAAAAACACCACTCCTCTATCTGATATCATACTGAAATTCTTCCCTTTTGTCAATGACCTTTAATGGCAGCTATTATTATAAATAAAGCTTGTGTTTTCTATCTGACAGTGTCCTTATGATATGTCTAGGTGTAAATTTCATTTCATTGGCCTTAGACTCATTGTGATTCTTGAATCTGAGAAATATCATGTTTCATCTGTTCTCAATAAGTCTGATTCATTATTTCTTAAAGTATTGTCTGTCTCCAATTCTCTTTTTCTCCTCTTAGAATTCTTACTCAATGTACACTGGACTTTTCACTCCATTTTCCAGGTCTGTTAACTTTGCTATCGTACCTCATCATCTTACTCAGCCTTATGCGATACAATTTACTTACTCTACCTTCTATTTCTCTAATTCATTCATTAGATATGTCTAGTCAGCTAGTTTCCAATCACAGTGTCTAAATTTGTCTTTTATATTTTAAGCAGTATCTTTCTTAAATCTGCCTAGTCTTTTGTTACCTTCTTCTATTTTATTTCTTCAGTTATTTTCAGTTCAGTTCAGTTGCTCAGTCATGTCTGACTCTTTGTGACCCCATGGACTGCAGCACGCCAAGTTTCCCTGTTCATCACCAACTCCTGGAGCTTGCTCAAACTCATGTCCATCGAGTTGGCGAGGCCATCCAACCTTCTCATCCTCTGTCATCCCTGTCTTCTCCTGCCTTCAATCTTTCCCAACATCAGGGTCTTTTTCAATGAGTCAGTTCTTTGCATCAGGTGGCCAAAGTATTATAGTTATTTTAAGGATGCTTATAGAATGTGTTTATCAGTGCAGTCTATTTTTTGGGAAGCTCTCAGCAGTTTAATCATGCTATGTGCTGAGTCTGAGGATTTGCCTTGGATGATCACTTCTATGAGTGTTTATAATTTTGGATCCTGAATTCATATTAAGTGGAGCTTCATCTTCAGTAATTCTGTGTGATCTATGTTGAGCAAATCAGCCTAGGCCCAATTCTTCTTACTTCAGTTTTTCAGCTGAGCAAGAGTTCTCAGATAGTTAAGACAATGCGAATTCCAAACTCCAACTTCCCAAAACATAGTTATGAATTTTTGTAACGTTCAGGAGAGGCTCAGGACAATGTACATGAGAGCTGTCGCTGTCTCACTTGTTGCAAAGGGCAGAGTCTCTAACTCAGTTTTGAATTCCTTTGAGGTTTCTGGCTCTATGTCAAGATCTCTATTAAAGCTGCCTTCCTGGCATGATACAAGGACCTGACAAGCCCCTGACAAAACCTGATGCTTTGTCCCCAGGCCCAAGGTTTCTAAAGAGTAAGCTCATTCCTCTAATTTTTCATTACATCTATGGAGATATCTCATACTATCTTTCAATATATGTATTTAAAAAGATGCTTTTTCAGGACTTCCCTGCTGATCCAATGGTAAAGAATCTCCAGCCAACACAAGGGACATGGATTTGATCCCTGGACTAGGAAGATCTCATATGCCACAGGGCAACTAAGCCTGTACACCACTCCTGAGCCCACCTGCTCCAGAGCCTGAAGCCACTGCATTGAGAAGCCTGAGCACTGAGAAAGCCCATGCACAGCCAAGAATTAATAAATAAATAGTAAAAAGATGTTTGCCAGATTCTATCTTCTATCAGTTCAGTTCAATTCAGTTCAGTTGCTTAGTCGTGTCCAACTCTTTGTGACCCTATGAATCACAGCACACCAGGTCTCCCTGTCCATCACCAACTCCCGGAGTCTACTCAAAATCATGTCCATAGAGTCAGTGATGTTATCCAGCCATCTCATCCTCTGTCATCCCCTTCTCCTCCTGCCCCCAATCCCTCCCAGCATCAGGGTCTTTTCCAATGAGTCAACTCTTCACATGAGGTAGCCAAAGTGTTGGAGTTTCAGCTTTAGCATCAGTCCTTCCAATGAACACCAGGACTGATCACCTTTAGACTGATCTCCTTTGGACTGGTTGGATCTCCTTGCAGTCCAAGGGACTCTCGAGTCTTCTTTAACACCATAGTTCAAAAGCACCAATTCTTCTGCGCTCAGCTTTCTTCATAGTCCAACTCTCACATCCATACATGACCACTGGAAAAACCATAGCCTTGACTAGACGGACCTTTGTTGGCAAAGTAATGTTTCGGCTTTTTAATATGCTATCTTGTATATCTAGATCTTATTCAGTAGATCTAGTTTTTCAGGTTATTTAATCTATTGGAATTTTCCAGGTGAAATTTCAAAGAAGATTGTCAGGTTTTAACATCCAGTTGTTACTGGTAGCAGCTGAAAGATATGGAAACACAGAACTGGAAAGAATATTACAATCCGTTAAGGCAAGCCAGACCAGGTCCCTCATTTGAGAAAAGCAGAGAAGTGCCATTCCCAAGACTACACATTTGGGTAGTGATAGAATCTGGACAACAAATCATGTCTCTTGAACACTAATCTAGCACTTTTTCCACTAAACATTTCCTCCTAATTCTTAGAAGAATTGGCACCATGCTATAGGACACCTCTTTTTATATTTGTTTTTATTTTAGTAGGTAAACACCAGTGTCTGGGAGAAGAGAATCAAAATGTCTAACACGATAGAAGCCGAAACCATAGTGGGAGGTCCTGTCAATAATGATACTGTAAACATGGCTCAAGTACAAACCTCCAGGAAAGGTAAAATTGTGTACTGGGGTGTGGATAAAACTGGGATCTATGTCAGTGTTTGGTGATGTACAGCTTCTTCTTGATCCTACATATTGCTAAGAATTCTAAATAGCTGTAAAGCACTTTTACTGAGAATTACTTCATTTCCTGTGAGAAACCTTGAAGGTATATAGGACAGGAAGATATCAAGACACTAGATTATCAAGACATTAGGTAGAGATAAAGAAAAAATTTAGAGCAGATGTCAAATAGAAAATATGGAAACCATTCTAGGTTTTTCTGATACTAAGTCGAGAGACCATCCCATTTGGTCTTTCCACTCATACTAAAATTAGATCTACCTCAAGGAGAACAGGCTTTTTCTTTACACCATATCATAGAAGTCACACATCCTCCTCCCTCTCAGTTAAGTTACAATTTAGTGCTTTTCAAGAATATATCAAATAATACATTGGTGCTTCCTTGGTGGCTCAGATGGTAAAGAGTCTATCTGCAATGCAGGAGACCTGGGTTCAATCCCTGGGTCAGGAAGATCTCCTGGAGAAGGCAATGGCTACTCACTCCAGTATTCTTTCCTGGGAAATCCCATGAACAGAGAAGTCTGGTGGGCTACAGTCCATGGGGTCACAAAGGGTGAGACGACTAGGCAACTAATACCTTTTCAATAATACATCATAACAAAACTGTTGAACACCTTATTTTACTCTAAACTCTAAATGACTTATAACTATTTTATTCACTAATTATCTTAAGCATATAGGCTTTTTATAAGATAATGCCTTTTAAAAGTAAAACATTAACCAAGATGGAATGCTTTGTGAGACTCAACATTTTAGCAAGTATAATCTGCTGGCAAGTGAACATCCCTTAGGGAAAAGGAGGTTCGCCTAATCTTATCCATCAAAGAAGAAATTGGGAAACATGCATGCTATTTAATACTACTCACTCTACAATTAACTACCATCTAACATTTAACGAATACTTTTCCATTGCCTCAGCTTCCTTATCTGTAAAGCGGAAGTATTTGTATCTCTAAGATCCCATCCATTTCTAAACAATAGGAGCCTATTGGACTCTATGCCGTTGGCCAAATTTTCTTATCCCAACTCTCTCTCTCTAAAAATCAGTAACTTATAAACAATGTATAAACAGTTTCCATGGCACAATATAGCATATTGGGTAAGAGTACAGATTAAGGTGCTAGACTGCCTATGTTTGCAATCCTGATTTTGCAATTTATGAACTGTGTGACCTTAGGCAAGTTACTTAAATTTTCTGTGTCTCAGTTTCCTTATTTGTAAAAATAAGAAGATAACAACAGTATTTATCTCTTAGGATTTCCATGAGGATTAAATTAGTTATAATATGTGAACCATTTAGAACAATGCCTGGCATGTAGTTAAGCACTATATAAACTTCACTATCATAATCACCTCTCATACAGTTTTTCTTCCTCAGTCTACTTTTCAGTGGTCTTTGGAACTCTGGGCTAATTTGTCTAAAAGTGAAACTTAATGTGGTCTTTCTAGTTTCTTCCATAGTCTTTTAGGGCGTCCACCCCACCATGCTGCTTTATCCCCTGCTGACCACTTCTTGACCCCAGCCTGTTATCACAAATGGCATTATGCTAATAACATTCATCTTTTGTTTTGGCTGATTTTCCTCTCACCTTATAAGAGAGAACCTCAACCACTCCTCAATGTCCCACTTAGTTAGTTTTTATTTCTCATAAATGCTTATGAATAAGCCTTGCTGGCTGCTTCTTCAGTTGGCGTCCAACGTCAATTTTTCTCTCATCTCTCTCTCTAGCCCATTCTCACTGGGCACTGCTGGGTCCTCTGTATCTCATTTGCAGGACCTCGTGGGGCTTTCTCTCAGGGCCAGGACCCCCGGAGATTACTGACGTCTTTACTGGGCATGATTGTGCTTTGAAGATACTCAGAGAATCAAATCCAGGCTTTCCATGGCATGTGGGGAAATGCCCTCTCTCCCATTATATGTCATATCTGGTCATGTGGCCACAGAAAAGACTTGCTTATGCTCCTATATCTCTAGAGACACTAGGTAAAAAGAGATGGACCTTCAGGTTCTGCCAGAGGTCAGGCTCTATTAAGGGTTCATATGGCAGGGTAGGGACAGACATCATCTTGACCTTCCTATTCTTTCTCTACCAAAGGCCCATGAGCTTCTGCCTGGGTTCAGTCAGATAAATGGAAGCCACTTTAGGTAATTCAAGAAAAAAAAAAAAAAAGGTTTAATATAGAAGATGGAAATAGTCCATAGACTTTGGAAGGCTGGGGAAGAAGTCAAGTTAGCCACTTCCAGGAAATCCTGAGGTGTAGGATGGATGGGACACAGCTAGCAATCCTTTGCAGCACACAGTGGATGGTGTTCAGGAGAGCACCACAGGCCCAGGCAAAAACCCCGTCTACCATTACTGATCCTCTTACTCCTCCCTGTAGTGGCCTCCTTGGCATGGTGTTCACTTCTTACTATGTTCAGCCTTCCAAACTTTGTTCTAATGCTCTTGTAATTGGAACCCTGCTTGCGTGTAGGTTGAGGATTACAGCTTCCAGGTATTTATCTATTATTGTGAAAAATTTCGAAGGGCAGGCCTGGCAGTGATAATTAATAAATAACAGTGGACACTGCTTCCTTGCTGCCTATCAAAATCCAGCACGGAGTTAAATATACGCTGGCCTATGTTAGGAATGGCCCCAAAAGATGAGTCTGCAATAACGTTCCTTTCTGAAAGTCACAGAAATCAATAAAATAAGCACAATACCTTGAGAAGATATTTTTACTTAGGTTAAAACTTGGGAATTATTCTTGTCACACACTACAAATTCTAAGGCTCCTTGCTAGATTTAGTATAATTTGGATGAATTAAGAGGATGCCAAGAGGAGACAAAACTCTCATCCTTGGAGCATGGCCCCATGTTACAAGCAGAAAGGGGATGGCACTGTCAAGCCCCATGTCAAGCTCTCCAACTTAGATACTCTCCAGCATCTCAAGCATCTCATCACACATAGAAAAGGAAACAAATACATAAAAGAGAGATCACTGCATAATGAAGGCATGTCTATCAAGTACTGAGCACTTTATATGAATTAATTCACTGAAACCTCACGAGAATCCTTCAAAAAACATATTGCCAGCATCATCTCCATTTTTCAGGAGAAAGAACTCAAGTACAGAGGGATTAAGTCCTCATTTAAGGACTCATTTAAATCATCCAGGCACAAACAGGTATTATCTGGATTTTAACTACAATGGTCTGATTATTAGCCATTATATTACAGTACTGTGCTTATTTGGAGAAATTGAAGAGTATTTTTATTTCACATTTCTCCAAGTTCACAAGAATACTAAAAAAAAAAAAAAAGCTTAGCATGTATGAAGTAAATCAATAGGAAAATATGAAAGAAAATGAGAAAGGAAACTAAAGAGAAAAAAATGTCACTTGAGAACTAAAACAGAATTAGTAGTAGCAAGGAGGAGAAGGCGATGGCACCCGACTCCAGTACTCTTGCCTGGAAAATCTCATGGATGGAGGAGCCTGGTAGGCTGCAGTCCATGGGGTCACGAAGAGTTGGACATGACTGAGCAACTCCACTTTCACTTTTCACTTTCATGCATTGGAGAAGGAAATGGCAACCCACTCCAGTGTTCTTGCCTGGAGAATCCCAGGGACGGGGGAGCCTGGTGGACTGTCATCCAGGGGTTGCATAGAGTCAGACATGACTGAAGTGACTTAGCAGCAGTAGCAAGGAAAGAAATTATCACTGTAAAAAGTCAAATCAGCAATGTAGAACTGAGGCTTAGTCACTCAGTTGAGTCTAACTCTTTGTGATCCCTTGGACTGCAGCCTGCCAGGCTCCTCTATCCATGGAATTCTGTAGTAAAGAATACTGGAGTGGGTAGCCATTCCCTTCTCCAGGGGGTCTTACCGACCCTGGGATCAAACCCAAGTCTCCTGTATTGCAGGCAGGTTCTTTACCATCTGAACCACCAGGGAAGCCCCAGTAAGGAAATGATTCAAAAGATAATAGATGTGGGGCTTCCCTGGTGGCTCAGTCATAAAGAATCCTCTTGCCACTGCAGGAGTTGTGGATTTGATCCCTGATCCGGGAGGATCCCACAAGAAGTGGAGCAACTAAGCCCATACATCACAACTATTGAGCCTGTGCTCTAGAGCCTGGGGTGTGNCATCCAGGGGTTGCATAGAGTCAGACATGACTGAAGTGACTTAGCAGCAGTAGCAAGGAAAGAAATTATCACTGTAAAAAGTCAAATCAGCAATGTAGAACTGAGGCTTAGTCACTCAGTTGAGTCTAACTCTTTGTGATCCCTTGGACTGCAGCCTGCCAGGCTCCTCTATCCATGGAATTCTGTAGTAAAGAATACTGGAGTGGGTAGCCATTCCCTTCTCCAGGGGGTCTTACCGACCCTGGGATCAAACCCAAGTCTCCTGTATTGCAGGCAGGTTCTTTACCATCTGAACCACCAGGGAAGCCCCAGTAAGGAAATGATTCAAAAGATAATAGATGTGGGGCTTCCCTGGTGGCTCAGTCATAAAGAATCCTCTTGCCACTGCAGGAGTTGTGGATTTGATCCCTGATCCGGGAGGATCCCACAAGAAGTGGAGCAACTAAGCCCATACATCACAACTATTGAGCCTGTGCTCTAGAGCCTGGGGTGTGGCTCAAGAACAAGGGAAGCCACTGCAATGAGAAGCCTACACATCACAACTAGAGAGTAGCCCCCACTTGCTGCAACTAGAGAAAAACCCTCAATGCAATGAAGACCCATCACAGCCAAAAAAAATAATTATATAAAAGATAACAGGTATGAAGAAAGTAACCAAGATTCTTCAAAAATAAATAAAAGTAAATTAATTAAACATCCAGTTTATTGAGTTTATAACTTCAAGGAAAGTATATAGAAAACCAAAGAAGACAACTTAAATGTATAAAAAATATAAGCTCAAATTATGAAGGGAAATGAAATGGAATATATATATAAGAACTGATTTCTTGATAAAGAAGATTCTATTCAACAGCAATAAGACAATTCAATACTCAGATTGATTAGAGAGATTAAATAAAGCAATCATGGGAGAAAGTGGGAGAGAAGCATTTAAAAGGTATAAAGTGCTAATTACAGAGAACTCAGCAGTGGCCACAGGACTGGAAAAGGCCAGTTTTCATTCCAATCCCAAAGAAAGGCAATGCCAAAGAATGCTCAAACTACTGCACAATTGCACTCATCTCACATGCTAGTAAAGTAATGCTCAAAATTCTCCAAGCCAGGCTTCAGCAGTACATGAACCGTNCCAGCAGTCTTGATTCCAGCTTGTGTTTCTTCTAGTCCAGCATTTCTCATGATGTATTCTGCATATAAGCCTTCAAAGGCTCTGTCATGGAAACTTTCAGAAGGGCAGGTTACAAAATTTTCAGGGAATGAGAGAGGCTTACTGTGCTCCTGGTTTTGGGAAAAGGTAAATAATATACATAAAATAAGAACTCACTAAATATTGCTGAATCAATGTTAACATCCTCTATCCTCAACGTGCAACAGTTCTAATTTTCAACTCTCTCACTCCCCTCCCCTTTTGCTTTTAAGTTCCTTGATGACAAGATCATGTCTTTATACTCTTATATTCTCAACATGTAGCAAAATGCCTTGTATATGGTGGCTGTTCTATATTTGGAAAGGACTGTATAAACAACAAGCTAACAAGTGAAGAGAAGAAGACTCCCTTAAGATTCTAAAAAGGGAATGAATGTTTCCACTCAATACTAATAATGTTGAGTTGTCCAACACTGTAATAATGTATATATTACACAATTTCTTTACTGAGGATTAATTTCATTCTATATCCAGACATTACCTGGGTAATCAGCTGCATATATACTATATATACTGCTGCCAACCATTAAGTGTTAGAGATAAATAAGAAAAGATTTAATAAAACATAAACTTTGTGAAGCATGACTAGCACGGGGGATGCTGACTGGTAACTTCAACAGTGAGGGCACTTTCAAGCACATGGGATGAACACACTAATAACTTTTAGCAACAATGTACAGCCTTACTACTGGTGCATTTCAAAACCTCCCCAAACTCAGTGATTTTAAACAACCATTTAGTCTCTTAGTTTTGTGGGACAGCTCGGCAGGTCTGCTCTCTGTGTCTCTCATCTGCCTGAGAGAGCTGGAGCGTGTTCTTCCCACACCAGTGGCTAAGGCACAAGAGGACAAGTGAAAAAACACAGTGCTTCCTAAAGCCTAGCCTCTGAATTGCCCCATGCTACTGGCAAAAGCAAGTTATACAGCCAAGACAAAAGTCAAGTGGTAAGGAAGTACCCTCCATCTATGATAAGCCTACCTATGCCAGGGATATGTGCAGGAAAGAGGGGAATATGGGGCCATTATGTTAATCACAGGAATCATCTCAAAGCGGAATCAAACTGATAGACGTCCAATTCTGTGCTGAGTAGAACCTTTTTTTTTTTTTTCTTTTTTAAGGTGGAATTGGCTGTGTCTGTTCTTTTCTCTGGTTTGCTGCCATTCATGATGACCCTGTGAATCATCCATTTATCAGCACTAGAGAGAAGGAATATATCGTCTGTTCACTGGCTCAAGAGGTGCACTGGGGAACTCCTCTGCCATTTCCCCATGTCTGTCTGGATGTCTCAGTGGTGAAGACTTCAGTAGAGCAGAGCTCTGATCTTCAGATACATATCTGATATTGATACGTACTTTCTTCCAGGGCTCTCCACCAGGCTGGTCTCTTCCCACTAAAGCGATGATCAAATCACTACCACTTTGGAGCATTCTCATCTTTTACTTCAGTGATTACTGGCATTTTTTTGTCCAGACGTCATACTTACCAACATTCATCACTTCTGTACTTCAAGCTAACATCAGAGATGTAAGTATGGAGAAAACTCATTCTGTTTTTCTGTTGCTTCATATATAATCCCTTCTTCTCTCTCCTACAGTCACAGGTTTAGGCCAAGGGTCTTCATGGAGGAAATGATACCTGATTCACTTGAATTCTGCTTCAACGCAACATGTCCTACTGCTTATTGGGGGCAGAATGGTATGGCTCTAGGTCAACTTGCCATTCATAGAATAGCATATTTTTTAAGGGACCTATGCAGAAATTTTTATGTTCAATCCAATCAACATTTGCAAACAAGACATTCTGCTGGCAGCATAAATGATAAAACAATAAAAATTTGCCTTTGAGAAGGCTGTGACAGAGAAGCATAAACAATGTTATGACATTAAAAGGACATAAAGTTCCAAATAGGACTTGTACCAAAAACTTGTGGAAAATGTTTTTTTAGAAAAACATTTTATTCCAGTGTAACATAAAGAAAAGTGAAAACTGCACGTGTACAGCTGTCTATACAATATGTACACATTCTCTTTTTCTGTACACATTTTCACAAAGTGAACAGATGCTCTGAATGGCTGAAAAGAGCCTATCAATTCCTGCCATCTGAGTGTCTTGAAATTGGTGAAGGGTGTATCATCTTCTAGCTTGTTAGTGACACTTCACTGCTGCTGCTGCTGTTGCTAAGCTGCTTCAGTCGTGTCCGACTCTGTGCGACCCCATAGACGGCAGCCCACTAGGCTCCCCCATCCCTGGGATTCTCCAGGCAAGAACACTGGAGTGGGTTGCCATTTCCTTCTCCAATGCATGAAAGTGAAAAGTGAAAGTGAAGTCGCTCAGTAGTGCTAAACTCTTAGTGACCTCATGGACTGCAGCCTACCAGGCTTCTCCATCCATGGGATTTTCCAGGCAAGAGTACTGGAGTGGGGTGCCATGGCCTTCTCCGGACACTTCACTAGGTTACTGAATTAGTGTTTCATTCTTTTCCTTTGTACAAAAAGTGGGGCTCATCTGGTGAAACCATGCTAAGTGGTCAACAAAGAACTGACCTTTCCCAAGGTCAGAGTCTAGAGAGCATACATGCAAACAGTCTGGAGGTCCTGAGATCAGAGAGCCCAAGGACACAGTAGCTATGGGTCTTCCCAAAGGAGGAAGTGAGGAGCCTGCAGCAGGTAATTGAAACCAGAATCCTAGGCAAAGGAGTCAGGAGACAGGAGGTCTAGACAAGCAGGATGGCAGTGCTGAGAGCTAGACACCCTGAGGCTGACTGTTGGAAGTGACTTGTCCCTGGTGTGAAGTGGGGTAGGCTCTTTAATCTCAGAAGCCAAGGCTGAGGAAGAGGGTAATGAGGGAATGATTAGAAGGGCACGTTGAGAACAGACAGTAGGGTTTCCCCAGCTTGAGAAATCAAGAGGTCTTGAGTCCCATTGGTCTCAGGGTATTTTTCTCAGTAACTTTGATGGTCCTGGTTTGTTATTGTTTTTGTCACTACAACTCTTTGCCCACTCTTTGTTGTGCCTGACTCTTTGCAACCTCATGGACTATAGTTGGCAAGGCTCCTCTGTCCATGGAATTTCCCAGGCAAGAATACTGGAGTGGGTTGCCATTTCCTTCTCCAGGCTTTGGTTTACTCATCTGTGAAATAAACATCTTGGACCATTTGACAGTGAGATCCTTTTCATTGTCTGGATTATGTACAACAAAGGATTTTGGATTTTCTTTAATAACATTTTGATTTAGGAATTGAAATAACATTTAAAAAAATATATAAAAAGATATGGTGAAAAATCTTACTCTCATTCCTGTCCCCAAACTGCCCTGTTTCCTCANACATCTTGGACCATTTGACAGTGAGATCCTTTTCATTGTCTGGATTATGTACAACAAAGGATTTTGGATTTTCTTTAATAACATTTTGATTTAGGAATTGAAATAACATTTAAAAAAATATATAAAAAGATATGGTGAAAAATCTTACTCTCATTCCTGTCCCCAAACTGCCCTGTTTCCTCAGCCTTCTATTATGTTGAGATATATCCCAATTTTGATGAGAATTTTTATCATGAATGGCTGTTAAACTGTCAAATGCTTTTATTCTGCATCTATTGATTATGTGATTTTTTACCATTCCTTCTTTTAACATGATGTCTCACATTGATTGATTTGTGAATACTGACCCATCCTTGTATTTCTGGAATAAATCTTACTTGATCATTGGGTATGATTCTTTTTTATTCATCAAATTTGGTTTGTTAATATTTTGTTTAGGGTATTATCTTCTATACTAATCAGGATATTGGCCTGTAATTTTCTTTTATTGTAAGGTCTTTATCTGGTTTTGGTATAGGGTAATGGTGGCCTCATAGAATGAATTTAGGAGTGTTTCCCCCACCCCTTCCATTTTTGGGGAATAGTTTGAGAAAGGTAGGTATGAGCTCTTCTTTATATGTTTGATAGAACTCCCCTGTGAAGCCATTTTGTCCTGGACTTTTGTTACTGGGAGTTTATTATTTTAATTACAAATTCAATTTCATCACTACTGATTGGTCTGTTCAGATTGTCTATTATTTGTTTAGTCATGTATGTTTTTAGAAATGTATCTATTTCTAGATTGTCCAAATTGTTGGCATATAACTGTTCATTGTATTCTTTTTTTTTTGTATTTATGGTATTGAGTGTTATTTTTCCTCTTTGATTTCTTATTTTATTTGGGTCCTCTCTCTTTTCTTCTTGGTAATCTTGGCTCTTATCAAGTTTGTTTATCCTTTGGAAAAACCAACTTTTGGTTTCACAGATCTTTTCTATAGCTATTTATTTCTGATCTATATTTTATTTCCTTTTTAATTTTTATTATTTCTTTCCTTCTGCTGACTCTGGACACTTTTTGTTCTTTCAAATACCAGATTTTGAAATTTTTCTTGAGAAAGACCATAAACTTTGCTCTTAGAACTGTTTTTTTTTTCTTCCCTTGAATGATAAATGCTTTACAGAATTTTATTGTTTTCTGTCAAATCTCAACATGAATCAACCATAGGCATACATATCAGTTCAGTCGCTCAGTCGTGTCCGACTCTTTGCGACCCCATGAATCACAGCACGCCAGACCTCCCTGTCCATCACCACCTCCCAGAGTTCACTCAGACTCATGCCCATCGAGTCAGTGATGCCATCCAGCCATCTCATCCTCTGTCGTCCCCTTCTCCTCCTGCCCCNATATATATATATATATATTTTCTTTCCATATGTCTGGAGAAACTCCATTCGCCTGTGGCCACTAGAGGGGTTGATTCCACGCTGGATGGAGCAGTGGATGGAGAGAAAACACCAGTCACCTGATGCCGTCATTCAGCCCTGAATCAATCTGAGGAGTCTTTCAAGTTTTGGCTATCCAGCAGAAGAAATAGCTTTCTAACTCTTGCCCAAAACTCTGGAGTCTGAAATACTCTACCTGAGACAGACGGAGGGATGCACTCAAGTGTGAATGCGTGTTTGCACATTTTTATGAGCATTTGCCGAGCAGTGTTGCTCATGGAGGCCACTACTCCAGTATATGTTGAGTAGAAACATTTGCTGGGGTAGACAGACCACATAGTATGAGAAAGAGCCAGAATCAGAGGAATATTAAAGAATATTAAAATGAGGCACAGTGACTGGAGCTACATGACTAAGGAAAACATTAGTGGATGAGGACAGCTAAAACGATGTGATCTGGTTTATAGTTTCTTATGTAAGAAACTGTCGTGAATCTGGACAATCTCCTTGGGTTAAACAGGGATTCTATCCTCAATCAATGGCTACTGGCAACTCTTCAGCAATTAATTTCCATAAATTTCTTGGGACTATATTACATCATAATTCTGTTTTTTAAATGCGTGCATTTTAAAATAGCTAATCTTAATTCCATTCCTATAAAATCTCTAAAGTCACCAGTTACACACAGATCAGGACAATCATTTCTTTTCACAAAAGCTAAGGCCTTTTTCCAAATGAAGACCATCTTTTCCTCAGGATCTGAGAACATTTCCCCACCTCCTCCTTCTGTCTCGAGAGCTATGCCATCCTTTTCATGATTACTAATGATAGTCAAGACCTGAAAAATAGGGGTATTTGTGCCATCTACTGGAGTTTTTAGAAAAATGCATTTTCAAATACCCAGATGCTATGTTTAAAAATTTCCAAAATGTAGGTTATTTTGATTTGTATTCACAGTATTGAGACATCCTTCAAGTTCTCTGAAAATCTGAGGAAGGCCCACTGCTCTTAAGTTTTGGATGCAGAGCTGAGCTTTCTCTCTGTGGCAGTGGAACTAGATACTAAGGGATGGCAGAGACCCATCATGTCATTTGTAGAAGTAGGGATATATCTAAATTAGTTCAGGTGTTATTTAGTTCTCGTCTATGTTAAAACAGTTACCCATGAAGTCATGTATCTTTTAACTTACATCAATTTTTCCTATGAAGAGATCAACATATTAATTAATAAAATGTTACTTCCTCTGTTTGTAAGTCACCTCATCATATACATAATATTTATGGCTGTATAAGCATTAATTACATCCTTGCAGTTTGTGGATTTCCAGTCTAATAACTCTCTTAAAAAACAAAACAAACAAAAAAAAACCTCCTTTCCACTAATTCAGAAATAACAAAGATGATTGTTTTTTTTTTCTGGGTCTTTATTCATGAAGTTTAGTAACAAAATATTTAGACCAGGTAGTCTAGACCTTGTGAACTTTTATTTTATATGTGTGTGTGTGTGCATGTGTGTGTAGCTTTTATTTAAAATATATATATATCCAGAGAGTTGATGTGGAGTGGGAGGTGGGGGGGGGGTTCAAGATTGGGAACTCATGTACACCTGAGATGAAAAAATAAAAATAAAAATTAAAAAAAAAATAAAATAAAAATGAAAAAAAAAACTTATTATGTTTTGCTAAGAAAAAAAATAAAAAATATATATATATACACACAAACATATATGTCTTTGCTATATGAAAGACACTGCTAAAAACAGAAAAAGAATACACTGAGGTTTTCACATCACCTTTATCACAAAGTACTTATATGCAGAATAAAGAACAGCAAAATTCAACAATAAGAGAACAAACAACCCAAAGAAGAAGAGTAAATAAACTATCTCACATCAAAGAGGGCTTAGTTATGCCAAAAACCACACGGAAGATGCTCATAAAAATTAATCATTGAGTAAATGCAAGTGAAAACCACAGTGATATTCTAATGCACACATAGTAGAATGTTTAATTAAGAAATGCTGGAAATAACAAAATGATGGTGAGGGCAGGGGCCACTTATACTCCTGCTAATATACTAATCCTGTTAATGTAATTTTTCCATTTTGTGGAAAATTGTATGGTAATTTATCTCATAGTTAAACATACATTTTTGTATGACCTAGAAATTCCAATTAATGACATTTCCCAAGAGAAATGAAAGCTCAAGTTTCCTCAAAAACTACATGTACATGTTTGAGTGAGTGTTATTCACTCAGTCATGTACTATTATTTAAGACCCCATAGACTAGCTTGTCAGGTTCCTCTGTCTATGGAATTCTCCAGGCAGAAATACTGTAGGGGGTTGTCATTTCCTTCTCCCTGGGATCTCCCCAACTCAGGGATCGAATCTGGGGGCTTCTGCAAAGCAGGCAGATACCTTGCCATCTGGGGCTTCCCTTGTGGCTCAGGTAGTAAAGAATCCACCTGCAAAGTGGGAGACCTGGGTTTGATCCCTGGGTTGGGAAGATCCCCTAGAGAAGGGAAAGGCTACCTACTCCAGTATTCTGGCCTGGAGAATTCTATGGACTGTATAGAAAGAGTCGGATGTATACAAAGAGTCGGATATGATTGAGAGACTCACTTTCACTTGGTTTCACTTTCATCTTATCATCTGAGCCACCAGATATAGATGTTTATAGCAGTATTATTCATAATCCAGGAAATCTGAATACAATCCATATATTTTTCATGCTGTTTATAAATAAATTTAATACATCCATACAATGAAATATTACTCAGACATGCTGCTGCTGCTGCTAAGTTGTTTCAGTCATGTCCAACTCTGTGCGACCCCATAGACAGCAGCCCAACAAGCTCTGCCAACCTTGGGATTCTCCAGGCAAGAACACTGGAGTTGGTTGCCATTTTCTTCTCCAATGCATGAAAGTGAAAAGTGAAGTCACTCAGTTGTGTCCAATTCTTCATGACCCCACGGGTTGCACCCTACAAAGCTCTCCGTCCATGGGATTTTCCGGGCAAGAGTACTGGAGTGGGTTGCCATTGCCTTCTCTGTACTCAGACATGAACAGGAATGAATTATTAATTCATCAAATAATTAATCTAAATTTATTTTGCTGTGTGATAAAAGCAGACTCAAGAGCTATATGTTGTTCAATTCCATTTATATAATCTTTTTAAAAAGGCAAGTCTATGGGAACTGTAAAAAGATCAGTGCTTGCCAAGGGTGGAGGGGAGGGCTTGACTAAATATGAGTGGCAGAAGGTAATGCTTGGGGTGGTGGAATTTTTCTGTGGTACAAATATGTTGAGTAGGAATCTATATATGTCAAAAGTAACTGAATTTCACGAAGAGTGAATTTTACTACACATAAGTACTAAAAAAATCAACCATAATATGGGAAGAATGCAAAGTGAGTAGATGACATATTTTAAAAAGCATACGGAAGGGGGAGAAGAAGATAAGTAACCTAAGTAACTCTGGAAATTGGAATTTTGATGAGATGATAAAAGACTGGAGAAAATAAAAAATACTGTATGTAAAATGTATATTTGAGTTAGTAAATTCATTTTTTTCCAGGAGTATGGGTATAGGATTTCAAAAAATATATTTTGCACGTACTAGAATCAAGCAAGTACATGAATATAATGTATGTAATGAGAACCAGGTTTCTTACTGTTAGATAGGACCGAAATTAGGAAGAAGGAAGGCTAGAATTAGTCCTTTGAAGGAATGGAATAAGAGGTATCATGAAAAGCCTATGTTAAGAATGGTAGACTAAAACAGATATGGATTGATGATAAATAAACAGATAGGTTGATATAGATGAATGGTTAGATAGAGTTGGTATAGGTACTTACGTGTCCTTGCTCTTTGTGCTGAAGTCTAGATTCAGTGACATCTAGCTGCAATGAGCATACCTGGAACCTGGTATTACTCTCTAGTTAGAGAATCCAGGACTGCTTCAAGAAGTGGTTGATTCCTTGATTCCAGGCCTGGTGCAGAGTAAATATAAAATGAACATGGAAAAAATGTAGTGCTGGGAAATCAAGAATACTCAAAATAACAAAATATTAACTATGTGAAGTGATGGATTTGATAATTACCATGACCTTCATAATCATCCCACACTATGAATGTACATAAAATCATTATGTTATGTACTTTTAAAATATACAATTATATTTGTCAATTATCATCCATAAAGTAATTTTTAAAAAGTTAAAGAAGATGGGGAAATATGGAAAGGGCATAGGAGCCAACCTATAAAAGCTTCTAATAACCAAAGCTGGAATGACATAAGCTGCAAAATAAAATATAGGATAAAATCTACAGAGTAAAGTAAGCATTTTTAAGTTCATATTAATAAAAATAAATGTTTGGTTTAAATAATTAAATGAGGGAGAAAGGACATTTCTCCCTCAGGTAATAACTTTAGCTGAGAAATGTGGAAAAAATGAAGCAAATGAAAACAAAATCACCAATAAGATAACATAGAATTATAGTAGTCAAGATCTATAAATGGATGCTAACTAAAACCGACAAGTAAGATGGTGAAAAAGACAAGTTATTGATTAATTACAAAAGGAGAAACAATAATCACCAGGGGAGAAACCCAGCAGACCCCACATTAACTAAGTGATCACAGTCACACCATCAATATCAACACCACCAACTCCTGGAGTGTTGTACTCAGACGTAGGAAGCATTTCTGTGGTATTCTTGCCCCAAATGCATAATCGCAGTCTAAACTTGAGAATAAAAGACCAACCCAAATGGCAGGGCATTACCAGGTGGCACCGTGGTACAGAATCTGCCTGCCAGTTCTGGAGATGCAGGTTCCATCTCTGGGTGGGAAAGATCCCCTGGAGAGGGATCATACTCCAGGGGGGGAACACACGCCAGTGTTCTTGCCTGGAAAATCCCGTGCACAGGGGCATTTGGTGGGCTACAGTCTCAGGGGAGCAAAGAGTTGGCCCCCACTGAGCAATAGGCATCATGCATTTACCAAAGTACCGTACTAGAACTCTTCAAAAGTTTCAAGGTCATGAAAAAGAAGAGACAGGGACTTTCATAAACTGGAGGAGCCTGAACAGAGATACAACTAAATGCAGTGTATGATCCTGGAACAGAAAAAAAAAAAAAAAAAGATAATACTGTGAAATCCAAATAAGCCTTCAGTTTATTATATCCATATTGATAACTTAGTGTAATATTATTATATCATGTAGGATGCTAATATTAGCAGAAGCTGAGTGAAAGTAAATATGGAAATTTACTGTACTAGTTTTATAATTTTTCTGTAAATCTAAATTATTTCAAAATAAAACTTGGAAATACTGTAAGCTATTTTTTAAGGGTAGCTATCTTAATATTTATCAAGGTTTTCATGTGTGTATGTATGTTTATTTCATATTTAGAAGAGTTCCTGTTTTTGAACATTTTGAACATCACCTAAATTTTTATATTGCAATATTTGGTTTTATTTTTATTTTAAATATTTATATGTATGCTGCTGCTGCTGCTAAGTCGCTTCAGTCTTGTCCGACTCTGNAATAAAACTTGGAAATACTGTAAGCTATTTTTTAAGGGTAGCTATCTTAATATTTATCAAGGTTTTCATGTGTGTATGTATGTTTATTTCATATTTAGAAGAGTTCCTGTTTTTGAACATTTTGAACATCACTTAAATTTTTATATTGCAATATTTGGTTTTATTTTTATTTTAAATATTTATATGTATGCTGCTGCTGCTGCTAAGTCGCTTCAGTCTTGCCCGACTCTGTGAGACCCCATAGATCGCAGCCCACCAGGCTCCTCCGTCCCTAGGGTTCTCCAGGCAAGAACACTGGAATGGGTTGCTCTTTCCATCTCCAATGCACGTGTACATGCTAAGTTGCTTCAGTCATGTCCGACTCTGTGCGGCCCTATGGACAGCAGCCCACCAGGCTCCTCTGTCCACAGGATTCTCTAGGCAAGAATACTAGAGTATTTATATATATAATAATATTTTATTTCTCATTCAAAATGTTACTTCTTTCTATTAATACTTTTTTTAAAATTGTTTTCAAAGATCAGTCTAACATATCAGCTTCTTAGAACCAACTTCTCATTTTGCTGGTTGAATTGCTTTTGTTTCCCAACTCCTCAATAAATTTTAACTCTTTGTTGGTTGTGGGATATCTGACTACCTTTGTTTTTCTTTCTATCCTCTAAAATTTGTCAACCTAACTTAAAGAGTAAATCCAGGCAAACTCAAATGATGAGAAATTGAGTTTATTTGGGAACAGCAGAAGACTTGCAATTTGGAAAATGCCCAGTAGAGCCAGCAAGAGGCAAATCAAGTTGGTTGAGCTTTGGAGATGGGCTGGACTTGAGGACACAGACTGGAAGTTGAAGTCTTTGACAGAATCTAAGCCATAATATCCTTGGCTGAGAATGGGGAGGAATTCTTGGGATATTTCTTGGTCAGGCGATTAGTTTATCTACTGCAACTCAGGTTTTTACCAGAAAACTATCTCACAGTTCTTAAATTCTGTTCTTCTAAGAATGTGTACATGAGATTCTCCATTTCATATCCTCTGGTTCCATTTTAGATTGAAATACTTTCACAAATTAAAATGATAAATAATCCTACAAATCTTTTTTTGTAATCCTCAGTTTGTGATATAGTGTTTTCATACTGTTCTGTTCTGGATAGTTTAATATTTCCATTTAAAGCTAATCTTTATATCAGACATACTTTAGGAGTATGTTTTTGAAATTTCCAAATATTCTACATTTTTGTTATTATTTTTATAACTTCTGCTTTGATTTATCAATTTATTGTACTATGGTTAGTAAACATGGCTTAAATGTATTATTTTGAGGGATATAATAAGATTTTCTTTTTTACCAATTACATGGGAACTGCTGTGAATATTTCCTTTCTATTTGCTAATACATATATAATGCTTCTAAGTCTGTTTAGGCTTCCCATGTGATTCAGTGATAAAGAATCTGCTTGCCAATCAGAGGACGCTGGGGACATGGATTTGATCCCTGGGTCAGGAAGTCCTCCTGGAGGAGGAAATGGTAACCCATTCCGTTATTCTTGCCTGGAAAATTCCATGTACAGAAGAGTTGGTGGGCTGCAGTCCATGGGGTCACAAAGAATTGGACAAAACTGAGCAGACACAAATGAAAAATGAAAAAATTACATTCATTATAATTTTGTATTTGTTTTTTCTTCTCTAAGAACTGTGTTTAAAGACATTTACAATGATTGCTAATTCATCAGCTTCTATTTCTAGTTTGATTAGTTTCTGACCTTCCTTGTTTTAGGTTACGTTTTAGACATATGTGCTATACTGTGCTTAGTGCTTCATTCCTGTCCGACTCTTTGTGACCCCATGGACTGTAGCCTGCCAGGCTCTTCTGTCCATGGGATTCTCCAGGAAAGGATATCGAAGTGGGTAGCCATTCCCTTCTCCAGGGGATCTTCCAGACCCAGGGGCTGATTCTGCATCTCCTGCATTGCAGGCAGATTCTTTACCATCTAAGCCACCAGGGAAGCCAGGTCTATGATTTTCATGGTTTCATGATGGTTTTTTTTTTTTGCTTTCCAACTTGATTTGACAAAAATTGTCTGAGTATAGAATTTTGGGTATGATTTTTAAAAATCTGCTTATTCTCCACTTATTGTTTTTATCATGTTATTATGCTATAGTTTTCTGTACAATCTTGCTGATAAGTCTGATAACAATCTGGTTCTTGTTTTACTCTGGAGAGCTTTAATACTTTTTTCTTCTTTGGAAGCTCTCAGACATTTCCCCCCTCCTTTATCCTTTATTCTTGAGGATTTGGTATTTGTCAAGATTCTGATTGTTTTTTATCTTTACATCTTTCTTGACCTTCTGTGGATTCTTCCAATTTAGATATTCAAGTAATAGCTGCTCCAAATTATTGCTGATGATTTTTTAAAAACACCCACATCCACATCTCTCCATTTCTGTTATCTAATTCTGTAATTGGGTAGATGTTAGGACTTTTGAGTATGCTTTCAGTAAGTAAGAAGTCGCTTAGTCGTGTCCGAATCTTTGCAACCCCATGGACTGTAGCCTACCAGGCTCCTCGGTCCATGGGATTTTCCAGGCAAGAATACTGGAATGGATTGCCATTTCCTTCTCCAGGGGATCTTTCCCACCCAGGTATCAAACCCGGGTCTCCCTCATTGTAGGCAGACGCTTTACCGTCTGAGCCACCAAGAAAGCTTATTTGACTCTTAATCTTCCTTTTTCCCTTTCCTTCTCTTACTGTTCTAGAAAAAAATGACTCAGCTTGATCTTCCAGCTGATAACTATTTTTATCTTATCCACTTATCCAGACTATCAATTAAGCTTTAAAAATTTATCAGCAAAGCATGTGTGTGTACAACTATTGATATTTAATACCTATGATATTTTTAGTTGGCAACTTTATCTTGTCTCTTGAATGTGACATCCTCAATCATCTTTCTGAATATACTAGTTATTCTTAAATTGGTGCCCCATTTTGTTGATTCTATTATTATTTTTTTTTTTTTAGCGATATAGGTTCTCCTGCTTGTTGGACTTCCTTACCTTATCTACCAGTTTTGGCTTTGTCTAAATATCTGATGATTCTTGATTATGCTCTTACATTTGAAGTGAAGTTGTCTCTATCTCTTGTGTATGGTCTGTGGCAATATTTGGGAGCCAATGTTATTTTTAACATTCTTACCTGAGGTGTGTTGGTCTGAGAGCATCCCAGGAAAGACCTACCTCAGGAGCTATTTTTCTGTGTGTGAATGCTCTTGTTTCTGTGGTTCACCACACACCAGGGATAATATTCTATTTTTCTGACATGGGTTTCTTTTCCTCTTGCTCCTGATGTGAGCAGAACACTTGAATCTTCCCTTGACCAAGGGAAGATGCCATCAATCACATAGCTGCATGTCCCTTGGAAATTATTTCGTTTTTCTGTGTCCATCTCCTCTACAGATTGGTACCTTTGTTGCTGTGCTCACTCTTAGTGACTGTACTCAGCTGTCAATTTTCTCTTCTGTGTTCTCTCTCACAGGCCAAATTTTACTTCTTGTTTGTTCGTTGGACTTTCCATGAACATGGTTATAAAGAAGGGATTAAAAAAAATTACTATTGTTGGCACATATTTTCTAGGAATGAAGAAGTTGTGCTGAATATGTTCAACTTACCATCTTTAAGCAAACATTGTAGCTTTTTTTGGAGTCAAGTCATATTATATGCTGTTTTTATAGGTCTTTCCATTTTTGTAGGTCAGAAATAAAATGAATGGGAGCAATTTCATATGGTACTGGGCAAAAAATTTATTATTCTCACACTACTTATAACATGGATTTTGTATATGGTAGGAATATCCTGGGGCTTCCCAGGTGGTGCAGTGGTAAAGAATCCTCCTGCCAATGCAGGAGATGCAGTTTCGACCCCTGGGTCAGGAAGATTCCCTGGAGTAGGTATTGGGCACCCACTCCAGTATTCTTGCCTGGAAAAGTCCATGGACTGAGGGGCCTGGAAGGCTACAGTCCATGGGATCGCAAAGAGTCAGACATGACTGAGTAGCTGAGCATTGCAGCTACTTTGCCAAAACAGGAAGAAATTGAATGGGATGGGCATACTGCTTGCCTCTGGATGGGGTATCTGACTATGATAGATTATATGTAGTTCAATCCAGGACATCTTCAGAAATATATCTGCCTCAGTTTACCAAATTTCTTGGGGTTATACTCATTAGAGGATCTTCTTTTCTCATGGGAGGGTCTGACTACATTAATTATGCACTAAAGCAGGAAAGTTGCCACTGTCTCAACTTGCCAAAATTCTGGGATGTCCTAACCAAAGATAATTCCTCTGTCATTCCCTATCCAGTTTATTGTTTGGCAGGTACAAGGATCTTAGAGGTTCTTGGTCTCTTCTTTCTATATCCTTGGACTCCAGACTCATCTGTCTTCCCATTTGAGAAGCTCAATTTGGGGAGATTTTCCCAGTACATTTAGCCCTGAAAGAGTCCCAACTTGCACGTACGTACCTGGCACTCCCTTCCTGCATACAGGGAGCTTGAGACAACCGAGTATCTACTTTTCACTGAGTCTTGGCTCACGCACTTCTGCTTTCTGACAACCTCTTTCCATTTCTCTGTATGTAACTGAAGATGTGAAACACTGGGACCTGGGAAGATAACGCATAAGGATAATTATTTCTCACTCAACTCACAAGATTCAGAGACTCTGGCCTCAAAACTGGACTCTTCAATAACTGAAAATAATAGTCACATTATTGTGTACAACTTGTAGCCTTGAATAATACGTTTCTGATAACATTTTCTGGGGATTATTGTTAACTTTCCCTTTTATCTCGATTGGCACTTGTTGAACAGTCTAAATAAAATCATCCCAGAGATGGAGAAATGAATCATTTAACATGGAATTTTAATTTGAAAATTTTAATTTCCTCATAAAAGTCACTTATTTCTCAGGTTGAAAATGGTTTTGAAATGTAGCACTCTAAACCTACAGTTTTCTTTATCAGAAGTGGATTTTTGGATGATGAAATAACAATAACAATACTACTTCTAATCCAATGAGGATAGATTTAGGAAGTATGGAAGCCTGAAGCTTATATGACATTACATGTTTTCCTCGAGGAAAACAATACAAAATAACAACCATAAAGTTAGATTAAAAATGAGGACACTTACTGACAATGAGAAAAGAAATAAGAATCACAATCTGTCAAAACCTGACAAAAACATCACTAAATCTAAAATATTATTTCAGTATTTCTATTAATGAAAATCTTATTAGTCAGTATTTTAATTAAAATATTTCAATATTTTAGGACGCCCCTATATGTTTTTTTCTCCTCATTCTTTGGCTCAATACTCTTTTATTATCTTTCATATGACAATTATCATACATGATAATAATTTAATTTTTATTATTGATACTTTAGAAAGTTTTCTTTCACTTTCACACCTTTTAGTTGGAAACGTCTTGTATAATTTTAGAGTTGATAGTTTGCGAGAACAGCTATTAGGATTTTTTTACATGTGAGCTGTTTTGATGTGGGAGGCAGTGTATGCAATTCTGTACAGGAATTCCAATTAATTCTCTTGTGCAATATTCTCATCAAAAAAAGACTTTTTCAAACATGCCTAGCACATTCTTTTGTGCACCTTGTTTTAAAATATATTTCTAAGACAAATGAGCTTCCATTTTGAAAAGTTTTTTTGTTTAATGATAAATGAATCTACCATGATATTTTTCCATTGCTGATGACAGGGAGAATTTTCTACAGGCTGCCTCTGGCTCCATCTGTTGCAAGTCTTGTTGCTCCCTCACTGCCCTCACACACCTGGTGCCAGGGGTTGTGGGCACATCTCACCTGCCAGAACATCCTCAGGGCCAAAATTTGCATGCCCCTACACACAGTGAGTTGGCCCAGGGAGTGCAGACATGTCCATGGCAGCCCTTACACACTGGAGCCAAGTAATAAATTTACTCAGAGTGATGTGAACTATACAAATACTCCCCAGTAAACCCAAACTATGTGTACCCCCAAGTCAGCCTCTCCTTCATTGCATTTCAGTTATATTTACAGTCATTCAGCAGCAGCCGACAGCAGAGGCAGCATGAATGTAAGTGGGGGCAGGAGACAGGAGATAGGGTCAAGTTTAGTGGATAAAAAAAATGAATCTTTAGAAGCTCACAAAAAGCCCATGGTCTTATCATAGCATACACTGTTAGCCTCTACCTGGGTCTTGAAAGGAGACTCTACAAGTAAATGTTCTGACATGTACGCATGTATTTAAAACAGATAACCAACAAGGAGCTACTGTACAATACAGAGAACACTGATCAGTATTCTGTAATAACCTAAATGAGAAAACAATTTGTAAAAGAATAGATACATGTATGGGGCTTCCCAGGTGGTACTAGTGGTGAAGAACCCACCTGCCAATGCAGAAGACATAAGAGATGCAGGTTCAATCCCTGGATCAGGAAGATCCCCTGGAGTAGGAAATGGCAACTTACTCCAGTATCCCTGCCTGGAAAAATCCCATGGACAGAGGAGCCTGGTGGGCTACAGTCCATGGGGTCACAAAGAGCCAGACACGACTGAAATGACTTAGCAGTAGCCGCAGATACACATATATGTATAAATGAATCACTTTGTTGTCCTCCTGAAACTAACACAACTTTGTTAACAACTATGCTCCAATATAAAATAAACATCAAAAATAAAGGTTCTGAATCCTGCCAGGCTCAGTGCTTACAGGCGATGCACTTGAGTTAAAANCTTGCACGTACGTACCTGGCACTCCCTTCCTGCATACAGGGAGCTTGAGACAACCGAGTACCTACTTTTCACTGAGTCTTGGCTCACGCACTTCTGCTTTCTGACAACCTCTTTCCATTTCTCTGTATGTAACTGAAGATGTGAAACACTGGGACCTGGGAAGATCATGCATAAGGATAATTATTTCTCACTCAACTCACAAGATTCAGAGACTCTGGCCTCAAAACTGGACTCTTCAATAACTGAAAATAATAGTCACATTATTGTGTACAACTTGTAGCCTTGAATAATACGTTTCTGATAACATTTTCTGGGGATTATTGTTAACTTTCCCTTTTATCTCGATTGGCACTTGTTGAACAGTCTAAATAAAATCATCCCAGAGATGGAGAAATGAATTATTTAACATGGAATTTTAATTTGAAAATTTTAATTTCCTCATAAAAGTCACTTATTTCTTAGGTTGAAAATGGTTTTGAAATGTAGCACTCTAAACCTACAGTTTTCTTTATCAGAAGTGGATTTTTGGATGATGAAATAACAATAACAATACTACTTCTAATCCAATGAGGATAGATTTAGGAAGTATGGAAGCCTGAAGCTTATATGACATTACATGTTTTCCTCAAGGAAAACAATACAAAATAACAACCATAAAGTTAGATTAAAAATGAGGACACTTACTGACAATGAGAAAAGAAATAAGAATCACAATCTGTCAAAACCTGACAAAAACATCACTAAATCTAAAATATTATTTCAGTATTTCTATTAATGAAAATCTTATTAGTCAGTATTTTAATTAAAATATTTCAATATTTTAGGACGCCCGTATATGTTTTTTTCTCCTCATTCTTTGGCTCAATACTCTTTTATTATCTTTCATATGACAATTATCATACATGATAATAATTTAATTTTTATTATTGATACTTTAGAAAGTTTTCTTTCACTTTCACACCTTTTAGTTGGAAACGTCTTGTATAATTTTAGAGTTGATAGTTTGCGAGAACAGCTATTAGGATTTTTTTACATGTGAGCTGTTTTGATGTGGGAGGCAGTGTATGCAATTCTGTACAGGAATTCCAATTAATTCTCTTGTGCAATATTCTCATCAAAAAAAGACTTTTTCAAACATGCCTAGCACATTCTTTTGTGCACCTTGTTTTAAAATATATTTCTAAGACAAATGAGCTTCCATTTTGAAAAGTTTTTTTGTTTAATGATAAATGAATCTACCATGATATTTTTCCATTGCTGATGACAGGGAGAATTTTCTACAGGCTGCCTCTGGCTCCATCTGTTGCAAGTCTTGTTGCTCCCTCACTGCCCTCACACACCTGGTGCCAGGGGTTGTGGGCACATCTCACCTGCCAGAACATCCTCAGGGCCAAAATTTGCATGCCCCTACACACAGTGAGTTGGCCCAGGGAGTGCAGACATGTCCATGGCAGCCCTTACACACTGGAGCCAAGTAATAAATTTACTCAGAGTGATGTGAACTATACAAATACTCCCCAGTAAACCCAAACTATGTGTACCCCCAAGTCAGCCTCTCCTTCATTGCATTTCAGTTATATTTACAGTCATTCAGCAGCAGCCGACAGCAGAGGCAGCATGAATGTAAGTGGGGGCAGGAGACAGGAGATAGGGTCAAGTTTAGTGGAAAAAAAAAAATGAATCTTTAGAAGCTCACAAAAAGCCCATGGTGGTATCATAGCATACACTGTTAGCCTCTACCTGGGTCTTGAAAGGAGACTCTACAAGTAAATGTTCTGACATGTACGCATGTATTTAAAACAGATAACCAACAAGGAGCTACTGTACAATACAGAGAACACTGATCAGTATTCTGTAATAACCTAAATGAGAAAACAATTTGTAAAAGAATAGATACATGTATGGGGCTTCCCAGGTGGTACTAGTGGTGAAGAACCCACCTGCCAATGCAGAAGACATAAGAGATGCAGGTTCAATCCCTGAATCAGGAAGATCCCCTGGAGTAGGAAATGGCAACTTACTCCAGTATCCCTGCCTGGAAAAATCCCATGGACAGAGGAGCCTGGTGGGCTACAGTCCATGGGGTCACAAAGAGCCAGACACGACTGAAATGACTTAGCAGTAGCCGCAGATACACATATATGTATAAATGAATCACTTTGTTGTCCTCCTGAAACTAACACAACTTTGTTAACAACTATGCTCCAATATAAAATAAACATCAAAAATAAAGGTTCTGAATCCTGCCAGGCTCAGTGCTTACAGGCGATGCACTTGAGTTAAAACAAAGCTCTTGTTGTTGTTAATTCACTCGATAGTGTCCCACTCTTTGTGACCCCCATAGACTGCAGCACGCCAGACTTCCTTGTTCTTCACCAGCTCCTGAACTTTGCTCAAACTCATGTCCTTTCAGCGTACTTGAATTTCAAAGTCATACTAAGAACTTTTTTTCTTGTATCTCTGTGTTGTGCCTTCCCATTCTCACCCTCATTTATTTTGCCTCTAGAAAGAATGTTTTGGTAAGAGTTAATCACATAGAAAGTAAAAACTCAGCCAAAGGGAATGTATTTTCAGTTATTTTTGCAGACGGCAATTTATATGCCCCGAGCAACTTTCTTCATGTTCTGGAATACTTATATTACACTGGCAGCCCCATAACAAGGTAGGTGGGGTATTGTTACTATTGGCTAGAGCTGTGATAGATTTGGAAAGCTTCCCGTGAAGGCTGTGTGGTTAATAGCTTATAGAAAGTTTGAAAGAACACCTGAGTTCTTGTGAAAGCTCACAGGGGTACTCGGAATTAATGTTCTGGTGTGGCATTTATGACTGTTGTTATTAAGATCAGCAAAAAATATTCTCTCTAATGGTGACTCTGCTGCTGTTATAAATGTCCAACATTATTCCAAATGTCCAGCATTGTCCAGTATGGGTTCACTTTCATACGGGTGTGCATGCTCAGTCTTGCCTTACTCTTTGCACATCCATGGACTGTTAGCCCGCCAGGCTCCTCTGTCCATGAGATTCTCTAGGCAAGAATACTGGAGTGTGTTCCCATTTCCTCCTCTAGGGGATCTTCCTGACCTAGGGATAGAACCTTCGCCTCCTGCATCTCCTGCATTGGCAGGCAGATTCTTTACCACTGTACCACCTGGGAAACTCTTCAGTTCATTTAATTATACTCTTTTGACTGCAATTATCACATAAATGTAACCTAACAAAGTATATTCTAGTAGCCTGTTCTAAACTTTCAGATAGCATGGTGGGTGTCTAAATAGCTTGGTGTGAAATGATTCCCGACAGCTTGTGGCAATGTGACATGTTTGAAGAGATTTATATGAAAACATATATATCTAATTTCAGAACTGAAGTTTAGGGTCATGTGCTGATGTTATAATGATGTTTTTTTTTTTCTGAATTGCATGTGATCCTTGCAGCTCCCATAAGTCTCTGGAATCTGTTATTCTCTTCTAACAGGATCTAAATTGTTGCAAAAATTGTTCACGGCTACCGACAAAGAAGTATTTTTTACTTGTGACCTAAAGGGACTTGAGTTATACTCCTAAATGATGAATGCCTATTTAGCTCAAAGGTCTGTTCTCTATTATGGAAAATTAGATTATCATTCTTAGCTTTCAGAATTTTCTAACTAATGGAAGATACATAATGGCACAAAAGAGGATCTGCTTCCTCAAAAAGTGTTTATTGTGTTCAAAAATAAAAGAGAAGAGAAAAAGAAAATGCATTTGATAATATTCCACAACAGTAATTTCCTCTTATTTTTGGCACAGTTTCTCTCTCTCTCTCACATACATATACATACATGCATTCACATATAAAATCAGGATCAATAAAACAGTGCTCACGAGCATTACTATTACTGGAAGTAGAAGTGGATGCAAGGGGACTGAGGAACAATCAAAAGCTAAATATTATAATGAAAAGAAATCAAGTTATTTGACTGCATCTGATTTTACTTTATACCTGAAATCTCAAATTTAAAAAAAAAGCACTGCAGAAAAGTGGGAGAGTACAAGAACAAGAAGATAATATTAGAGTCAGTAAGAAAAGCCAGAAAGACAAGTGGATGCAGATAAATATAAATATCAGTTTTATTGTTTCTAGAAACACCAAGCCCAAAACACAATGGAATCAGTATTTTTATGCATAATATGGATGGGTGCATCTTCAGTCACTCAGTCCTGCCCAACGTTTGCGACCCCATGGACTATAGCCCACCAGGCTCCTCTGTCCATGGAATTTTCCAAGCAAGAACTGAGCGGGTTGCCATTCCCTTCTCCAAGAGATCTTCCTGACCCAAGGATTGAACCCAGGTGTTTTGCATTGCAGGCTGATTCTTTATCTTCTGAAGCACCAGGTAATATGTATAGAAATATATAAACAAAAATATGTCTGGCAAGGCATGGTTAAAGCTACATGAAACTTAAAATAGATTTGAATAGTTAATGAAATAAATAGGAAGTAACTTGTTTCAAGATAAGGAAATTAATGATTATGTTATTAACTCTCCTCAATTAATCTTTATCTTCCATGTGACTCTAAAGTCTATTTGCCAATATAAAATACTAAATAATTATAAAATACTAAATAATTATAAAATACTGAGAAAGATTATTAGTAAAATGTTAAGATTAGTAGTAGAAAATATTAAGTGAGAGATTTTTGTTGTTAAACTTCTTTGCCACTAAAAAATAATAGACACACAGCATAGTGGTCATCTCGAAGCTAGGAAGAAATCAACATAGGAGATTTAGTAATATTGTGATGTCTTATCAATGAAACATAGGTTAATTTTCTATCTTTTTCTTAATACAATATAAATATTTAAAATGAATTCATAAAGAAGAAAAAAATGGATAACAAGGTGTGTGGAAAACTTTTTTGGCAGAATCTTAAGTCTACAAACAACACACAAACAGACAGAATTTGGTGATTTTAACATCTAAATATTTGTATGCAGCAAAAAATACTATAAGCAAAGTTGAAGTTTATTAGAGCAAAGCTGTGATTTCAAGAGTTTTTCAATAATTAGAGCAATTATTCTCACCCTTCTGTGCACTTTGGAAATAAAAATAACGTCAAAGAAAAATATGCAGAAATTATTTGCAAGACATGTAATAAACACAATAAACCCCAACACACAAGCTTTTATTTCTGAGATTCAAGTTCCTTAGATCTATATTGTTTTTAGTGAAAATAGCATTCTGATGTTAAATTCAAATTCTATTCAGTGAGCCTGGGAGTTCCCCTCTTTCAATGATGAAAAAGAGTTGTTTTTCAAAATGTCACATATTACATCTACTGTCTAATGCTACCTTTTCATCAAGGATGACTTCTTTGAAATTCTACATTTCCAGTGCTATTCCTTTCCTCTGTCTCTTTAGGTATTTTGACACATTGCAAACAAAATGACTACAGTGAATTCTTAGAGAATGAAAAATACTACTTATTCCTAAACAAGGTACAATATATTCTTAGCTCAAACNTCCTCTTCACTTTCTGCCAAAAGGGTGGTGTCATCTGCATATCTGAGGTTATTGATATTTCTCCTGGCAGCTCCTCTCTTTTGAACCTCTCTCCCATCTCCCTCCCCATCCCATCCCTCTAGGTTGATACAGAGCCCGGGTTTGAGTTTCCTGAGCCATACAGCAAATTTCCTTTGGCTATGTATATTACAGAAGGTAATGTAAGTTTCCGTGTTACTCTTTCCACACATCTCACCCTCTCTTCCCTTCTCCCCATGTCCATAAGTCTATTCTCTATGTCTGTTTCTCCATTGCTGCCCTGTAAGGAAATTCTTCAGTACCATTTTTCTAGATTCTGTATATGTGCATTAGAATACGATATTTATCTTTCTCTTTCTGACTTACTTCACTCTGTGTAATAGGTTCTGGGTTCATTCACCTCATTAGAATTGACTCAAAGTTGTTCCTTTTTATGGCTGAGTAATATTCCATTGTGTATATGTACTACAACTTCTTCATCCATTCATCTGTCAGTGGGCATCTAGGCTGCTTCCATGTTATAGCTATTGTAAGTAGTGCTGCAATGAACAGTGGGATATGTGTGTCTTTTTCAATTTTGGTTTCCTGAGGGCATATGCCTAGGAGTGGGATTGCTGGGTCATATGGTGGTTTTATTCCTAGTTTTTTAAGGAATCTCCATACTGTCTTCCATAGTGGCTGTATCAATTTACATTCCCACCAACAGTGCAAGAGCATTCCCTTTTCTTCACACCCTCTCCAGCATTTATTGTTTGTAGACTTTTTGATGATGGCCATTTTGACTGGTGTGAGGTGATCTCATTGCAGTTTTGATTTGCATTTCTCTAATAATGAGTGATGTTGAGCATCTTTCCATGTGCTTGTTAGCTCATCTGTTTGTCTTCTTTGGAGAAATGTCTGTTTAGGTCTTTTCCCCACTTTTTGATTGGGTTGTTTTCTGGTATTGAGTTGTATGAGCTGCTTGTATATTTTGGAAATGAATCCTTTTTCAGTTGTTTCATTTGCTATTGTTTTCTCCCATTCTGAGGGTTGTCTTTTCACCTTGTTTATAGTTTCCTTTGCTGTGCAAAAGCTTTTACGGTTAATCGGGTCTCACTTGTTCACTTTTGTTTTTATTTCCATTACTCTAGGAGGTGGGTCAACAGAGAGGGCAATGGCACCCCACTCCAGGACTCTTGCCTGGAGAATCCTGTGGACAGAGGAGCCTGGTGGGCTGCAGTTCACGGGGTCACTGAGAGTTGGACACGACTGAACGGCTTCCCTTTCACTTTTCACTTTCATGCATTGGAGAAGGAAATGACAACCCACTCCAGTGTTCTTGCCTGGAGAATCCCAGGGATGGTGGAGCCTGGTGGGCTGCCATCTATGGGGTCGCACAGAGTCGGACACGACTGAAGCAACTTAGTAGCAGCAGCAGCAGGAGGTGGGTCATAGAGGATCTTGCTTTGATATATGCTGTCTTCTGCCTATGTTTTCCTCTAATAGTTTTAGAGTTTCTGGTTTACATTTAGGTCTTTAATCCATTTTGAGTTTACCTTTGTGTATGGTGTTAGGGCATGTTCTAATTTCATTCTTTTACATATAGCAGTCCAGCTTTCCCAGCACCATTTATTGAAGAGGCTGTCTTTGCCCTATTGTATGTTCTTGACTCCTTTGTCAAAAATAAGGTACCCATAGGTGCATTGGTTTATTTCTGGGCTTTCTATCTTGTTCCATTGGTCTATATTTCTGTTTTTATGCCAGTAGCATACTGTCTTGATGACTGTAGCTTTGTAGTATAATCTGAACTCAGGGAGGTTGATTTCCTCCAGCTCCATTCTTCTTTCACAAGACTGCTTTGGCTATTAGGGGTCTTTTGTGTTTCAATATGAATTGTGAAATTTTTTGTTCTAGTTCTGTGAAAAATGTCAGTGGCAATTTGATAGGGATTGCACTAAATCTGTAGATTGTGTTTGGTAGCATAATCATTTTCACAATGTTGATTCTTCGCATCCAGGAACAGGAATATCTCTCCATCAGTTTATGTCATCTTTGATTTCTTTCATCAGTGTCTTATAATTTTCTGTGCACAGTTCTTTTGTCTCCATAGGTAAGTTTATTCCTAGATATCTTTTTGTTGTGATGGTGAATAGCATTTTTTCCTTAATTTCTCTAATTTTCATTGTTAGTATATAAAAATGCAAGTGATTTCTGTGCATTGATTTTGTATCCTGCAACTTTGCCGTATTCACTGATTAGTTCTAGTAATTTTCTGATACTATTCTTAGGGTTTTCTATGTACAGTATCATGTCATCTGCAAACAGTGAGAGATTTACTTCTTCTTTTCCAATTTGGATTCCTTTTCTTTTTCTTCTCTGATTGCTATAGCTAGGACTTCCAGAACTATGTTGAATAATGGTGGTAAAAGTGGACACCCTTGTCTTGTTCCTGATTTTAGGGAGAATGCTTTCAGTTTTCCACTATTGAGAATAATGTTTGCTATAGGCTTATCATATATAGGGCTTCTCTCCTTGCTCAGTTGGTAAAGAATCTGCCTGCAATGCAGGAGACATGGATTTGATTCCTGTATTGGGAAGATCCCCTGGAGAAGGAAATGGCAACCCACCCCAGTACTCTTGCCTGGAGAATCCCATGGACAGAGGAACCTGGCGGGCTACAGTCCATGGGGTCGCAAGAGTCGGACATGACTGAGCGACTTCACTACTGCTACAATACTATCATAAACGGCCTTTACTCTGTTGAGGTAGGTTCCCTCTATGCCCATTTTTTTCAAGAGTTTTAATCATAAATGGGTGCTGAGTTTTGTCAAAGGCTTTTTCTGCATCTATTGAGATTATAACTGAAGGTTTTTAATCCTTCAGTTTGTTAATGATTTGCATATACTGAATAATCCTTGTATCCCTGGAATAAACCTAACTTGATTATGGTGTATGAGCTTTTTTATGTGTTGCTGAATTCTGTTTGCTAAAATTTTGTTGAGGATTTTTGCATCTATGTTCATCACTGACATTCGCCTGTAGGTTTTTTGTGTGTGTTTGCTGTCTGTCTAGTTATAGTATCAGGGTGATGGTGATGGTGTAGAATGAGTTTGGAGTGTTTCTTCCTCTGAAATTTTTTGAAACAGTTTTAGAAGGCTACACATTAACTCTTTTCTAAATGTTTGATAGAATTCTCCTGTGAAGCCATCTGGTCCTGGGTTTTTTGTGTGTGTTTTTTTTTTTTTTTTTTTTTTTTTTTTTTTTTTTTTTTTTTTTGCTTTCTTT